>CM031238.1:7294990-7388255 GCA_018340775.1 Taxus wallichiana var. yunnanensis
ATTGTTCACCGTATGGGGAAGGGTTTTGATATTTGGTTATATTATGGTTTGTTTTAACCTATGATTCTATGGACTTAGTCCATAAGATCAATCATGTAGCCTAACCTTAGGTTGGGTGGGTGTCCTTCCTTTGCAAGATGTAAGTTATTTAGTCATTTGTTTGGTTTGAATAAGTTAAGGTTCGTTCGGATGGTTTAAGGTATTCGATGGTAAAATAATGCAAGCTGCTATTATTATTATTATTATTATTATTATTATATAACAGTGTAAGTACATTTATTTTGTGAAAAAGGATAATGCTTTTTAATAAGTAAATATTATTCGATATGATTATGGTTTTGATAATATTAAGTTATTAAGTTTGAATAATTTAATTATTATCTTATCGAAATAGACTCTTAATAATATTATTATTAAGACGTGACTTGAGTATTATTATACTCTTTCCTTTACAATCAGATATATGAACTCGGAATGTGGATTGTGTGGTTTGTATGATTGTCTCTTGACTCGTATTATTAATATACGATGATGACATAAACAAGTATGGATGTTTTAGTGTATAGTTAATACTTGTTTAATGTTTTTATATAACCCTATTCGGGTATAAATGACATAGTGGATATGTTTTTGGAATTGATATTCATCATTGACATTTGTTAGTAATCTGAATTATTCTCTTAATGATTTAAGTTGGAAAATCATATGTTTCTTTTATGGTTATGAAAAAAAAAAAAAAGAGAAGTGATGAATTGGTTAGCTTAAATGATTTTCGATTATATTATTTAGTTGGATTATCATTCATTGAAATATTTCAGTGCTATAAATTGTAAATATGAGATGGTAGACTTTTTCATGCAAGTTCTTTTAAACTGACGGGTTCTAACATTTTTACAGATGGAAAATTTTAGATCTTATATAGTGGATGATTTATTAATGGCTATGTAGAATTCTTATTGTTATGATTAAAAGATGCATTCTTACTTGACCATTGTAAAAGCAAGCTTATGCTTTGCTAAATAAATTGTTTGAAGGAATTATGGCCTCTAAACTTTTGTATCATTTTTGAAAAGGAAAAATAAGTGTTATATTCAAGTTTTGAATATTGTTGAAATAATGATCGTGGTTGTTTATATCATTTATTCAGTTTTGTGTATATGTTAGAATATAATTGTGATTGAATTAATCAATATGATTTCATGATAAGTACTATTATTAAGTTGAATAATGAACTATGAGTGAATAATATCCTTAGTGTATTAGCTTTAATTATATAAAATGAACTAAAGCTATAGTAAGGATATGAGATACAATCTATTAAAATAAATGAATGTGGTTTGTTATTTTATAGTTGTATGTTTGGACTATTGTATGATGATAAATGATTAATGATCATTTAATAATTAATCATAAGTATGTAAACTTTATGGATATAAATGATTGTATTACATGTAATGATGAGTTCAATAGTTTTGTACTTAAGCAATTATAATGACAATGTCGTAATTTAAATAAATTAGGATTGTGTAATTAATGCAACTTGTTGCCCTAATTATCTTAAAATGCTTAATGAATGTACATAAAAAAACTTATGGGATTTGATTACAAATAATTAATCAAAACTAAGTTATGAACCTTAGGATCGAATAATTAATGTGATGGAATATCGTTGCATTATGAAATATAAAACCTTGGTAAAACTATTTCAATGAGATGAATAATTATGACAAACCTAATACATGGTACTCGACAGGCCAACTTTGGATGGTTGTTGTAGTGCGGTGTTCATCGAATGATGTAGGTCATTTAATGAATACTATCATATAGTATTTATACTAAGTTTTCCCTCAAGCTTCATTTATCACGCATGTCGTAATTAACATGGAACTGAGTTATGTTATGATGCAAAGGTTTTATATCCAGTCCGTTCTAGTTCCTTTGTACTAACTTATGTTGGCTACGGGGAAGAAATTGAACATGTGATGACGCAAGTTGTTACGTGAACTCTTTCTCTCCCATAAAGCTGACCTAAGTTAACATGCGACGTCTTTCAAACAGTATTAGATGAACAAATTTTGTATCATGTGTGTAACTTGAATTTGATTAACTTAAACAAATAATTAAATTCTACAATGCGAGATCCAAGTGATATGGTGATGTGACATGTTTCAGAGAAAATGTGCAGTCTAGAAATAGAGCATGTAATGCATGACTCATAAAATTTGGTTGAAGTAGTGTATGACTTTACACTGTCAGGTTCACCTAGTTCTAACTTAAGTGTGGAATGTAGGATGGGATTTGATTGATTGAACCCTAAGTAGACACTTAGAAAAAAACTTGTAAAATCAATGTCTGAAGGGTGCTAATGAGTATACTTTTTATACTAACTCAAAAGAGTACTTTATGGGGATCGAGTAAGATCTAGTTGACCCATAAATATGCACATGATTTATTGATTTGTTATCTAAAGAATTGTAATTATATGATGTTGGATTTAAATGTTAGTTTGTACATTTAAATCATTGAAGGAATATGTTTAATTTGGAAACAAAAAAAAATACAAATTTCCCATAATTATGGTGTTTGGAAATTGGTTATTACATTTTAGTATCAGAGCTAAAGGTTGCAGCTCTTGGACCTATTGAGTCCTTACGCTAACACAAACTTAAATTCTTTTCTAATAGAAAACATGGTTAGAACAAGAGGAAACGTTGCAAATAACCAACATGCGAAATGGCGAAGCTGCCACATTACAAAAATTAGATGAAACTCTCACTACCCTTCGGGACATGATAAATAAGATGGTTTTTTTAGAACACCAAAAGCTAGAAAGCGTTAGTGATCATGAAAGTGATGGTGAGGAATCATCACATGAGCATCTGAATTCTCAAAACTGGTATGATGCAAATCCTAATCTAGCAAATAACAATGTTGCTAAGACAAATTTGAATGTTAACGAGTTAACCCACCCGAGAACAAGATGACACATTTTGCGGCTAAATTATCAAACAATATCAAGAGGATCATCCATCCGAAAGTTTGATGGTACCACCTTAGGTGGTGGAGATGAGAATTGGCTCAGTGAAATGGATATGTAATTTACAATAAGGAGCTTCTCAGAGGAAACTAAGGCAATTTGGGGATCCTATCAGCTCTCCAATGAAGCATCCTCATGGTGGGATAGTCGGAAGGTTAAACTAGCAGTGGATGAAGAAATTTTGACTTGGGATTAGTTTAAGTCATACTTAAAACAATATTGGCCACCTAGTTCTATTATGATCAAAAGATGTCTGAATTTTAGACATTAACACAAGGAAAAATGATAGTGACAGAGTATTGGGAGAAGTTTACAAAGCTTCTCAAGTACATACCTCAGTATCAAACGGATGAAAAATTCTGGATTAGGAAATTTATCATGGGGTTAAATTTAGTGATATGAGGTAATATTAATGTCCATGGGCCATCAACTATGGAAGTTTTCTTCAAGAAGGCAATCGACAAAAACATGAATTATAGGCTATTCTTGCATTACCAGAGAGGAGAAGAAAAATAAATATGGTAATGTTCAATCCTCTTTGGCACCTAAAAAGGTTGCTTGGAAGAAATTTAGCAGCAAAAATAGAAATAATAATGAAAATGGAAAGAAAAATACAACGGTAAGACATTGTAAATAATAAAAAGAATGGGCTGAAAAATAAAGCCAACCATGAAAAGAAAGAACCATTTGGGGGCTTCTTCATCGTGATCTAGATAATTATGCAAATAATTGTCCTTAAAGAAAGAAAGATGGCAACTTGGTAGCATCATATTCATGTTACAGTGACAAACAAGCAAGCTATACCAGTTGAAGTTGTAGGTAAGTTGTATGGATTATTGTTGTCTATTTTGCACCCCTTGCAAAAATAGAGAAACTTACACAAACATGAACTTGGCACATGTTAAAGAATGGAATTGGTCAAGCCACAAGAAGAAGTTAAGCATGTTGCGGAAGTTCGAGAAGAGCCACGAAGATCTCAGGAAGATATCCATGGAAGGTTATGGAAAGTCACACTACACTAGTGATCTGGTGATGTCGTGGAGTGAAGAAAAATGTTGTGGAAGGCTGAAACAAGGAAAAGTACCATGAGGGCTATAAAAAGACATGACATCGAGGGAACTCTAAGGAAGTTAAAATTCATGTGAAAATAAAATTTGGACAAGCTGTGGATAACCACATTTCCTCGCAAGAGCAAAAATCATCATATTTCTCAATTTCTTGGCTCAATCCTTGTTGAATTCATATCAATGGAAGTTGTTGGCCTTTTCTATGCATAGAACTCTGAATTTCAAATTTAAAAGGTAGTTGTTAGACATGGCCTTAAGAAAATGTCTTGAACGCACATACATGTGCAATGTTAGTTGCTCAACCACCCCGCATTTAATGTATTATGGGCACTCACTCCTCTTCTCAAGGCATATGAGAAATTAAATGAAGTTGGTCGGATGGTGGAAAGAGAATTTCAAATTTTCCCTCTCTTTCTTCTCTCCTCCTTTCATTTTCTATATATTATAAAATGATGCCTATTTTTAATGTTGGATACTTTGGGAATATGAGGGCATCATTTATGTTACACAAGTGTTCTAAGATTTGCATGCCTTGGGATATGTCTCTATAAATTTTTGCATCTTCCTCTTGTATCGTGATGATCTATGCATGATCTCTTAGCAATAAAATCTTTGGTTTTGTGGCTTAGCTTCGACCTTAGCTATTGTTTTATTTACACTCTCTTGCCTCTCATTCATTCACAGTGTGTTGTATGTAATGTTTTTTAGAGTTTGTGTCTATTGTGCATCATGAAAATGGAACTCAAGACGTGATTTTGATCTATGGCTTTCATTTTCACCCTCTTCATCATTGTTTTCTTCCATTTTCTCTCTTTTGCTTAAGTATTCATCCCCTTTTCTTTTGGTGTTATCACCTCTTTAGTTTAGGTTTATGTTTTATGCATCTCCTTCTCACCTAGTCCCTTGGAAAGTTAGAGTAGAGCTAGATAGTTGCATTTCAATTCCTAGGAGTAGTTTAGCATTAGAGTAAGTAGAGGAAGTCAACCTTCTCTAGAGGTCTATCTCAATTTGAGTCCCACAACTTGGAGATAATCCCATGTTGTCTCAAATCCTGAATTGTCTATGATTTGGGAATGGGTGCATATTTGAGCTCCAATAGTTTTGGCATGCTCAGGGGACATTTGAAATTAATATTTCCAGTTTTATCAAGTTTTGATGTGTATCTTGGTGAAACTCTAGCCTTTGGAGGCTCTGTGAGTAACACATCTAGTGACTCCATTCAAAATATCAACTGGTTTCAGTAGTACTTGGTGATCTAAGTGTCCCTGATTCATGAGAAGGATCCAAACACGGTCGAGAACAAGAGAAGAAGGTGTATTTGAGTACTTAAAGTATCCCTAGGAGAGGCAAAGAGGAAGATAGATTCAAAGATCTCCATCTCCTCCAAATCAAACTCTTTCAACACCTCCACCTGATAGGCCCTTCTTGCAGTCAACAAGAGTTCTCAGACCTATCAGAATGGCTCATCAACAATAGCAACCACCACAAAAAAATCCATTTGTAAACTTCACAAACTACAGCATTCCACTTTTCCTTGAATGCTCAAATCCTATTCCAGTAGCTGCCTTGAAGAATATCCCATATTTTACTAGAGAAAATCACACTACTCTAGTTGATCACATTCAAGATATTGCAAATGTTATGTGTTATCCATGAAATTTTGAGATGGACATGGAAGTCAAAATTTTGGCTTCATCACTTAAAGGAAAATCTCTACAATGGTTCAAAAGCCTAGGGTAGGAACAATTCAAAATTGGGATCAATTGTGCACAACCCTTTATGACCAATTTGGTGAAAGAGAAGACAACCTATCTCTTTTAGAGCAAGTTAACTACAATCAAAGAGAGCACCTAATGAGAAAATGGTGATTTCAACTTCAGATTCCAGAGAGACCTTGGGACAAAATTCCAGTTCTTGTGAGACCTACAATAGAAGGTGCATTTCTTTACTTTTTAAAATCTCTTAACTCTGATATATTTGTTATGATACAATCTATGGGAGGAACAACTCTACCAATTACTTATGCAATTACAATCAGAGCTGAAAATAGTTTAATACAAGCTGGAAATTAGCTCCTAGACCACCCATGCCATTATATCCTAAACTACCTAAAGTTTCCCAACCTTCTATTTCTCCTATCCCTGAGCCAAATCTACAACCTATTTGCTTCCACCTCACAAACTCCTACCCAAAAAAAAGGAGGATGAAGAAATGAAGGCTTTGATTAGAAATTTGACAAACAAAGTTATATCCCTAGAGAAATAAAAAGCCCAATCCTATAAAATTATCAAAATCAAGGGAAATCTTCTAATCAAGGATATCAACCATATAGAAAATCAACAGTCTAATCAAAGATATGCACAAAACCAAAAAATAATAGATGGAAAAATCAAAGTGCTCCTCTTCCATTGGAAACAATCCCTCCTCCACAAGCACTTCCTCCTCCTAGTTCAAGTCAGGCTTTAGTTCTATGCAAAACAACATGGCACAAGAAACAGAGTGGTGTTTTCCATGTAATCTACCACATAATCAACTTGGTTGTGAAAGGAAATGCATCTTCAAGCATACATGGTTCAAGGATCTTCCAGTCAACAAGAACCACTGTTGAGGCACCAAATCAAACCATGGAAGAATTTCAAGAAGCCAACAATGATGCTCAACCTCATGTTCTTTGGAGATGAGGATATTTTTGCATTCAACCAAGTGGCGGAAGTTCTAAATGACCATCAATCAAGTGTATGCTGATAATACATGGTACAAAAAAAAGGATGTTAGAAGTCTTAATTTCACCTTCCTCATGGATCAAACTAAAATGTCACGGAAAAGGAAAAAAATTGGACTAAAAATGAAAATCCAAATCAAGAAGCCAGGAAGCTTCTTGGTAAATGAAGTAGAAAACATAAAAGTTGACTTGTTTGACTAAATTGTTGTTGAAAAATATGTTGTTATTCAAAGTTATCCATCCAAACAATGAATAAAGGAAATAAAATAACATTACAAATGCAAAAAATTCATGGGTCTTCCATTCAACATTGTTGAGAAAATGAAAAAGACCAATGTAATGTTTCATGTGGGATGTACTTGTTATTCCATCACAACGGAGATCTCTTGTGTGAAGCCCTCAAGTAATTACCTCCCAGCGGATCCAGTAAATGCAAAAGGCTCATGTTGTGGTTCATGTTTTTCAAGAAAAGGATGATCAAGTAAGTAAAACTATCAAAACCCCACCCTTTTACATGTCAATAATTGTGGGTAAATACCTAGTTCATAATTGTATGATTGATTCAAGGGCTAGTACCTCTATGTAATGCCCAAGAAAATTGTTGATATCCTAGGTCTCAAATACAATCTTGTGTCTAGGGAGTGTTTTACAACTTGATGGGTCAATTGTGAATGTCTTGGGCATAATAAAAGACCTTGAGTTGACACTTCATGCCTACCCAAGCCTCACCATAACCCATGATATTTCAGTCATTGACCTTCCTCCCATGTTTTCCATTTGTTTTTTCTAGAGATTTCACTACTAAGTAGGTGGTTATCTATCCTCAGATTGGACTCACATGCTTTTAAAAACCAGATATGGTACCCAATTCACAATACAAGTTGAGCCCATATTTTCTTACCATATTGAGCCATATGACCCCACTCCCATCTAATCAAATTTCCTAATACAAGAACAACATGAGAAAGATTCAATCTAGATGAACAAATCATTCCTCTCCTTTCATGCTTGATTTTTTGTTAGATGAATGGGCTGAGAGAGATCATAAGTTTGATCCTTATGATGAAGAGCTCAAAACCTTTTGAGACTGGTCTGGGAACTTATTGCATTCTCCAGAAGAATCTGTGATACCCCACGACATTCAAACAAGAAAAGGAAAATGTTTTTAGACTATGGTGGATGTTCTTTGATGGTTCTAGAAGTAGAAATGGAGTTAAGGTGGGTGTTGTGCTCATTTCCAAAAAATGAAAAGTTCTTCTTTTCTCATAGGTTGTAATTTTCATGCTCTAATAATGTGGCATAAATATGAAGCATTAGTGCATGGTTTATTGATCATGGAAAAGAGGAAAATCAAGAGTTGCAGGTCTTTGGAGACACTTGAATTAGTCATTCACCAAGTCCATGCAAAGATGTGTGCTATGAAAAAAAGTTGTTAAAGCTTATAAACATAGAGTTTAGGATTTATTGAAATTTTGATGCCATTAACCTACAGGTTGTGCCTAAAAAGTTGAACAAAGACAGTAGACCAAATGGCGGCCCTTGGCTCTCAATTCTCACATACTGAGGATTTGATCAAAGGGAATGCTCAACATATCAAAATGGTGGTTAGGCCATCTATTCCAGATAATCAAACTTGCTAAGGTATTTGAAAATGATGAAAAATTGTGCAATTTCATCCAAAATGAGGTGAATTCTCCTCAAAGATGCAAGCTGATTTGCAGGAAGTATATGGGGATCATATTATTCAACTAAAAAAACAAATTTGCCAAAGGGATTGGTCACTCTAGAGAATATTTTCAAGTCTAGATGATGAATTCAAAGGAATGGAAAAATAACATGGTGGAAAAGCTGAATTTTCAGCCAATTTCAATTGCTCCAGGAAAATAACTTCTACTTGGAAAGGTATGTGATGAAAATGAAAGAAAGATTTTGTTTCCTTGTGTCAAAATTTAGTGATGTGTTTTCATGGGACTATGAAGATTTAAAAGAATTCAATCTAGATATAGTCAACATTCCATTGATCTTGATCCCAACATCAAGCCAATTAGACAAAAATAGAGGTCAATCACCCCAAGATTGAACCCCTCATGAGAAAGGAACTCTCCAAACTCATTGAGGCCAAAATAATTTTTCCAATCAAGTATTCTACTTGGGTGGAAAATCTGGTCCCAGATAAGGAAGAAGAATGGTGAAATATGGCTTTGTGTGGATTTTAGGATTTGAACAAGGCTTCTCTCAAGGATCATTATCCCTTTCCTCCATGGAACAAATTTTGCAGAGATAATAGTAAGAGTTAGAGAGAGGTCTCCATGCTCGATGGCTATTCTAGTTTTAACCAGATTAAAGTAAAAGAAGAGGATCAATATAAAACCACATTCACCACCAATGGGAATGTTTTCTTATCAAAATATGCCTTTTGATTATCAAATGTTGGTGTTACCTTCCAAAGAGCAATGGATATTTCCTTTAAAGGATATATCAATCAGTTCATCTTGGTTTACCTAGATGATATCATTATTTTCTCCAAGCAGAGCACGGATCACATGAAGCACCTGGAAAAAGTATTTGAAATATGTAGGAGAGTTTGGTGTATCCCTTAATCCTAAGAAATGTAACTTTGTAGTCCCTAGAGGAAGCTTTTGGGGCATATTGTCTCAAAAGAAGGCATTTCCATTGATCTAAAAGAATTACAGCTATCGTGGCTCTTTCCTTTCCATCTCACAAGAAGGCTTTGCAGTCATTCCTTGGAAGATCAACTTTGTTAGGTGCTTCATTCCTAACTTTGGGTTTGGTAAGACCTATTACTCTCATGCTCAAGAAGGATGCAACATTTCAAATGGACCATGGAAGGGAAGGATAGATTTTGAAAAGATAAAACAATAGATTTCTCAAGCCCCAACATTGATTAACCAGATTATACCAAGATTTCATCCTCTATTCTCATGGGGTGGAATCTAGTATAGTCGCATTTTGACACAACTAAATGATCAAGCAATGGAGTAGCATCTATGGCATTTTTTTAGTCAAACACTAAAGAATTATGAGCTCAAGTACAATCACATTGAAAAAAGGTGTTTTTTATCATGAGAGCTTTGAAGAAATTCAAAATCATGATTGTTGCTAGTCATAAAGGTTTTAGTATCACATTCCAATGTTAGAGACTTCATTATGGGAGCAGAAATCAGTGAGAAATGAGCTGGATGGGTAACTAAGATCATGGAATATGATGTGACCATTAAGGCCACAAAATTGGTAAGAGGAAGAGCACTTTGTGAGCAGTTGGCTCTGGATGTTGTGGAACCTCAAGAAACCACCCTCATGAATGAAGTACCTTCAAATGATGAGTTTTCACATGATGTTGAGTGGCAACAGATGAAAGAAATGTATTCAATGATCGTAGTTGGATTGTTGATATGTCAAAAAAATTTTATCTACTAGTTCATACCCTCTTGGTTTGAATAAAACAAAAAACAGAAGACATACTTGAGGTTGTGATCTATTCCTTATGTGTTATTGATTAGTGGCATATTATTCAAAATAAATATTGATGGAGTGTTGCTCAAGTGCATTGAAGGTGAGAAATGTGACAAGGTTTTAACCGAGTTCCATGATGGCTTCTCAGTGGACATTTCTCTACTAAAGCTATAGCCATGAAGATTATAAAAGTAGGCTATTTCTTTCAGCCTACGTTGTTTGTTTGGATGCTCATGGATGGGTGAGGAAGGGAAAAAAGTGTGCTCTCTTCACTGGAAAGAAAATATTAGTTTTCATGCCATCAATCAATCAACCATTTGTAGAATGGGGTCTTGACTTCATTGGGATGATCAACCCGCCATCTAGTGCTAGTCATAAATGGGTCCTCACAGCCACATATTATTTCACCAAATGGACTGAAATTTTTCCATTGCCAAGGGAAGCCACTTATTGAATCAACCATCCTAGAATTTCTTGAAGAAATTGTTACAAGGTTTGGTGTCCCTTAGACTATCATTTCTAATAATGCTAAAGCTTTTTGGGATCAAAGATTTCTAATTGGGCTTTGGGACTTGGGATTTATTTGAAAAACTTCTTCCAATTATTACCCCCAAGGTAATGGATTGGAAGAGTCCACTAATAAAAACTTGATTAAGAATCATGAAGAGGACAATGGACATCAATCAAAGATAATGGCACACAAAGGTAAAAATGCTCTTTGGGTGGACAGGATAACAACAAAGAAGGCAATTGGCACTTCTCCTACAAAATAGGTATATGGTAAAGAAGCAAGATTTCCATTATCACTTGAGTTTCCTTCATTTGAGTTAGCTCAACAACTTGAATTTGAAGGTGCATATCAAAGGAAATCAGAATGGTGGAATTGGTGGAACTAGAGGAAAATAGAAATTCTACCATGGTCAGGATGGAACAACATCAGGTCATCAACCAAAAAATGGTTTGACAAAAAATCTTGAGATCAAACATTCAAGGTTGGGGATCTAGTTTTAAAATGGGACGCGGATCGAGCTAAACCAAGAAGAGACACTCCAAATTTGATGTTATTTGGAGTGGACCATATATCATCACCACTTGCAAGGTGGCTAACTCATTTGAGTTGTCTGATCTTGATGGGAACATGTTTCAAATCCCAATCAATGGGATTCATCTTAAACCTTCTCATTAAGGTTTTATTGCATCATTATACAGAGTATATTAGAATTTCAATTCCTCCCAATGATTTTGCACTTTTTTTTTTGGTAGTATATGTTTCTTTCCCTAATTTCTTTGCACATTGTTGTTGCTTGGGATGGTCCTATTGCATAGTATTCATCATTTCGTGGGAGAACTGTGAATGAAGAAATTTCAAAGTGTCAAGTTTTGGTTGTATTCATCTCAAAAAATCAAATGCACAGAGCTACTAGATTCAGAATTAGGAATCCAATTCCTATTTATAGAGCAATCCCAAGCTTTCAGGTTGACTTCATGCCCAATGGATATGCCAAGGCTACTAGATGATTCATCTAGCAGGAATATGACCCCTATGAGTCACCAAAAATGTTGTCTATTTTTTTACCCCTTGTAAAAATAGAGAAACTTACGTATGGACTTGGCGGTTGTTTCAATAATGGAATTGGTCAAGCCACAAAGAAGTTAAGCATGTCATGGAAGTGCGAGAAGAGTAGCGAAGATCTCGAAGATATCCGGCCGAAGGTTGTGGAAATCCACACTACATTAGCAATGCCACGGAGTGAAGCAAATAGTTTTGGAAAACATGGAACAAGGAAAAGTACCGCGATGGATATAGAAAGCCATGGAATTAGAGGGAACTCTGTGGAATTCAAAAGCCACGTGAAACTAAATTTTGGAAAACCGACACGGATAACCGTAATTTCCGTGTAAGACAAATTTCATCATAATTCTCAATTTCTTGGCTCAATCCTTGCATAATTCATATCAATGGAAGGTTTTGGTCTTATCTATCAATAGGAGTCTAAATTTCAAATTTAAAAGGTAGTTGGTGGATGTGGCCTTAAGAAAACATCTTCAACACGCACATGTAACTTGGTCCAATTCCACACCTATGACTAATTACTCCTCATCCGCACCTAAAACCAACTTCATAATGACTTGACCAAGCCCGCTTACCAATCCCTCGGAAGAAAAGGAGGAAAGGCTGGCTATTTTACCAAAAATAGCCGCTTTGACCCGAAATCTGCAGTTCTACTCGACCGCCGTCGGTTGCGTAACCGCCATCGGTTCCCGTAAATGACCACTTCGACCAAAAACAAAGGATCGGATTTTCATTTGATCGGGAGAAGGAGAAATCATCGAGAGAATCCAGTTTTTGCTTGGCGGCGAGAGACAAGTGAAGAAACAAGAAGAGATTTGAGAGAAGGACATCAAGCCCAAGGCTATTGCAGTGAATAACCGAGAGCCAGTAACACTCATCAGAGCATCGTGAGGAAGACATCTCATCTTCGAACTTGGTCTGTCTTCATCATCACCACCGAGTCCTTGAAACTTGCATCTCATCGATAAACAAGTAAGTAGTATGTTATATGTTTCTAAGCACCATTTTCTTGAGCTTTTTGATTAATAGTAATCATAAGTTTATTCCTAGATCTACTACCGCCACTACTTGCACTTAACCTTCACCCACACACACCCCGATATTGCCCGAGAAGGCCATTTTACCACACTCTGAGTCTTCCCTATCCTCCCATCATTCCCCTCGGCCATCCCCCAATCTCATAACCCCACATCACCTTACTGACCAACTCTATCCGAAGCACCTAGATTCTGACCCTACTGGTGTCGTTATCCTATCTGGCGGCGGTTCTCTAACCGTGGTCGGTTACCCAGTGACCGCCATCGGTCACTGTGACTTATACCCCAAAACCTTTTGCTCACCTATTTGCCACCTAACAACCCCAAATCCAGCTGGTTTATCCCTATAACTCAACTTGAACGTATCAACGACCAATGTAACCGAACAAACAAAGTGGCGCTTTATTATTGATAGTTTAGTTTCTATTGCTTTGTAACGAGATACCTAAATCGTGATTTTGCAATAGCTTTCTATATTATCATTTGTGTTAAATCATATTAAAGAGAGCTGACCACCTTGAAAGGAAGTTTTTATATTTCTGGGCCTAAGGCGAGATCCCTCATTTGTTGTCTAATTAAAATCTTGTGGTCTTGTATTCTTACTTGCGGGTAGTCCTTCCAGACAAAAGGAGTTCTTCGCGGTCGATCGATCTTTCTCTATGCACGCGCACACCATCTCAACATTCAACAGGTATTCCTCCTAGCCCTAACCCTTATCTGTTTCTCGAAGGAATGATAGGATAGAAGCAAGTCTATTCTGCAGAGCCGAAACATTCCGTGCGAAACATTTTGGCACGCCCGGTGGGACCCATTTCGGGTTTCTGTTTCTCTTGCTTATTTTCATTTTAGGAAGCATACTTGCTTGTTGTTGTTTTTGTTATATATTTAGTAAAGAATTTGTCTTGCTTTCCTAGTTTCGCATTAGTGAAAGTCATCTCATTTGCTTCATCGAATATCATTTTCGATTTGGGTTTAAAACACGTGCATTACATTCTTGCTTGTTGTTTTCAATTCTAGTGAACATAGACTAAGTAACAGGTCGTACACGTGGGGGTGATTTCCATGGTATTGACGGAAATTAATCTTACTTTCAACTTTGCACAACACATACGAATCACTTCACAATTAACACAACTGCTCAAAACATCCCCCTTTTCCAGCGGTATTCCTCACTTGATTGAGGTAACCTTATAAGCCAAAACAAACTTGACATTTCCCTAAGTCTTTTGTTTAGGATTGACATCATTCCGCGTCTAAAGGCATAAGCCCACAATAATTAAAATTAACCCTAGGGTTAGTCTCTGGATTTGCGTGTGCATCTTGTTTGTTTTTCGATTCTGTTTTCTCTGTTATACACTGTCTTACTGTGATTACCTTAGAACAATTTGATAAATATCTTGAGCGTTGTTAACAATCAAATCAGCGACTTCTTATATTTTCTTATACCGGTCTTATTACACCGACATCGGTTAAGCGGCCCGGCGTCGTCGGCTATAGTATAGTCTAACGAGACATCGGTTATCGGAGCGATATCGATTCTTCTTCTTTTCGAGTTCACGACAAACCAATGACACCAATTTCACCGATCTGATGCATTTACATTCTGACAGCCAGATTGAAACCCTACTGTGAACTCCTGTCCATGGTTGTTATCACTCGAAAGCAAGCCGCCGCCATGGTTTCACATGCTTGCTCTGTTCCTTTGCCTGAATCACCCCCTTCACATTCTGTGGGGAATCCTACGGACACCAGCGAGGTTCCTAAAATTCCTGTGGGAGATAAAGAATTTGCCAAATTTCTGGATGCTAATCCTAGCGTTTGTCTGATACTATTTGTCTCATGCCCTTGACCGTACACCCGACGGTCAACTCCTTGTTGGCATGCCTATCAGTATAGCTGCTCATTTAGCCCCTTCTCCGCCTGATAACTCCGCTTTGCCTTCCGCATCCTTAGTCCCGTCGTCTACCTCAGCAGCTTCAGGGGTCCATACGGCACAGATTGGCTTTCCTTTGGTTAATCTTGGGCCCAACATGTCATTACCACCGACTGCTCCTACCTCGTCTCTCTTGCAGACTGTTCCGTTCATGACTTGCTCTCTGCCACCTATCCACACGAGCTTTCCTTCTCAAGCTCCGCCCACCTTTTCATTTCCACACACATATCCGGTAACCTCAACAGCTTATATAGGACATCCCTATTCGGTTGCCTCAACACAGTCGTCCTCCATACCTTATCAACATTTAACCCCACCATTGTCTAGCGGTGGCCCTTGGCCCAATTTGCCTCCGTTTACCACAACCACACCATCATCTCATCCAACTACTGATTTAATTAAACAAATGATGGACAAAATGCAAAACACAGGCTTGTTTGAGGAAGTCGTAGCGCCTTGACATACGAGCAAGTTTGTCGGGAGCCTATCCACCCTTGGTCCCCCTTCATTCATATCCTCCTCAATAGGAATTACCAAAATTTACCCGTTTTAACGATGAGGAGGACCCTCAACAACACTTGCGATCATTTAGACATGCACTGCTTTGTCGATTGCTCACGGCGACTTTACTACTCCGCACCTTTCCCATGTCCTTATCGGGACCCGCCTTGGAGTGGTACGATGCTTTAACCCGACACTCAATCTTCTCTTTTAACCAATTAGCCCAATCTTTCTTGGATCATTTCTCCATTAACATTGCCAAGAAAGTATCTATCACCGACCTCTATGCCATCCAACAATTTGAGGATGAATCTATCGCAGATTTCGTTGGACGATGGCGGGGCCTTATCAACCAACTTACGTATGCCTTGCCTCAAACCGAACTTATCGAAGCTGTTTACGCGGGCTGCGCTAAGCTGTCTCTCCCTACCCTCCAAATTCAAACTTTCCGTACATTTGACGAGGCCTTTACTATGGCTCGAAAACTAGAGATTCGAGCCTTAGAGGAAGAGAAATTGCGGTTGCGTAACAAAAACCCCACTTTCCGAACCCAAGATTCCACCAACAAACCTAACACCACCAATCCTCACCCATCGACCACTTCGAAATCAAAAGGGGCCGTGCACGCGGTGATGGTCAAATCCCAACCACCGTCTAATACCCCACTTGCCAAAACCACCTATAAGTATAAAGCAAGAACCCATCAACTACACTCCCTTGGGAGAAACATATGGTGTGATATTGGAAAAATTGCTCAAAGCAGGAGCCATTACCTTACCTCCTGTTAAACCTCATTCCGGGTTTGATTCCACTCGCGCCATACCTTCTTGGTACAAAGAAAATGACTTCTGTAACTTCCACCGCGTGAAGGGACACAGTCATGAGAACTGCAAGATGTTGAAAAACATAGTGAGGGAAATGGTTGTTGCGGGGATATAGCCCTCGATAATCCTAACGCCCTGTTGCTTAAAATTTGAAAATATTCAACAAACCATTCCCGAATCATTCTTCTAACGATAATCTAAACCAAGATATCTTAGCCGGAGAGTGTTCATGAGATCCATGCAGTCTTCGATTCCCAACCAAAGACCTCTATCGAACAAATTCTCAATCAAGCCTCTTCACTAACGTGCGAAACCGAACCCCCTTCCTCGCCATCAAGACAAACTGAAATCCTTGCCGTTCCTTTACCCATCAAGGAATTAGCTGCCCAGAGTTCCCTTCTCACAAATGAGCCTTCTTATACCACATCCTTGCAAGGCGTGCGGCGGATGTTATCTAATTTATCTATTTCCCAAACGTCTCCTTCTACCATTCTTGTTGTACAAGAGGAAGGCTCGCCACTTCTTTTCTCATCCTTAGACGAGAAACCTCTTGAACCGACATCACCACATTCTTTAAACATGACAGATCCTCTCAAACACACCCTCCTACCTATTAGTCCTTCATCACCTAAATCTTTTCAGCAACCGGTTGACCTCTTAACGCCCATTGATACAGTGCCTCATATACCCCTTGTATCACACCCACAGTGGACCGGAATCACAACCCACCTTTCTTCCATACAAAAGTTCCTATTCACACGTGAGGACTGTCATTCCACAGAAGATAGACAGGTCCTATGGGAACGTTTGAGTACGCCATATTCTACTCAAATGCAAATGACCGATCCTGATGCCTCCACCATATACCCGAAGTGTTTACAGAAGCTTAAAATGCCCATGTCCTCATCTTCACCCCCCTCATCTCTACCAAATACCTCGTCCACTTCTATTAACTTAGCCAAATCTTCCCCTACGCTTGGGACCTCACCCATACCTAGTCTAACACACCCACCTAAGCGGCTTGATTTATCTAAAAATAAAGCCATCCATCCCATTAGGAGACAGACTCAATCTCCTCGACCTATGCCTCTATCACAACTAAAACCATCATCGTCACACCTACCTTCCATATTGGGACCCCATCCCTCTACCTTACATCAATATATCATACCTCCTGCGTTTTCTTTAAAGCGACCTACGCCTTCTACACCCATACAGAAATCCAAGGGTATAGCAACACCGTCACCCAGCGTATCTGTCCACCTATCGACCATAAACAAATTCCATCATCAAAAGATTTGTTTTACTGTCACTCCTATTTCTCCGTGGTTGTTTTACGATACCACATCATCGTGGCCTCATCATCGAACCAGCTAAACATAGCCTCTACGTCGAAAGAAACCACGGTTAGTTAAAACCCATTACCAAAACTCCTTGGCTAAACCACCCCCATCTGACAAACCAACCACACCACGTCATCACGAGAATCGACCAGTCAATAGCCTCATTTTCCTCGACTTTGACCCACTCAAAGGGTCTTACGCCAAAATCCTTGCTATGTTGGTGGAGAATGCGACCATTTCCTACCCCCACTTAGACCTTATGATCCATCTAAACCTCGACCTATAGGTTACGATGAGTCTAAAATCTGCGCTTACCACCACACACCGGGACATGACGTAGAGGGATGCAAAGCGTTGAAAACCATACTTCGTCCGTCACACTCTCTCGGATAGAAAAGTTAAGAAAGACAACTTACGAAGAGAGAGACCTTTAGCTTGATTCCCTCTCTATACCACTGTCCCCACCTCACCAAGATCTATCATTATTACAGCCCCACCTCTCTCAAAAACCATGACCTATCCCTACCATCTTCCTCCTCTCGTATTCACGAGATCAATATGATTAGTGTTGCTACTCGAGGGCGAGAAAAACAATGGGAAAGCGAAAAAAACACACTGCGGCATCTCTTTCTCCGTCCACCATCCCGATTGCACCACCACCTAAAGTGGTTATTCGCGGACCCTTTATCCCATCTCTAATGGCATTGCCCATCGAACTATGATCAAACGACTTCACCAATCACACAAAAAATGACATTGTATGATCTCATTCGGACTTGAATCTCATCGACAAGCTCTCGTTGAGATCCTTGAGGATAGAGGTTTTACCTAATGAAACCTTGCACATTTACCTCTATTCTAACACCCATCATGTTGCTTCGCTCACCAAACAATCTATCTCCCCAACCACTTACGTCTCTGTCATGCAAGACCTGGCTTTGTCGGTTTCTCCGAAGATGAAATTATCGACTTTGGTGCGAAGATCCACGACCTGCTCTTTTCATCTCGCGTACGTTCGGGATATTCGGGTACGTCGTGTTATGATTGACGGGGTCTTGCCTAAACATCATCTCTTGAAAAGCCTTCCAACAAATGAATATCCCTTCTAGTTGCATGTGTGCCAACCCCATCATGTTGCGATCATTCATGATCTTATTACTTCTACTTTAGGCACCGTGATCCTTAACATTCGTGTAGGACCACGTACTTTACCGAACTCTTCTATGTCCTTGAGGGAGAGTTCGATACAACATGTTGTTAGGCCGCCCTTGGATCCGGGCTATGGGATGCGTTCCCTCCACCTTACATAGATGCATAAAATTTGAGTACGAGGGAAGTCCTACACCGTAAAAGCTGATCCTCCCCCTTCAAAACTTGCATATGTTGTATCGCCCTAATGATGTGCTTGTACCGGTCAAGACACCCATTCATCCACCCGACCATCCACTTCCGATGCACTACACCTTGACTAATGAAACCGCCGTTCTGAAATATTACTTCCTTTCCCTTGAGATAACATCCCAACCTCAGGCCCCTTAGTAGATGTTTTTCAACGCCTTACTGTTGAGGAGTACCGCTTATATAACGTTAGTTCTTTCCATACCCGGGAGTACGGACGATTACATGCACATCCCCTACGGCCGTCGTCGTGGGGAGGTAATCTCTTACGGACCACCCCATTGCCACACCAACCTAACGTATGGGGGTGTTGACGCATCCTCCATTACCCACTGAACCTCCTCTTGGTGTGGTTCCCTTCGATCCGATTTTCAATACTTGACAAATCGTCGTTTCATCCCTCACCTTCTTGACTCATTGTGCTTGGAAAGGCTTTGGTTTTGGTCTTTATGAACAAGGCCGACATACACTCATTCCCGTGACTACCACAAACACAATGATCGCGGTGGTCTCGGTTTTCTGAAACACCTACACTACAGAGACACCTCGTGTCGGTTGTATCTGGAAGAAGACAGCGTCACCCCTACCAAACCATCATCACCCACTTTGCCATCATCACCCACAGAGTCGATAGACCCTGAATCTATCCCTCCTAACTTTTTTTTTCATAAATACTATCTTCATAGGTCCTCTCACTTATCAACGTGATAATGAGGACCCATCTTCTCTTCCCCTTACGTATCCGGACATGATCGAAGAGGATTCACCTTCGATTAATGTTGTTGAGTGCGGGATGCGACTCCATCCTCACTTACCTTGGGGCGGACGACTCCTATATTGACGCCTTACCATCACGAAACTCAAACCATGTTGAATGAGTCGACTATAGAAATCAACATCCACACGGAGGAGGATCCTCACATTGTGAAGATCGGACAATCCCTTAACACATCGAGAACAAGCCGCCTTTACTACCTTTCTCATACCCATGACAACAAGCTTTCGCTTGGTCCTCTGCTGACATGCGAGGAATTGATCCTACCATTGCTTGTCCATAACATCACCCTAAACCCCGATTCCAAACCAGTCAAACAAAAGCTGAAAAATGCATCCACGCATCGCCCTCTTGGTCAAAGAAGAAGAGCTTGCGACTTCTTTACTGTTTCCTTCATCTTGCTATTGACTATCCTCAATGGATTTCTAACATCGTACTGTCACTAAAGCGACGGGGGACTTCGGATATGCACGGATTTACGAGACCTTAACCTCGCTTGCCCCCGAGGATGACTTCCCCCTCCCAGTATTGATCAACTTGTTGATCTCACTGCGAGCCATGAAATGCTTTCTCTCATGGATGGTTTTCGGGATACTGATCAAATTTTGGTAGCCCGGCCGATCAACATAAAACTTCTTTCATAACTCCTTGGGAACCTTACATTATCGTGTCATGCCATTTGGCCTTAAGAATCTTTGGTGCTTTACCTATCGGCGGGCTATGACTTACATTTTCATGACATTATGCACACTATCCTTGAGGATTATGTCGATGATCTTCTTGGCAAATCTAAACATCGCGGTGAACATCTCGATGTTTTAACCATTATTTTCGATCTTTGTTGCAATATTCAGTCAAACTTGACCAAAGAAATGTGTCTTTGGTGTTCTTTGGGAAAACTTCTTGGCTTTATCGTCTCTTTGCGTGGCATTGAGGTCGATCCATCTAAAGTCAAAGCTATCCTAGAAATGCCCCCACCCAAAACCTCAAACAATTGCGTAGTTTGCGGGGTAAACTTGATCCATCCGGCGTTTCATCTCCCGACTCTCGGATCGATGTCACCCTTTCCATCACCTTCTTAAAAAGAACATTGCCTTTGATGGAGTGAAGAGTGTCACCAAGCCTTTGAAGCTCTCAAATCCTATCTCTTGCACCACCGTGCTTATTCCACCTCGGGATGATCGTCCTTTCTACCTTTACCTTTACTTGCCCTTGACCATCTTTATAGGAGCTATGCTCGCACATCGGGACTCGGCACGTCGAGAACAAGCCGTTTATTATATAAGTCGTACTCTCGTGGATTACGAGACTAGGTATACACATGTAGAAAAATTGTGCCTAGCCACTATCATTCGTAGCCACCAAACTCGACATTACCTCTGAATCACAAAACTTTTGTCATCACCAACACGGACCCCATTCATTATATGTATGCCAAACCACATCTAAACCAACGCATCACCCGATGGCTTATGCTCCTCGCCGACCTCGACCTTGAGTTTGTACAACAGAAGTCAATCAAAGGACAAACTATTGCAGACCAACTTGCGGAGGCCCCTTTACCTGGGGAACAATTCACCAATTTTAATTTCCCTGACGAACTCATCGCCACTCTTTCACTCAGGGAAGAGTCGTATCAAATGACCCTCTTCTTCGATGGATCTAAATGCCAGCGCGGCGGAGGAGCCGGCGTTGTTCTCATCCCTCTTGACGCTGAACCTATGCCTCTTTCATTCCGGCTTGATTTCCCCTGCACTAATAATACAGCGGAATACGAGGCCCTTGTTTTGGGTCTCCAGGTTGCGTTACACTTAGGTGTCAAATCTATTAATATTTTTGGCGACTCTCAATTGGTAGTCAATCAAGTTATGGGCATCTACCAATGTAAGAATGAGGAACTTCAAAAGTACAAACATTACGTGGATTCACTTTTGACCTCATTTACTCGTTATTCTATCCAGACCATTCCCCGCTCCACTAACAAATTTGCGGATACTATGGCTTGCTTAGCCTCACAAATTCTGCCTCACCAGCCCGACTCGACATATTCGTCTTGGTCAACAACTTTTTGCCCCATCTACTCAGCCCGGTAGTTTGTATGATAAATACGTGTGTCTACTAATTCGCGGGATACAGTACCACCAATTTCATGACTACCTTACCTCTGTTCTCCCACGACCTTTACTAGTAACGGCAAAACGTGCTTTTCTTAAAAGTGTTTCTCGTTATGTTGTCATGGGGGGACTCCTCTATAAACGTGGCTTTGATGGCATCCTCCTTCGATGTCTAACCGGCGCGGAGGTCACCTATACCATCCAACAAGTCCATGATGGCATTTGTGGTGGACATTTTAGTGGCCTTGCCATGGCTAAATGAATCCTTCGCCTAGGTTATTATTGGCCTACTCTTAACAACGACTACTACGAATATGTTAAGCGTTGTGTTATGTGTCGACAACATGCCAACCTTGACATACTCCTAGCCATCCTTCTGTCGCACGAGATCTTTGGCCTTTCTCACAATGGGGTTTAGACCTTATTGGTGAGATTCACCCGACCTCTTCACAACGTCACCGTTGGATAATCACAGTGACCGAATATTACACAAAATGGGTGGAGGCCATTCCACTCATTTCAATCAAAAAAAAGAAAAAAATTGTCGAATTAGTTAACCATCACATTATCATCGTTTTGGTATTCCTCATCGCTAATAACGAGATAATGGTAAATCTTTAAAAATAAGTTGTTCTGAAGACCTTTGTGACAACTTTGGTATCAAACTTAGTTTCTCATCACCCTTACTATCCATGAGAGGCCAATGTGGTGAATCTTCTAATAAAACCCTAACCAAAATCCTCATGAAAGTTGTCAATGAGTCCGGAAGAAACTGGCATGATCACATTCCCTTTGCCCTTTGGGCTTATCGTACTAGCATTCGTACCTCCACTAATGCCACACCATTTTCTTTGGTATATGGTACCGAGGCTGTCTTGCCTCTCGAAGTACAAATACCCTCCCTCAGAATATCTCTTCAGGATATTCTCACCAACGATGATTTCCGCCAAGAGCGGTTAGCCCAATTAGAGCTTCTTGACGAGCGTCGTCTTACGGCTCTTGATCACCTTCAAATCTACCAAAAATGCATCAAGCGTGCTTATGATAAACGGCTTCATGAGCGTACTTTTAAGGTTGGCGATCTTGTCCTCAAAGAGAATCAACATGTAACCAAACTAGAAAAGAGTAAACGTGGAAAATTTGCTCCTAATTGGATTGGGCCTTACATTATCACTCACACTTATGGATCAGGCACTTATCGTTTCGTTAGCTTAAGCAATGGTAAACTTTGAGCACTGAGCCCCTTAATGCCTTGCATCTTCGACCATTCTACTGTTGAAATTAGTGTTATATCACTGCTTATCTACCTTACGCTCGTCCCTTGAGCTCATTTACCACCGCATACACTTTGTTTCTTACATCTCAAAATCCAATCAAGCTCACATGGTTTGATTATCACCTCCCCTTAAAAGATGCCTTCCCCTTTTTAGTCTAGTCCATGACTTCAAAGTATCAAAATGACACATTCTTAATTACACACTTATGGGATTTTCTTGAGTCAAACTTCTTACAAAAAAAAAAAACTAGATGCTTCATGCCCAACGGACATCTAGACCTCTAACTTATCTGATAATATTTGCTCCCTTGAAGGACAGCTATATGCCAAACTATTGCTCTTATTATATATAGTTGCTCCCCAGAAGGACAGCTATACATAAACACTTTGCATCTGCTTTCTATATAAATATTGCTCCTTGAAGGACAGCTATACACGCGATCGCCTTTATCGAAGCTTCTCGCATTGATCAGCTTCGTGAAGACCTCAAGAACAACAAAATACATATCCCATGTAGACTTCCCGCATCGATCAATCTATATCCAGAAAAATAAAAATAAAAGCAGTACTTCAAAACACTTTTGAGTCATGGACTTGTCTATTTAGGTTTGGTTTTCTTTTGTCGAGAATCATCATCTTATAATAAGTTCTCTGCACCCTCGCCCACATCAACCACCTCACCTCACCATTTGTCAAAACAAAAAACTCAAGGGACGTGACGTATATCCGATATATTGTGATTATACCACTCTTTTCACCTATCGACTTCTACTTATGCACTGAGTACCTAGGGATTGAGCTCATCCTACATTAATATGTGGTTTGTTTAGCTCTTCTCAATTACGGGACACTCTTGCCTCTTTTGCTCGGCTCTAGGATTGTGTGTTGACCTTAATCGGGACACGATTCCCTACTTACTTGGGTATGCTAACTTTCGCTTCACCCATACCTACACAACACATTACCCTACCTACACATGACATTACCCTACCACATCAAATTTTTACTAACCAACAAAATTGCCTAACCATGACCAAATTGCACAGAATTCACCTCTCCACACTCTAAGGAGAACTACATCGATCGAGGCCCTCCTTGCTTTGTGCGATGGGCTATGTAGGCGCACTTAGGAGACATGGGGTCTCCCAAGGTTAGCTCGACCATCCCCTACCATACCCTATCATGTGTTGTAAATATAAATATATATATATATATATATTTTTGTGTATTTCTATTTGCCAACATTCATCTTTATCCTTTTTCAAAACAAACAAAAACAACATTTAAAACACAACCATTCTTATTATTATCATCACTCAAAAAGACATACATCTTTAGTTTTATTTTAGATGTTAACCAAATACATCTTCTCTATCATCGACTCGCAGGTCGGCATCCTTATTTATTCTAATATTCCTATAAAATCCACTTAGACCCTTGCACCTCCTCCCGAATCAGGTGGTGATCGTGATCGTCGATGCCTCTCGGCTGGCCTCTCCATCCTCAAAGTGCCCACTTGCCATTGGTTCCTCCCATTGATCCATGACATCTCTGTAACATACGAATACGTCCTCTCGCGTGGAGGAATCTTGCCTCCAGTCTCTCCACTCGTAGCTGTGAAGCCTCTAACATTCCCATTGTCTCATTCACCTGTGTTTGAAGCTGGCGAGCCAAATCCTGCAGACGATCTCTCTCCGTTGTAATCACAGCTATGTCAGGGCACTCACGTGCACCTCGCAGCTCTGCTACCCACCATACTCTATAGGCCTCCATCGTTCCCGCATCCATAACCCTACGATCGGCTGCTATCTCTTCTGGCCCTTCTGGAGGTGTCGGCCGGGGAGGTGAGAATGCTTTGCCTCGGCGTCGATCCTCATGTATGGTCTATATGTCATAGGAATATCTGAACGAACCCAAATTGTCGCCGCACGCGATCTAGAGAAATCCTCTCGTACTCACCGGCCTATGCCTGCGATCCACCTCAATCGCTCTACACCCCTCGACTCCTCGGCTATGTGCTCTGTCACCATATAGTTCCCATCGGCCTCAACAAATATCCATGCTTCACCATCTCCCATACACATGTCTATAATACTCGATGTCATCTATCACGGCACAGGATCTCGCTTCTTGTTACATGCGGACCCATCGTCTGAATCCCAACCTTTGCACTCCTGTCTCTCCCGACTCAATGGGTCGGCCTATTGGACGCACACAAACAATATGCTCATAGGCCCAACAATGTAATAAGTACGAACAATCCAGTGTCGTCTGTGTTTTCGCTTGCATGCCCATAAACCCCTATATAACTCTGCCAGATATGCGGGTGCCCATGCGAATGTCACGCTCATTTCTATCATTTCCCAAATAACACTCATCAATGCTTTGGGAAATCTTCCACCTTCCGCCCTCGGCAATGCATAATACCCCACCGCTATCATTAATAGCACGGCCAACCTTGTTTCCTCAGGGTGTGTTGCATACATTGTACCATACGTAAATGATAAACCTCGTTGTGTCAAATCTCGTGCGGTGACCCAAATCTTTGCTATTATCGCTGCCCTTTTGCCCCCATTTGGGCAATGCACGATACTGCTATTTTCCTATCATTGGGAGTCTCAAAATACGGAACACATCTTCCAAAGTCACTGTCATCTCCCCTGTTGGTAGATAGAAGGTATTCTTTTATGGATTCCATCTCTCAATCAACGCTGCTGACATAGCATGGTTACGCGCGATTCTTGAATAATAGCGGATTCCACTTAACCCCACCGATTTATCAATGCCCATTCAGTTTGGTGTTACATCCGCTCGGATTAAGTGACAACAACGGCAACGCGATTATCATTCATCCTTAACCTTGCTTACTGCTGCATACATCAAAATGACACATAATTATTCAAAAGAACAAATCTCTACGGGTTTTTTCTCAAAATCTGGAAACCCTTACGATGGCGATAAGCGGTTATGCATAACCAATACCGGTTTGCTAACGATACCGGTTACTTATAAACGATCTACGTCCTTTGTCAAAATATACCTACCACCTTGAAACATACACCTTCGATATTTATGAAGCCCGTTTACTCCTATTTCTACCTAAAAACATACAGGCCCACCCTGTTTACATGCCCCATAGCACTCATACCATCCCCAACCCTTGCTATCACCTTTTTTTCTATCTTTACCCACTTACACTTCTTTCATCCTATTTACAAACACATGCGAAGAATCAAATTACAACCAAACAATTTACCTCTCTGGATGCGGCGAAAGGGTGGAACATGTCTTCCCCTCGTCCACTGCTTTGGATGCTTCTCCTCGTTCGCCATGTTCACCACCCTCTTCAAATATAACTTGTCTTTACGCCTTTTGAATCTCATCCACGCTCACTTCACTGTCTCTTTCCTCCTTATCACTCAAATTCTTTCATCACGATTACACTGTAGCGATTGTCAAAAGCATTAGCGCATTCACAACATATTTAACGTGTTTCATGACTCTAAAAATAAGAATGCTAAAAATAAGAACTTAAGTTGCCAACCCAGTGAGTTCTATTTTTAGGAAAATCATTCTTGAATAACGATATCGGTTACATAACCGATACATAATCATATATCTACCGACATCGGTTACATAACCGATATCGGTCATCGATGGACTTCCTTGTTGCTTAAACCTAAGCCTTTTCTTCATTTTTTGCAAATTTTTGTGGCGCGAGTCCCTTTTTCTGCATGAACAACACCATTATCCATATTTTTCATTAAATCCACATCTCATTACAATTTCATCAACATCATCTATCTCATATTACAAAACAAACAAGCCATCGATAACGATATCAAAAACCATCGATTATACACCATTTGGATCCAAATCTCATGACTACATACATTTAATTTCACAAAACCAAAACATACAACATTTCATAATATAACATGTCAATTAAACTCATCATTTATATCTATATACATCCCATCAACAAAAGACATCAACATCATTAATATATAACACCATGTCAATCAAACTCATCATATATCACATATCACAAACCATCGACAAAACATTTAACGCTTTTAATCACTCCATGACATGTGGTCAAAACATCATATCTATATATATACAAAGTTTCAAATATACAATGTACCTGCATAGGGCCTCAGCAACATCTCATAATATAACAAAGCCGGCATGCGGAGGCACAATAACCATCCCATAATCTCAACTCGGCTCAAGTGTCGGCCGGTCTCTCATATCAAAAACATACTCGGCTCGCGAGGCGGTATCAAGCTATCCTGACAACATGTACTTCATTTCATGAGTGGTATAATAAATAAATGAATGAATGAATAAATGAATAAATAATGCACGCATGAGGCCTCTATGAACACATGCTCGGTTCGTGAGACCGGTGCCCATGTCAATATACAAAAAAATGTGCGGGGACCCCTCGGCTCTCTCCCACCTCCTGCTGCTGTCTGCTGCTGGTCCACTGTCCTACCTCTCGCCTCCTGCACGTGACGGACCCACCAGTATGTGGCAAGGTGCACCTCCTGAGACCTCGGCTCCAGAGTCTCTGCTCTGTGTGCCGCATAGGGCTGATAATCAGCCACAGGTACCATCAAGAGAATATCTGATAGTATCGGGCCTCAGCTCTAGCCTCCATGTAACGCTCTCGAGCCACCGTAGGTCTTGGGGCTGGTCCCCACACCTCTTACCGGTGCCCCACTAAAAATGTGCTTTGGTGCATTGGTGGTGGTGCTGTGGTGATGGTGGTACACATGGGCAATAGGAAGTGCACAGTTTTGTGCTGGTTGCATGCTGGTGCTGCTTCCTATACCTTGCACGTGGTGTGCAAAATCACATGCTGGTGGTACACAATACTGTGCACAGAATGGGAAAATTGTGGCGATTAACTGGTGCAAGTGCAATGCCTTGGGGACTGAGGAAAAAAATGCCCCTGTAAAACACCTATACGTGCTGTGCGTGTAAGAACCCCCCTGTAATAAGCGTAGCACTCTCCCTGGTGATCCCTCTCTGCTCTCACTGACTCAAAATTTTCTAAGTAGGTGTGCATGCGGGGCTATCTTATCCTGGCTGCTCTCGACCAACCCACCAGACCATATATGCTCCCGTGCAACCCAGCATCATCTCTGATGTCATCTGTTGGCCTCTCGGCATCCAATCTGGGAAACGGGGTGTGGTGCGGGCGGTGGGGCCTCTACATCATCCCTCGATGCGGGGAAGAAAGGGGCTCATCCTGTCATAGCCCCATCTGCACTGCGTACCCTCTCATCTGGGGGTATCCTCTCATACTCTCCCGGCCTCCCGATCCTGCTTTATCCAGAATGTGTCTTTGGATCCCACTTGACCATCCATCGGGCTCCTCAGTGAGGGTGATGACCTCTATAAGGTCTCCATATATCAATATCTTTCTGCACCATGGCTTCCCATTTTCATGTCCCTATCCAACAAATGTCACGACCCAGAACCTAACCATTGGCCCGAGTTTTCTTATCAAATAAAGACCTTTCACCTGCTGGCCCAGGCGAGACCACCTCCCCCGACCCAAGGCCGTAACCTACCCAAGTTGGCCCGATAACCTACTCCGGCCCGACCCAGGCCGCCTTATGGCCCGACCCAAGGCCGGTGACCTACCCATCGGCCAGGTAACCTATCTCCCAGGCCGAGGCCGGCCATAGCCACAACTGCACCCGACACCACTTGAAAGGCCTACCCATCCTCCGGCCCAGAGGCCTCACCACCTAACCATTTGTAACCCTAGGCTTCCTAACCATTTGGCCCGAGATTTTGTGCCGAGCCTTTTGGCCCGACCATTGACCTACCCATTTCTTGACCCAGAGGCCTCACTAAATTCTTGCCTTTGTTGGCCCGACCCAAGGCCGTGACCTACCCATTCCTTGAGACCCAGGCCTCACCTAACCATGGCCCGAGAATGAGCCTCCTCCCCACCCATGGCCCAAATCCATCATCCCAACAACTTGGCCCGACCCGAGGCGTACCACTTAAATACCTTACCCAACATCAACAACATACACTTTTATCCACCCATCATAGCCTTTTTGTTCAATCAGAGCTCACTGTTCGTGTTTTAGCATGATTAGGGTCCTTGACTTGATCTATCGACCAACTTTGCCTAGACCTGGATTCGTGACGTTTATCTCAACCAAACCAACCATTTGTCTTGCCGAACATGCCTAAAACGTTCCTGTACCTTACCCATTATATACCACAGGTTACTTCTATGCCTTGGATACGGGATTATTATCACCCTTGTTTGGATAAACTATCGACCTTTGCACTATGCATTCTTTGGTTTGCTAGTCAAATCATGTACCACTAAAAATAACTCTTTTTGACGTGCGTAAATGCTTCTTTGGACCTACCCCACCATCTCACCCTCATCTCAGGTTGACACCATTTACCCTTTATCGACCCTATCCTAATTTCCACGCTTCCTCAATCTTGATAGATTTGAGGGGATTACCTATACCCTTAACTTGGGAGTAACCACTTCTTATTATTGTCCATGCGACTTTACAAAACAAACTACATGACAATAAGGGGCTAATGTAGACACCAAATTTGTGTCTTACGACCCCTTGTGACCACATCGCATTTCGCAACCTAACCTCACCACCTAAACCTTACACAATTATTTATTAATTACCTTATAATTAATAAATCCACATCACCATACCCTGCCACCTCATGTCGCCACCTCATCATGACCTAGTCTTAACCCTAAACTAACCTAATTAAGACCTATAACTTGGTCCATTCCACACCTATGACTAATTACTCCTCATCCGCACCTAAAACCAACTTCATAATGACTTGACCAAGCCCATTACCCGATCCCTCGGAAGAAAAGGAGGAAAGGCTGGCTATTTTACCAAAAATAGCCGCTTTGACCAGGCGATACCGGTTCTACTCGACCGCCGTCGGTTGCGTAACTTACCATCGGTTCCTGTAAATGACCACTTCGACCAAAAACAAGGATCGGATTTTCATTTGATCGGGAGAAGGAGAAATCATCGAGAGAATCCAGTTTTTGCTTGGCGGAGCGAGACAAGTGAAGAAACAGAAGAGATTGCGAGAGAAGGACATCAAGCCCAAGATTGCAGTGCCATAACCGAGCCAGGTGACACTCATCAGATCATCGTGAGGAAGACATCTCATCTTCGATCGTCGGGACGTCCTGTCTCTACCTTCATCATCACACGATCTTGGACTGCATTCTACATAAATGAAGTAAGTAGTACCTTATATGTTTCTCACCATTTGTTAACATTTCTTAGATTTTTGAATCAGTAATCATAAGTTTATTCCTAGATCTACTACCCACCTCTACGCACTTAACCTTCACCCACACACGATATTGCCCGAGAGGCCATTTTACCACACTCTGAGTCTTCCCTATCCTCCCATCATTCCCCTCGGCCATCCCCCAATCTCAATAACCCCACAATCACCTTACTGACCAATCTCTATCCCGAAGCACCTAGATTGCTGACCCTACCGGTGTCGTTTATCCTCTACTGGCGGTTCTCTAGCAAGTGGTCGGTTACTTAGTGACCGCCATGTCGGTCACGTGACTTATACCCCAAAACCTTTTGCTTGCCTATTTGCCACCTATGACCCCAAATCCAGCTTGGTTTATCCCTATAACTCAACCTTTGAGCGTATCAGCGACCGTGTAACCAACAAACAACGTGGCGTTTATTATTGATAGTTTAGTTTCTATTGCTTTGTAACGAGATACCTAAATCGTGATTTTGCAATAGCTTTCTATATTATCATTTGTGTTAAATCGTATTAAAAGAGAGCTGACCACCTTGAAAGGAAGTTTTATATTTCACGGGCCTAAGGCGAGATCCCTCATTTGTTGTCTAATTAAAATCTTGTGGTCTTGTATTCTTACTTGCGGGTAGTCCTTCCAAGACAAAAGGAGTTCTTCGCGGTCGATCTGATCTTTCTCTGATGGTACGCGCACACCATCTCAACATTCAAATTATTCCTCCTAGCCCTAACCCTTATCTGTTTCTCAAAGGAATGATAGGATCACCAGTATCTTGGCAAAAACTTTCCTGGGAGCTTGAGTTAGCTCACCCACTTGGGATCTTGAGCTAACTCACCTTAGCTCACCCGGGAACTCAGCACTGATAGCTCACCTTGCCAGATCTCACCTTGTGCTTTCTTACATGAAAGTTACATTGATCTCTCCTTCTGAAGCTCACCCTGAGCTCATCTATTATTAGCTCATGTAAGCTGAGGCATCGAGATTGGTGAAAATCTTACCTTCGAGCTCACAGGCCTTCCTTCTAAGGGAGCTCAGGCTAAGGAGCTCAATTTGGGAGCTTGAAAGTAGCATCACCTAAGAGCTCTTCTAGTTAGCTTGACATTGACCTTTCCTAAAAACTTACCTAGGAGCTCCCCAGACATCTCACCGTGCAAGCTTGCTCACCTTTAACTCACCTAGGAGCTCAGCTTTGAGAAGCTCCCTAGCAGGCTCACCTGGGAGCTCATCACAGGAGCTCACCTAACATCTCACCTTAAAAACTCACATGGGATCTCACCTACTTAGCTCACCTTTCCTGCTCACCTATCGGCTCACATTGCTTTCCAACCTTACCCTTAGTTCTCTAGTAGCTTACCAAAGTAGCTCACCAAGTAGCTCATCTTTGATTAGCTTCTTTGGGGACCTCACTGATGGAGCTCGCCAAGTAGCTCTCTTGAAGAGCTAGCTTAGACAGCTCACCTGGGAGATCATCGAGAGCTTTCCAAGTTTCTCACCAGGAGCTCTTATGGGAGTTAGTTGATCAGCTCAAATTTAGATCACCTAAATAGCACTCATTTCACGGAGTCAACTCACCCAGGAACTCACCTAGGAGCTTTGTTGATAGCTCACCTTGCTCCCTTTCCCAGCTCACCTTGAGCTCATCTTAGTAGCTACGGATGTAAGCTCACCTTAAAGATTCACCTGATCAAGCTTACCTTTGAACTCACCTAGGAGCTCACTAAGCATCTCATCCTAGGATCCTCGAGCTCTCACCCGGGAGCTTGATCAAAGCTATGTAGATAGGGCTCATCGCAGTTTCTTGACTTGAGATTTCTCAAGGCAAACTCGCATCACTTTTGTTGGGAGATCACTGACAATGACTCACCTTAGAAACTTGCAGGTAGATCACACAGCTTTCCTAGGCTCTTACATTAAGCTCACCTAAGAACTCACCTTGGCCTACAACTCACCTCGAGCTCATGCCAGAGCTTTACTATGGGATCTCGATAGCTCACCTCGAGTTCATCGAGTAGCTCACTCAAGTGCAGCTCACTTTTCGTAAGCTCACCTAATAGCTTACACAAGCTGCAGGAAACTCACCTAGCACTCACCTGGGATCTCACCTAGGAGCTCGGGCTGGTGAGCCGAAGTTCTACCCTTGAGCTCACCGTGAGCTTTGAACATTGAGCTCCTTGTGAGCTCATTCGAGCCTCACCTGGAGTTCTGTCAAGTAGGCTCACAAAGTAGCTCACTTGGGAGCTCACCTGAACAACTCACTAAGTAAACTTGGCTAGGAGATCTTCTTATGAGCTCACCGATCGGCTCGAGTAAAGGCTCACTTAGGGATGCTCATCAAGTAACTCACCTCGGTGATCTCACCTTGGAGCTTGGAGATGGCAGTCGCCTTACTGAACTCACCTTGAGCTCAACTTTCCCGAGCTTGCCTTGGAGAGCTCAACTTGAGCTCACCTTGAGCTCATCTGGTTCCTCACATAAATGACAACTCACCTAAAACAAGAGATTTAGCGATGATGAGCTCACCTTTGAAATCTTAAGGGCTCAGCCTAGTGCTCACCTAGGCCTAGCTTCGAAGGTGGGAGCTCATGAGGATTCAGTTAGCTCACCCGAGACCTCGGCCCAAGTTGTAGCTCGAGCCTGAGCCACTGAAACTTTCACGTAGGAGCTCACCTGCATACGATCACACCTGAGGCTCACGGCTGCACTTGGGAGATCATCACCTTTAGCGAGCTCACCTAAAAACTCTGCATGGGAGCTCTCGTGATGGCTCACCAAATTACCCCAACTCACATTTGGAGTCACTGGTAGTTCTTTCCAGAGCTCGAGTATTGAGCCCATCACCTTGACTCTCATGATACTTGGAGTTCACCAGTAGCTCGGCAAGTGAGGTCTACTCACTAGGAGCCACAGACCCCACTAACTCACTGGGAGCTCACCCTGAATAGCTCACATTGAGTAGGTTGACTTGAGCTCACTTGTGAGATCACATGGAAGTAAGCTCTTGGGGACCTCATAGTTAGGCTCACCCCTAAAGAGTAGCTCACTTTGGAGCTCACCTAGTAACTCACTAGGGAGCTTACCTGAAGGTAGCTCACATGTATTGGGAGCTCCCTTGAGCCTTTCCTGAGCTCACTTGGGAGCTCAGCTAAGCTCACTCGAGTTGGAGCTCATCAGGCTCACTCACTGGGAACTCACCCGGGGAGCTTACCTAATAGCTCTGCATTAAGCTCACCCTTTAGCTTTCCTTAGCTTGACTTGGACCTTTCTTGAGCTCATCGGTGAGCTCACCTTGTAGCTCACATGAGATTCCTGTGAGAATCTCACCGAGGAGCTCACCTCGAGTTGAGCTCACCAGGATATTCGCTTGGGAGCTTGACTAAGTAAATCACTTAGAGCTCATCGAGTAGGAACTCACCTTGAGCTTGCCTATGAAAATTCACATGGAGATCACCTTGACCTCACCTTGCTCCTTGACCTTTCTAGGTCTCATGGTTGTTCACTAGAAGTCACCAAGGCTAGCTTGACATCTATAAGAGCTCACATGGAGCTCACTTAGACAAACTCACCTTGCCAACTCACCATGGGAGCTCACTTGTCAGCTCACTTGTGAGCTCACCATGACTCTACTTGAGCTCACTAAGGAGCTCACCAAGTAGCTTAACCTTGAGCTCATTGGAGCTCACCTTGTAGCACTTCATTGAGTAGCTCACCAAGTAGCTCACCTGGAGCTCACCTAAGAGAGACTCACTCTGGGAGCTCATTGAGCTGAACTCACCCTAGTAGCTCACCTGTGAGCTCTTACCTTTAGAGCTCACCGATCAGCTCAAGTTGAGCTTGTTACTCAGAGCTTATCAATTAACTCACGAAGGAGCTCACCTAGGAGCTCTTGTCGACAAAGCTCACCTTAATGACTCACTTGAGCTCACCTTGCCAACTCACCAATTGAAGCTCACCTTGCTTACACATGGGAGGCTCTTTGACACGACTCACTTGAGCTCATCTTGTGGCTCACATGTAGCTCACCTTGAAGATTGGTTGAGTAAGCTCACCTTTGAGCTCACTTGAGAGCTCACTGAGTAGCTCACCTAGGAGTTCCAACAGCTGGGAGCTTGGGCAAGTGGCTTCACTCAGGAGTCAGCTCTCACCTACTTTGACTTGAGCTTGCTAGAAACTCACCTAGGAGCTCACCATAGATCTCACCTTGCCAGCTCACCTTGGGAGCTCACCCACCATGAGCTCAAATAGCTCAACTTGAGCTCACCTCAGCTGGGAGCTTGTCAAGTAGCTCACCCAAAACTCACATGGGAGCTCACTAGACATCTCACCTTGCACAAGCTCACATTGAGGAGCTCACCTTGTCGACTCACTCTTGAGCTTGCCTTGAGCTCACCTAATGAGCTCACCTTGAGCTCACCTTGAGCTCATCATAGCTCACCTTGGAGTTCATTGATTACCTCTCCCAGTAGCTCACCCCGAGGAGCTACTTGGGATCTCACCTAACCTCACAAGCAACTCACCACTTGAGGAGCTCACTGAGGGTAGCTCATAAGTAGAGTTGACTTGAGCTCTACTTGTGAGCTCAGCTAACTCACAATACCTCACCGGGGAGCTCATCAACCTTAGCTCACCAGGTAGCTCACCTAGAGCTCACCTCACTTGGGAGCTCTCTTGAATAGCTCACCTAAGTAGCCTTGGACTCTCTGACCTGGGAGCTCAGCAAGCTCAGCTTGAGTTCATCTGGGAGCTCGTCATGTAACTCACCTAGAAGCTCACAATGGGGCTCACCTTGAGCTCACCTTGCCATCTCACCTTGAGCTCACCTTCTGGAGCTCACCTTGAGCTCACCTTCCAACTCACCTTGAGCTCATCTAGTAGCTCACATGTAAGCTCACCTAAGAGATTACTTGATAAGCTCACCTTTGGCTCACAGGAGACTCACCTTAAGCTCACTGGGAGCTCAATTAGGTAGCTTCATCATGGATCTCACTGAGTGGCTCACCTGAGCTCATCTTACGTCGAATCTCACTTGAGCTTCGAGAAATACTTAGGAACTCACCATAGGAGCTCGCCTGACAGCTCACCTTGACTCACCATACTAGCTCACCCAAGCTCACCAAGTTTATGCGATCTGGCGAGCTCACCAGGGCAGCTCGTCAAGTAGGCTCACTCTGGAAACTCACATGGGAGCTCACTGACTCACTCCAAGAGCTCACATTGGCTCACCTTATGGCTCACCTTGTAGCTCACCTTGTAGCTCACTTGGGAGCTTACCTTGTGAAGCTCACCTTGAGCTCATGGGGCACAGGTAGCTCACCTCAAGGGAGCTCAAATCAGAGAGCTCACCAAGTAGCTCACTGGGAGCTCACCTAAGCAACTCACTTGGGAGCTCACTGAGTAGCTCACCAAGAACTCATCTTGGATCTCACTTCGAGTAGATCTCACTTGTGAAACTCACTTGACCTGAGCTCACTTGAGGAGCTTCACGGAAGGAGCTTGCACTTGCGTCGCTCACTTAAGGGAGCTCATTTGGGAGATCTCACCTAGCGAGCTCACCTTGGGAGCTCAAATAGCTCAAATTTTCTGAGGAGCTCTCGGGAACGCTCTTGGGAGCTCATACGATGCTTTCATGAGCTTGAACTCACCTAGGAGCTTATCAACTGAAGTAACTCACCTTGGAGCCCCACTCACCTCCAGTGGAGCTCACCTTGCCCAATGCTCATGGGAACTTGAGAAACTCACCTTGAGCTTTCCCAAAAAGCTCACCTAAGCTCACCTAAAGCTCACCTTGTAAGCTCACAGAGCTCACCAGTAGCTCTCGACTTGCAGCTCACTGAGAGCTCATCTGAGCTCAGCTCACTCTCGAGGGAAACTCACATTAGGAGCTCACCTGTTAGGCTCACCTCAGGAAGCTCGTGTAGCTCACCTTTAACTGCTCACCCTTCGACTCTGCCTGGCTCACCAGGCTTGAGCTCACTTTGAGGAGCTCACCTTGAGCTTTCACCTTGGCTCATTTGGTCAGCTTGACTTGAGTTTCACCAGGCAGCTCACTACCAGCATGCACAAAGTTTCACCTGGGAGCTTCACCTAATAGCTCACCTAGGCTACTCAGCAGAGGGCTTGCCTCTGAAGCTCACCTTGAGCTCAACTCTTGGGGAGCTCGACAAGTAGCTCATTAGGAGCCTGGGAGCTCACCTAGTAGCTCACCTGGGAGCTCACCTAGGGCAGAGCATCTCACCTGCCTCACTTGTAGCTCACTTGGGAGCTCTTGCAGGAGCTCAAATAGCTCAGTTGAGCTCTCACGAGAGAGCTCATTGGAAGCTCACTCACTAGGGAACTCACTGGGAGCTCAACCTTGATAAGACTCACCTTGAAACTTGCCTTGAGCTCACGACAGTATGCACTGAGCTCACCTTGAGCTCACCTTGCTTGACTCACCTTGAGCTCATGCTGGTAGCTCACATGTAAAAAGCTCACCTCGAGATTCACCATCTCAGCTCACCTTTGAGCTCACCTGGGAGGCTCATTAGGCTCACCTAGCTCATCCTAGGAGCTCAAAGTCACTTGAGCTTGGCAAGTAGAGCTCAAAGAGCTCGTCCCTGAGTAGCTCACCTTGAGCTCACTTGAAACTCACTTGGGAGCTCACTGGCGGCTTGCCTTGATAGCTCACCTTTAGCTTTCTGCAGAATGAGCTCACCAGAGTAGCTCAAACTTGAACTCACCCGGGATCTGTCAGTCAAGTAACTCACCTAAAAAGCTCGCACATAGGATCTCACTTGCCCGATAGCTCACCTTGCCTGACTCACAGGGGCTCACCTTGCCCAGCTCACCTTGGAGCTCATCCTAGGAGCTCACCTTACTAACTCACCTTGAGCTCATGCTGGTAGCTCACCTCGGAGTTCAGCTTGGGTAGCTCACCAGTAGCTCACCTAGGAGCTCACCTAGCTGACTCTCATGTGCTTTCCTTGGGAGCTCACCCCGAGTACTCACGGGAGCTCACCAAGTAGCTCACTTGGAAGCTCACCTTGACGCTCACCGAGAGCTCACAAATTTGCTCACTAGGAGCTCACTAAGTAACTCACCTTGGAAGCTCACCCTTGAGGCTCACCTTAGCTCAACATCACTTGAGTAGCTCATTGGAACTCACCTTGGAGCTCATAAGCTCACCTTGCTTTCACCTTAAAGGCTCACCTTGAGCTCACATTAGCTCACTCTGGGAGCTCACCCAGAGCTCACCTAAGAGATCACCTACCTTAGCTCAGCTCACCTGGGAGCTCACCTTGGTAGCTCTGTGCCTTGAAGCTCATCTAGGCTTGCTCAGGCTGGGGCTTGAGTCACAGGGGCTCACTTGAGCTCACCTCAGCTTACAGCTCAGGAAATCACACTTGGAGCTCACTGCCTTGCAGCTCACCTTAGCTCACCCATGAGCTCACAAGTAGCTTGACTTGAGCTCACTGCGGAGTATCATTGAGTAGCTCACCTAAAAGCTCACATGGGAGCTCACTGTGGGGAGCTCACCTTGAACTCACATGGGAGCTCACCTAAGACAGCTCACCTTTGTGCTCACCTTGAGCTCATTTGAGTAGCTCACCTTTAAGCTCACCTTGAGCTCATCAGTAGCTCATCACAGAACTCACCTTGGAGCTCACCTAGGAGCTCACCAGCGACATCAGGTAGCTCACCTTGGAAGCTCCTGCTCACCTTGTGAGCTCACCTAAGTAGCTCACAGTGGGAGCTCATTGAGTAACTCATGCAGTGAGGTTGACTTGAGCTCACCTGTGAAGCTCACAGAACTCACTAGGGACTCACCTAGGACTCACCTTGAAGCTCACCATTGGAGCTCACTATTAGCTCACCAGAGCTCACTTGCTGAGATGCTCACCTGGGGCTCTTGTTAGGACTTTCCCGGTAGCTCAGCTAGGCTCATGAGCTAGCTCGTCTTAGGGCTCACCTATCCGGACTCACTTAGGCTCACTCCACTCATACTAGCTTGCACCAGTAGCTCACATGGGAGCTCACCTGGTAGCCCGAAGCTCACCTTAGGCTCTTGGGGAGCTCATCTTTGGTAGCTCACTTGAGCTCACCTCGTGGGCTCATTTGGCTTAAGACTCACCCTATGGAGCTCACTGAGCTCACCTAGGACTTAGAAGCTCACCTTAGGATCTCACCTTGAGCTCATCAAAGTAGCTTTAACAGGACCTGTATTTCACATGGGAGCTCACACCAGGGCTCACCTTGCAGGAACTTCATCGGAACTCACCTTGAGCTCACTTAGGTCAGTTGACTTGAGCTCACTTGTAACTCACCTTGAGCTCATTGGAAGTAACTCACCTCGGGAGGGACTCACTCTTGAGTGGCTCACCTTGGGAGCTCACTAGGAGCTCACCTTGGGAGCTCACTTTGTGAGCTCACCAGAGTAGCTCACCTTGGAGCTCTTCGTTTGAGCTCATGATCAGCTCACGAAGCTCACCTAGGGAGCTCATTGAGTAACTCACCTTGGAACTCACATGAGGACTCACTAGTAGCTCACCTTCTGGGAGCTCACCTTAAGCTTACCTTGGAGCTCACCTTGACTCACTTGCCAGACTCACCTTGAGCTCATCAGGTGGCTCACATGTAGCTCACATTGAGAGATTTCCACAAGCTCACTTTGAGCTCACTCATGGAGCTCACCTCTGAAGTAGCTCACCTAGGATCTCATGAGTATGAGCTCTTAAAGGCTCAATCACCAGGAGCTCATTTGAGACAGACTTGACTTGGAGCTCACCTAGTGAAACTCACTGAGGCTCACCTAGTAGCTCACTTGTTTAGAATCTCACGGGAGCTTTCGATGGAGCTCACTTGAGCTCACACTAGGAGCTCACAAGTAGCTCACCTAAAAAAACTCACATGGGGAGCTCACCTAGCTCACCTTCTGAGCTCATTGGAGATCACTATCGGGAGCTCACCTTGCAGTTCACCTTGAGCTTGTTGAACGAGCTCACCTTTGAGCTCACCTGCAAGCTCACCTTGAACTCATCTGGTAGCTCACCTTGGAGTTCATCTGAAGTAGCTCACAAGTAGCTCATACTGGAGCTCACAAACTGGGCTAGCTCACAGGAGGCTCACAGAATAACTTACACCAGTGGGAGCTCACTTAGGAGCTCACCAAGTAGCTCACCTTGAATAGAGTCGACCTTGAGGCTCACTGGGGGAGCTCACTGAGGTAACTCACACTAAGAAACTCACACTGGGAGCTCACCTCGCAGTAGCTCACCTTGGGAGCTCACCTAGAAGCTCACCTGTGAATATCAATTACTTGAGCTCTCACATGGGAGCTCTCCAGAACTCTTGCAGTAGCTCGATCCAGCTCATCTCAGGTGAGCTCACCATGGAGCTAGTCATTGAGTAACTCACCTTTGAGAAACTCACTAGGAGCTCACTTGAAGCAGGCTCACCTTACCAGCTCACCTTGAGCTCACCTTGTAACTCACGGGAGCTCACCCTGAGATTAGCTCACAAACTGCTCACCTTTGAGCTCACTTGGTGCTACCTGGAGCTTCTTCGAAATCTTGCAGTGCTTCACGACTTGAGCTCACCCAAGGAGCTCATTGAAGAGCTACACTTGAGAGCTTACATGGGAACTCATTTCCGAGCTCACCTTAGCTCACCTTGCCTTGTCACATAGAGCTCACCTATTCCGAGCTCACCTTGCATAAGCTCACCTTGAAGCTCACCTGAGGAGCTCACCTCACCAGGTAGCTCACCTTGAGCTCATCAGTAGCTCACCTCGGGAGCTCATCGAGTAGCTCACCAAGTAGCTCACTTGGGACTCACCTTGAATATAGCTCACTTCACCTAACATCTCACCTTGCCAGCTCACCTTGAGTAGCTCACCTTGAGGAGCTCACCTTGTTCATTGAGCTTGCCTTCAAGCTCAGGACTCACTTTGGGAGCTCACCAGTAGCTCACCTGGAGCTCACTTAGATAGCTCATCAAGTAGCTCACCTAGGGCTCTTAAGGAGCTCACCTAATCAGCTCGAGTTGAGCTCACCTAGGAGCTCATCGAGTAACTCACTTGGGAACTCACCTAGGAGCTCACTGAGGCTCACCTTACCAATCTCACCTTGAGCTCACTTTCCAAGCTCACCTTGAGCTCACCTTGCCAACTCACCTTGAGCTCATAGTAGCTCACAGCTGTAAGCTCACCTATGAGATTCACCCCAGCTCACCTTTGACTCACCTTGGGGGCTCACCCTTTGAAGTAGCTCACATTGGGAGCTTAGGGCTGGTAGCTTACATAAAAGCTCTCAACTTGAGCTCACCTTCACTCACCTTTGAGCTCACAACTTTGGAGCTCACCTTGCTCATAGCTCACCTTGGGCAGTCTCACTTGAGCTCACTTAAGAGCTCACTTTGAGAAGGCTCACTTGAGCTCACTTGCCTAAACTCACATGGGAGCTCACACTAATAGCTCACCTTAGGAGCTTGACATGGGAGCTCACCTTTGGCTCACCTTGAGAGTAACTCACTTGAGCTCAGAGCTCATCGGAGCTCACCTTAGCCAGGCTCACTCACCTTGAGCTCATCTAGTAGCTCACCTACAGACTCTGGAGATTCGAGGGCTCAGGAGCTCACCAAGTAGCTCACACTAGGAGCTCAACAGATGCTCATTGAGTAGGACTCACCTAGGGAGCTCACAGTAGCTCACTTGAGTCAGGATGAGGAGCTCATTGTGAGCTCACTTGTAACTCAGGACATCTCACCAGGGAGCTTCACTTGGGAGTTCACCTAGTAGCTCAGTTGGGAGCTCACCTTGCCAGGTTGAGCTCACCTAGGAGCTCACTCGAAACATAGCTAACTACCAAGTAGCTCACTGGAGCTCACCTTGGGAGCTCACTACAAAATCAAGTTGAGTTGAGCTCACCTAGGATCTCATTGAGTAACTCCTTGACTCACTTGGAACTCACTTGGAGCTCACTTGAGCTCACCTTGAGAGCTCACCTTGAGCAAGCTTTCCTTAAGCTCACATAAATTCACCTAGGAGCTTATGCAGGAGCTCACCTTTGACTCGATACTTAGCCGAGGAGCTTGGTAGGAGCAGGCCTAAGTAGCAGAAGAGGACTTTCACACAGGGAAGCTTTCCAAGTAGCTCACCTTCGACTCCGGCACCTTGCGAAACTTGCACTAGAGCTCAGCTGGGAGCTCAACCTCACACTTGAGCTCATCAAAGCAAGGAACTGCTTTCAGTTAGAAAACTCACTTGGAGCTCATCCTTGGCTCAATTTCCTTGGGACTCACACATGGGAGCTCACTAAGTAGCTCACCTTGACAACTCACCCCAGGAGCTCACCTTACCACCTCACTCTTGACCTTGAGCTCATCACCTAGCTCACCTTAGAAGGCTCACTTGTCAAGTAGCTCATCCAAGTAGCTTCCTGGGAGCTCACCTAGAGCTCACTGTGAGGATCTCACGGCAGCTCATCAGGAGCTCACTGAGCTCACCATTGAGTAGCTCTTGGAGCTTGTCCAATTGCAACTCACGAGTAACCTTTCTGAGGACCTCACCTAGGAGCTCACCAAGTAGCTCACTTGGGAGCTCACCTAGTAGCTCACTTGGGAGCTTGCGTGAATGGCTCACCTTAGTAGCTCACTTGGAGAACTCTTATAGGAGCTCAGAGTCAGCTCAGTTGAGGCTACGCCGAGGAGCTCATCGAGTAACTCACTTGGAACTCACACGGAGACTCACACGATAGCTCACCTTGCCAAGCTTACTTTCTTGAGCTCACCTTGCCAACTCACCTTGAAGCTCACCTTGCTTGCATGAAGCTCACCTTGAGCTCATCTGGTAGACTCTGTAAATGGGTCATCTCACCTTTCAATGAGGATCATGAGTAGCTCACACAGGATCTCACCGTCTCACCTAGTGGGAGCTCACCTTTGAGCTCACTTGGCGACTCACCAAGCTGGGCTCATCTCTAAGCTTGAGCTCACTTGAGGTAACCAATTGCTTGGGAGATTCACTGACAACTCATTTGCAGGAGCTCACATGTAGCTCACCTTGAGCTCACTCTTGAGCTCACGAGTAGATCACATTTGAGCTCACCCAGGAGCTCATCAAGTAGCTCACCTAAAAACTCACATGGGAACTCACCTAGATCAGCTCACCTTAGACTCACATGGGAGCTCTCACCTTGAGGCTCGCTCACCTACAGCTCAGCTGAGGAGCTCACCTTGCTAACTCACCTTGAGCTTCATCATGTAGCTCGCACTTGAGTTCATCGAGTAGCTCACCAGTAGCTCACTGGGAGCTCACCTAACACTCACAGGGAGCTCACCTAACTCACTTGTCACAAGAAAGCTCACCCTTGAGTAGGATTACTTGAGCTCACTTAGGTTCACTCAAACTTCAGGACCTCAAAACTGGAGCTCACCAAGTAGCTCACTTGGGAACTCACCTGGCTCACCTGGGAGCTCACCAAATAACTCACCAGTAGCTCACCTACGATCTCTTCTTGAGCTTCAGCTCGTTGAGCTCAGCCAAGTTGAGGCTCACCTAAAGGAGCTCACCTAGCTCAACTCACACTAAAAGCTCACTTTGAGCTCACTGATAGCTCACCTTGCCAGCTCACCAGAGGCTCACCTAAAACTCACCTAGTAGCTCACACTTGGTAGCTCACCTTGAGCTCATAACTCTTGTAGCTCACCTGCTCACTTGAGCTTGCGATTTGGCTTAGACTTGACTCACAGGGAGCTCACTGAGTAAGCTCACCTTGGAGCTCACTGGGCTAGGAGCTTGCAAGTAGAGCTTGAGCCTTGAAAACTCACCTTGAGACTCCCTAATAGCTCATCGAGTAGCTCACTTGAGCTCACCTCACCCAGGAGCTCACCTAAGCTCAACTCACCTTTGTGAAGCTCACCTTGAGCTCACATCAAGGAGCTCACCTCATTGCCATAGCTTGACTTGAGCTCACCATGTGTGGTAGCTCTCCTTAGACAGCTCACAGTTAGCTTATCTTGGAGCTCACCTGTAAGCTCACTTGAGGAGCTTGCTTAAGAGCTCACCTAGGAGCTCATGGGACCCAGTAAGTAGCTTGACTTGGAGCTCACTGGAAATGGAGCTCAAGAGGAGCTCACTTGGGAGATCACTTGGAGCTCTCACTTGGGAGCTTACGGCTTAGACTAGGAACTTCTCACAATCTCACCTTACAGCTCACCAAGTAGCTCACCTAGGAGCTCTTTGTTGGAGCTCACCCGTGATCAAGCTCAAGTTGAGCTCTTGAGCTCATTGAGTAACTCACTTGGGAACTCACTTGGGAGCTCACCTAAGCTAACTCTTTTGGGAACTCACCTTGAGCTCACCTTAAGTCCAACTCACCTTGAGCTCACCTTAGCCAAGTAACTCACCTTGAGCTCATCTGGTAGCTTGCATGCGTAAGCTCACCTTGAGAATTGCCTAACAAGCTCACCTTTGAGCTCACACGGGAGCTCACTGAGTACTCACCTGGGATCTCGGCTGGGAGCTCACCTTTAAGCCTAACTCACCTTGGAGCTCACTGGTGAGCTCAGCTGGAGCTTGAAAAACTCACCTTGGGAACTCACACTTGGATCTTTCTTGTTAGCTCACCTAGAGTTTCACTTGAAGCTCACCTGCAGGGAGCTCACGCTCAAGTCTCACCTGAAAGCTTCATGGTAGAGCTCATGGGAACTCATCAGGGCTCACCTTGGAGCCCGTAGCTCACATGGGATAGCTCACCTTGAGCTTAGCTCACTCTGTTGAGCTCACCTTGAGCTCACCTAAGGAGCTCACCTTTGAGTCTTGAGCTCACCTTTAAGGAGCTCACCTTGAGCTAGCCTTGGAGCTCACTTAATAGCTCACCTTAAGTCTCACATTTCTGTAAGGCTGTTCAAGTAGCTCACTTTAAGCTCACTTGCATAGGAGCTCACCTGAGGCTCACCTGCTAGAACTCACTTGGGAGCTCACCTAGGAGCTTTCCTTGGGAGCTCTCACCTTGAGCTCATGTAGGAAGCTCACCTTGCCTTTGAGCTCACTGGGAGCTCACCGGTAGCTCACCTAAGAGCTCACCATCAGGAGCTCAGGTAGGTCACCTCACTGAGGAGCTCACCTACTTAACTCACTCACCAGGAGCTCACCAGTTCGTGCAACTCACCTTGAGAGCTCAGCTTACCTTGTAGCTCACTTGGAGCTCACACTTGTCACGACTCACTCACCAAGCAGCTCACCACCCAGGAGCTCACTTGGGAGCTCACTTCCAAGTCGGTAGCTTCGACTTGGAGCTCACCTTAGTAGCTCACTGGAGCTCACTCAATAGCTCACCTTGAGTTGCTCACCTAGGAGCTCACCCGGGAGCTCACTAATCAAATCAAGTTGAGGTCACCTAGGATCTCATTGAGTAGCTCACTTGGAAATCACACTGGGAGCTCACTGATTCGAGCTCACCAGCTGTCACGAGAGCTTGCCAAAGCTCACCTTGGGAGCTCACCTTAACGAGAGGCTTACAACAGAGCTCTCAAGATTCTTGAGCTCACCTTCGAGGTCACCTTGCACCGGTATCTCACTTTGGAGACTCATTGAGATCTCGAGACTTAGTAGCTTAATCTCGAGGGGAGCTCTGGGAAGCTCAAGTAGCTCACCTTGAAGCTCACCTTGAGCTCACCCTGGGAGCTCAGCTCAAACGAGCTCATCTTGCCAAAAAATTCAATTAGGAGCTCACCTCTGCTGAACTTGCTCACTCACAAAATTCATAGGAGCTCACCTTGGGCTCACCTTGAGCTCACCTAAGGAGCTCACCTTACCAACTCACCTTGAGCTCATTGGTAGCTCACTTGAGGAAAGCTCACCTCAGGTATCTCACCAAGTAGCTCACTCAAGAGCTCACCTTAGCTCACTCACTCACCTAATAGCTCACCTGGGAGCTCACTACGAGTGAACTCACCTTGAGTAGGTTGACTTGAGCTCACCTTTGAGCTCACCAGCAACTTGTACTCAGTGGGGACCTCACCTAGGAGCTCACCAAGTAGCTCACAGGAGCTCACCTAGCGCTCACCTGGGACTTACATTGGGACCTGAATAGCTCACCAAGTAGCTCACCTTGGAGCTCTTATAGGAGCTGCAGATCAGCTTGAGTTGAGCTCATCATGGGAGCTCATCGAGTAGCTCACCCAGGAACTCACTCATCTGGAGCTCACCTGTGCGTGACTCACCTTGGAGCTCACCTTGAGTCAACTTTCACTTGAGAGCTCACCTTGCTGGGAGCTCACCTTGAGCTCTTAGGCTCACAGTAGGCTCACAGGAGCTCAAGCTCAACTAAGGAGCTTTGAAAGCTCACCTTGAGCTCATCTAGGGAGCTCACTGGAGCTCACTTAGGAGCTCACCTGGGATCTCACCTTGCAGCTCACCTTGGCCAAGCTTGTCGAAGCATGCTCGACTTGAGCTTGCTTGACAAACTTCACTTGGGAAACTCACCTTGGAGGCTCACTGGTAGCTCACTCATGAGGAGCTCACCTTGAGCTCACCCTCTGAGCTCGACTTGAGAAGATCCATTTGAGCTCACTTGAGCTCACTCATGGCAAGTAGCTCACCTAAAAATCACATGGGAACTCACCTTATAGCTCACCTTGCCAGCTCACATGAGGAGCTCATCTTACCGTCTCACTTGACTCCACGTTGGAGCTCTTGAGGAGCTCACCTTGCAACTCACCTTGAGCTTCGTCATCGGTAGCTCACTTCAAATTTCATCTCAGTAGGAGCTTGAGCCAAGTAGCTCACTTGGGAGAACTCACCTAATAGGTCACCTAGGAGCTCACCTAAAAGATCACACCGGTAGCTCACCTAGAACTCACTAGGAGCTAGCTTTACTTCGAGGAGGTTGAATTTGAGCTCACTTGTGAGCTCACCGAGTCAAAGCTCATGCAGGGACCTCACACAGGGAGCTCTCAAGTAGCTCACTTGGGAACTCACCTAATGAGCTCACCTTGGATCTCATGAATAGCAAATAACTCACCTTTGTAGCTTACCTATGAGCTCTTCCGTGAGCTCATTGATCAAACTTGAGTTGAGCTCATCAGGGGAGCTCACCGAGTAACTCACTGGGAAGCTCACTTGGGAGCTCACCTAGTGAAACTCACCTTGCTGCAATTGACCTTGAGCTCACCTATTAAACTCACCTAGGAGCTCACTAAGTAGCTCACCTTATCATAGCTCACCTTGAGCTTCCTTGACAAGCTCACTCATGGCAGTAGCTCACTTGACTCACACTGGAGCTTGTCAAGTAAGCTCACGAGAATATCACATGGAATCTCACCGAGCTCACGATAGCTCATCATCGGAAACTCGCATGGGAGCTCACCTATCGACTCACTTTTCCAGTCACCTTGAGCTCACTTACAGGAGCTCACCTTGCCAACTCACCTTAGAGCTTGTCTCAGGTAGCTCTCCTTGAGGCTTTTGAAGCGCTGTCAGTAGCTCAATTAACTCACACTCAGGAGCTTGCCTAATAGCTCTCATGGAGCATACTAAGTAGGTTGACTTGATCTCACTTTTGAGCTCGCCAGCTTGACTTCAGGAGATCACCAAGTATCTCACTTTGGGAGCTCACCTAGAGCTCACTGGGCTGCTCACCGAATAGCTCACCAAGTAGCTCACCTAGGAGCTCTTAGGGAGCTCACCGAATAACTCATCAGTTGAGGCTCACCTTGGAGCTCATTGAGTAACTCACCTTTAGGAACTTGCACAGGGAGCTCACCTGGATATGCTCACCTTTCAGGACTCACCTTGAGCTCACCTTGACTCACCTTGAGGCTCACCTTACCAACTCACCTTGAGCTCATCTTGGTAGCTCACATGTAACTCACCTAAGATATTTTTGACAAGCTCACCTTTGATCTCACGTGGGAGCTCACCAATCAGCTCACCTAGGAGCTCATCTAGGAGCTCAGAGGCGAGCTTCACCCCGACTCACCCAGGAGCTTCGTCATGGGGCTCAACTTGAGCTTTCATGAAAACTCACCTAGGATCTCACCTTGATAGGTTACCTTGCCATCTTGACTTGAGCTCACCCGGGAGCTCATCAAGCTCACCTAAAGCTCAAATCAGGAGCTCACCTAAAACTCACATGGGAGCTCACATGAGTAGCTCACCTTGCCGCCACTCACATGGGAGCTCACCTTGCCGGAGTAGCTCACCTTGCCGGCTCACCTTGAGCTCACTAGGAGCTCACCTTACCAACTCACCTTGATTCATCTAGTAGCTCACCTTGGAGTTCGATCAGTAGCTCACCAAGGAGCTCACCTAATTATTTTCACTTGGGAGCTCACCTAATAGCTCACAGGGAGATCACGAAGTAGCTCACCGAGTAGGTTGACTTGAGCTCACTTGTGAGCTCACCTCGAGTAGCTCACTAGGGACCTCACTGGGAGCTCACCAAGTAGCTCACTTGGGATATCTCACCTTGGGAGCTCACTGAGAGCTCACTTAACACAGTAGCTCACTTACTGGGAGCTCTTCTTGCCAACTTGGAGTTCACTTGCCAAATCACCTGGGAGTTGAGCTCACCCAGAGCTCACGTAACTCACCTAGGAATTCACCAGGAGCTCACCTTATCTCTCACCTTGAGCTCTCCTTGCCAACTCACCTTAAGCTCATTTGGTAGCTCGCATGTAAGCTCACCTCAGAGATTACTCACAAGCTTGCCTTTGAGCTCACCTAGGAGCTCACCGAGCAGCTCACATATAGGAGCTCGGCTGGCTACGCGCTCACCCGGGAGCTCTTGCACTGCTCAAGCTCAACTTGAGCTCACCGAGTAGCTTGACTTGACCTCACCCGGGAGCTCGTCAAGCAGCTTGCTTAAAAATTCACATGGGAGCTCGCCTGACATTTCACTGTTCCTAACTCACATGGGAACTTGAGTATCACCTCACCTTGTTAGCTCACCTTGAGCTCACTTGAGGGAGCTCCTATTACCAACTTTCCTTGAGCTAGTTTGGTAGCTCACCTATGGAGTTCATTGAGTAGCTCAGCTCACTGTGTAGCTCACCTAGGAGCTCACTTGGGAGCTCACTAATAGCTCTCGAGATTAGGTTGACTTGAGCTCACTTGTGAGCTCACCGAGTACTCACCGGGGACCTCACTTGGGAACTCTGCTACCAGTATCTCACTTGGGAGCTCACTAAGTGACTCACCTGGGAGCTCATCAAAATAGCTCACCAAGTAGCTCACACAGGAGCTCTTACGTGAGCTCACTTAATCGGCTCGAGTTTAGCTCACCTAGGAGCTCGTTGACTAACTCACCTTGGAACTCACTGGAAATCAGCTCACGACATCTCACCTTGCCTGCTCACCTTGAGCTCACCTTACCAAGTTACCTTGAGCTTCACTTCCCAACTCACCTTGAGCTCATCTATTAGGCTCACATGTAAGCTCACATCACATATTGCTAACAAGCTTGCCTTTGAGCTCACTTAGGAGCTCACCAGAGTAGCTTTAGCTGGGAGCTCGCTCAGTGGGAGCTCGCCAAGTAGCTCACCTCAGAGATCTCTCCAAACTAACTCACTTGAGCTTCACCTTGCCAACTCACCTTCAGCTCACCTAGGAGCTCACAGTGGCTCGACTTGAGCTCACCCGGGAGCTCATCAAGTAGCTCTCCCCAAAAACTCACATTTGAGCTCACTGACATAGCTCACCTTGCAAACCGCAGGCTCACATGGGAGCTCACCTATCAGCTTACCTTTCTCTCACCTTGAGCTCAGTGAGGGCTCACCTTGCAAATCATCTTGAGCTCTCTTTGTAGCTCACCTCAAAGTTTTTGAGTAGCTCACCAAGTAGCTTTCCTTGGAGCTCACATAATAGCTCACCTAGGAGCTCTAATAAATCACATGGGAGCTCACCGCTTGGCAGCTCACTTGAAATAGGTTAAGTTAAGCTCACTTACCGAGGTCACCGAAGCTAACTTACTGGGGACCTCACAGGAGCTCACCAAGTAGCTCACTTGGGAGCTCACTAAATAACTCACATGGGGCTAGCTCATTGAAGTAGCTCACCTGGGAGCTCAAGCTTGGGAGCTCACCGATCCTCAAGAGTTGAGCTCACCTCGGAGCTCGGATGTCTCACGAGTAACTCACCTAGGAGCTCACACGATAGCTTACCTTACCAACTCACCTTGAGCTCATCTTATCATCTTGTATATAAGCTCACCTCGGAGATTACATGACAAGCTTTCCTTTGAGCTCACATGGGAGCTTCTTCACCTAGGAGCTCACACTAGGCTTGGTGGGAGCTCGGCAGCTTATCCAGTAAGCTAGCCCAAGAGGCTCGTCAAGCTTCATGAGCTACTCAACTTGAGCTTGCTCGAAAAATTGCATGGGAGCTCACTGATAGGTCAGTGCTGCTAAAACTCACATGGGAGCTCACTGCTCGGCTAAGCTTATGTTAAGCTCACCTGAGAACTCTTACCTTGCCCGAATCACCTTGAGCTCATCTGGTAGCTCACCTTAGAGTTTTTGAGTAGCTCACCAAGTAGTTCATCATGAGAGCTCACCTAATACTCACTGAGAGCTCACCTAATAGCTCACCTAGGATCTCTCCGAGTAGCTCACCAAGTAGTTTGACTTGAGCTCACTTGTGAGCTCATTAGGACCTCACCTGGGAGCTCATTAAGTAGCTCGATTGGAGCTCACCTAGTAGCTTTCCTAGGAGCTCAAAGAACATCTCACTAAGTAGCTCACTTGGGAGCTCTTCATGAGCTCACAGCTTTCGAGTTGAGCTCACCCAAGAGAGCTCATTGAGTAACTCACCTTAGAACTCACCTCGAGCTCACTTGAGAGCATACCTTGCCAACTCACCTTGCTAACTTGCCTTGAGCTCACCTTGCCAACTCACCTTGAGCTCATCTGGTAGCTCACACATAAAATCTCACCTCGAGAGTTTGCCGAAAATCAGCTCACCTTTGAGCTCTCGGTCGAGCTCACCGAGTAGCTCAGCTAGGAGCTCGGTAGGGAGCTTGGTAAGCATCTCACCCAGGAGCTCTCCTAAGGCTTGAGGATGCCAAGAACTCACTTGAGTAGCTCAACTTGACTTCCACTCACCTAGGAGCTTGTCAGAAGCTCACTGAAAACTCTACATGGGAGCTCACACGATGATCATCCAAAACTCACATGTGAGCTCACCTATCAGCTCACCTTGCCCGACTCACCTTGAGCTTACTTTGAGGAGCTCACCTTTTAAGTTCACCTTGCAGCTCATCTCGTAGCTCACCTAAATTTTTTTCTAGTAGCTCACCAAGTAGCTCACCGGGAGCTCACCTAACAACTCACCTTAGGAGCTCACCGAGTAGCTCATGAGCTCACCGAGTAGGTTTACTTGAGGTCACTTGTGAGCTCACCAAGTAGGTCACTAGGGAGCTTGCTAAGTAGCTAACTTGGGAGCTCACCTAGCAACTCACCTGGGAGCTCACCGAATAGTCACCAAGTAGCTCACCTAGGAGCTCTTCTAGGAGCTCATCGATTAGCTTGAGTTGAGCTCTCTGGGACCTTTTTGAGTAACTCATCTGAGAACTCACCTGGGATCTCACACAGCTCACCTTTTAATCGGCCTTGAGCTCACCTTGCAAACTCACCTTGAGCTTGACTTGCCAACTCACCTTGAGCTCATCTAGTAGCTCACATATAAGCTCACCTGAGAGATTTCTGACAAGCTCACTTTTTTCATCATGGGAGCTCACCAAGCAAACTCACCTAGGAGATCGGCTGGGAGATCAACAAGTAAGGTCACCCAGGAGCTCTTTGAGTAGCTCGACTTGAGCTTGGCTGACACTCTCTGGGAGCTCACCTACATAGCTTGCCTTCCTAGCTCACCTTGAGCTCACCTCACGGGAGTTCACCAAGCTCTTTGAGCTCACCAGAGCTCATCAAGTAGCTCACCTAAAAACTCACATGGGAGCTCACCTAATAGCTCACCTTACCAACTCGTATGGGAGCTCACCTATCACCTCACCCTACCAGCTCACCTTGAGCTTGCTGAGGAGCTCCCATTGCTAACACTCACCTTGAACTAGTCTCGGTAGCTCACCTTAGAGTTCATCGAGAAGCTCACAGAGTAGCTCACCTGGGAGCTTGCCTAACATTTTTCACCTTAGCTCACTTCAGAGTAGCTCACTGATTATATTTACTTGAGCTTGCTTATGAGCTCATCGAGAAGCTTGCTGGGGACCTCACCTAGGAGATCACCGAGTATTTCACTTGGGAGCTCCCTAACGGCATCTCACTGGGAGCTCACCAAATAACTTTCGTTGAAAGTAGCTCACCACGAGAGCTCTTCAGTGAGCTTTCTCGATAAGCTCAAGTTGAGCTCAATGGGGAGCTCATCGACTAACTCACCTTGGAACTCACCTGGTAGCTCACCTAACAGCTTGCCTTGCCAACTTACCTTGAGCTTGCCTTACTAACTTACCTTAAGCTCTCCTTCCCAACTCACTTTGAGCTCATCTATTAGCTTGCATGTAAGCTCACTAGGAGATTGTTGATAAGCTCACCTTTGAGCTTACATCGGGAGCTCACCAAGTAGCTCACCTGGGAGCTTAGCAAGAAGCTCACTAACGAGCTTGTCGAGTAGCTTAACTTGAGTTTTCCTGAAAACTCACCTAGGAGCTCACCTAATAGCTCACCTAGTAAACTCACCTAACAGAGCTCACCTTGAGCTCACTCATGAGCTCACCAGAGTATCTTGACTTGACTCTCACCTAGGAGCTCTTAAGCAGGAGCTTGCCTAAAAATTACACGTGGGAGCTAACCCGATAGCTCACCTTATAAACTCACATGGGAGCTCACCTATCATCTCACCTTGCTCCTTTACCTTGAGCTCAGTGAGGAGCTCACCTTTCTAACTTGCCTTGAGCACATCTAGTAGCTCACATGGGAGCTCACCTAATAGCTCACTTGGGAGCTCACTAAGTAACTCGCTGAGTAGGTTGAATTCATCTCACTTGTGAGCTCTCCGAGCAGCTTATTGGGGACTCTCTTCTGGGAGCTCACCAAGTAGCTCATTTGGGAACTCACCTAGTAGCTCACCTTAGAGTTCACCAAATAGCTCCCTAAGTAGGTCGCTTAGGAGCTCTTATGGGAGCTCTTTGATCAGCTTGAGGTTAGCTCACCCCAAAGCTCATCGAGTAAATCACCTTGGAACTCACCTATGAGCTCACTTGAAAGCTCATCTTTCCAACATACCTTGAGGTCATCTTGTAGCTCATATGAAAGCTCACTTAGAGATTGTCGACAAGCTCACCTTTGAGCTCACCTTGGAGCTCACCAAGTAGTTCACCTAGGATCTCATCTAGAGCTTGACAAGAAGCTAGCCAAGGAGCTCGTCAAGCTGCTCGAATTGAGCTTTCTTAGAAACTCCCATGTTAGCTCACTTGATAACTTACCTAAAAAATCACATGGGAGCTCTTCAACTCACATGGGAGCTCACCTATCACCTCACCTTGTTAGCTCACCTTGAGCTTGCTGAGGAGTTCCCATTACCAACTCACCTTTAGCTAGTATGGTAGCTTTCCTTGGAGTTGGTCGAGTAACTCACCAAGTAGCTCACCTGACAACCTACCTAATAGCTCACCTTGGAGCTCACGGAGCAGCTTGGTGATTAGGTTGACTTAAGCTCACTTGAGAGCTCACCAAGTAGATTAGGGACCTTACCTAGGAGCTCACAAAGTATCTCACTTGGGAGCTCACCTAGTAGCTCACCGAATAGCTTGCCAAGTAGCTCACCTGGGAGCTCTTCGCTAACTCAACGAATAGCTTGAGTTGAGCTCACCCAGAGCTCATCAACTAACTCACCTTGGAACTCACCTAGGAGCTCACCTGACAACTTGCCTTGCCAACTTTCCTTAAGCTCACCTTACCAACTTACCTTGAGCTCTCCTTCCTAACTCACCTTGAGCTCATCTATTAGCTCACATGTAAGCTCACCTTAGAGATTGTTGACAAGCTCACCTTTGATCTCACTTGGGAGCTCACCGAGTTGCTCACCTAGGAGCTCAATTGGGAGCTCAGCAAGCTAATCACCCAGGAGCTTGTCGACTAGCTCAACTTGAGCTTGCCTAAAAACTCACCTGGGATCTCGCCGTATAGCTCGCCTTAACAGCTCACCTTGAGCTCACCTAGGAGCTCACCGACTAGCTCAACTTGAGCTCACTCAGGAGCTCATCAAGAAGCTCACCTGAAAACTCACATGGGAGCTCACCTGACTCACCTTGCAAACTCACCTTAATCTCATCTGGTAGCTCACATATAAGCTCACCTCAGAGATTTTTGAAGCTTGCCTTTGAGCTCGAGTGGGAGCTCACCAAACATCTCACCTAGGAGCTTGGCTAGGAGCTCACCTAATAGCTTGCTTTGCTAGCTCACCTTGAGCTCACCAGGAGCTCACCGAGTAGCTCACCTTGATCTCACCCGAGAGCTCATGAAGTAGCTCACTCAGAAAAATTCACATGGGAGCTTGCCTGACTGCTCACCTTGGCTCAACTCCCAAGAGCTCACCTCTCATTTTCCTTGAAGCTCATCTTGAGCTAGCTTGAGGAGCTCACCTTGCCAACTCACTTGAGCTCATTTGGTATCTCATCTCGAAGTTCATTGAGAGAAGAGTGCCAAGTAGCTCACCTTGGAGCTCACTCGGGAGCTCACGAGAGTAGCTCAGTAGTAGTTGACTTGAACTCAATTGTGAGCTCACCAAGGACCTTTCCTATGAGCTCAAAAATAGCTCAATTGGGAGCTCACCTAGTAGCTCGCCAAGTAGCTCACTCGGGAGCTCTTTTAGGGAGCTCACCGATCAGCTCGAGTTGAGCTTGCCCTGAGCTCGTTGAGTAACTCGCCGGGAACTAGAACTCACAGGAGAGCTCACCTTCTCACTTGACAACTCACCTTGTCAACTCACCTTGAGCTCACCTTCCCAATTTGAGCTTAACTTACCTTTAGAGCTCATTTATGCTCACTGGGAGCTCACCAAAGCTCACCTTTGAGCTCAGCTAGGAACTCACCGAGCTCAGTAAGTCACTCAAGAGCTCATCGAGCACTTTCGACTTGAGCTTTCCTTAAAACTCACATGGGATCTCACTTGACATCTCACCTTACTAGCTCTCCTTGAGCTCCACTAGGAGCTCACCAAGAGTAGCTCGACTTGAGCTCACCTTGAGCTCATCAAGTAGCTCCTTGAAAACTCACATGGGAGCTCACCTAACAAGCTCACCTTGCCAAATAGTATGGGAGATCACCTATCACCTTGCCTTACCAGCTCACCTTGAGCTTGTTGAGGAGCTCCCATTGCCAACTCACCTTCAACTAGTCTAGTAGCTCACCTCGACTTTCATCAAGTAGCTCACCAAGTAGCTCACCTACTCACTGTAGCTCACCTTAATAGCACTTGAGCTCACCGAGGACATTTCACCGGGACTTGGGAGTTCACCAATTATCTCATTTGGGAGCTCACCTAAGAGCTTGAATATGATCCCACTAAATAGTTTTCTCAAGTAGCTCACCTATGAGCTCTTCCAGTGAACTCACCGATCTTTCAGCCTCGAGTTGAGCTCACCAGGGAGCTCATCAACTAACTCACCTTGGAACTCACCTGGGAACTCACCTAACAGCTCACCTTGAGAACTTTCCTTGAGCTCACCTTACAAACTTTCCTTGAGCTCTCCTTCGCAACTCACCTTGAGCTCATCTATTAGCTCACATGTAAACTCATCTCAGAGAATGCTGACAAGCTCACCTTTGAGCTCACCTAGGAGCTCACCGAGTAGCTCACCTAGGAGCTCAACTAGGAGGTCTCGCACTGATCATCCAGGAGCTTGTTTGAGTAGCTTGACTTGAGCTTTCCCGAAAACTCACCCGGAGCTCACCTGACATCTTACCTTATTAGCTCACCTGACATCTTACCTTATCAGCTCACCTTGAACTCACTGAGCAGCTTAACTTGAGCTCACCTGGAGCTCATCAAGTAGCTCACCTAAAAACTTGCATGGGAGCTCACCTAACAGCTCACTTTCCAAACTCACATGGGAGCTCACCTATCAGCTCACCTTACCTACTCACCTTCAGCTTGGTGAGGAGCTCACCTTGCTAACTCAACTTGATCTTGTCTAGTAGTTTACCTCAAAGTTTGTCAAGTAGCTCACCGAGTATCATGCCTTAGAGCTTGCATAGCAACTTGCCTAGGAGCTCACCTAACAGCTCACCTCAGAGCTCACGGAGTAGCTCATCGAGAAGGTTAACTTGAGCTCACTTATGAGCTCGTCAAGCAGCTTGCCGGGATCTCTCCTTAGAGCTCACAAAGTATCTTGTTTGGGAGCTCACCTAGTAGCTTACCTGGGAGCTCAGCGAAAATAGCTCACCAAGTGCCTCGTTTGGGATCTCTTATGGGAGCTCATCGATCAACTCAAGATTAACTAACCCTGAAGCTTGTCAAGTAAATCACGTAAGAACTCACCTAGGAGCTCACCTGACAGCTCACCTTGCCAACTCACCTATAGCTCATCTTGTACCTCGCATGTAAGCTCACCTCAAAGATTACTGACAAGGTCACCTTTGAGCTCAAGTGGGAGCTAACTGAGTAGCTCACCTAGGAGCTCAACTTGGGAGCTCATCAAGTAGTTTTCCTGACAACTCACCTTGCTAGCTCGACTTGAGATTTCATTGAAACTCAACTGGGAGCTCACTTGACAACTCACCTTACTAGCTTACCTTGAGCTCACCTAAGAGCTTGTTGAACAACTCAACTTGAGCTCACCTTGGACCTCATCAAGTAGTTCACCCAAAAACTAGCATGGGAGCTCATCTGATAGCTCACCTTACTAACTCCCTAAGGAGTTCACCTTGCCAACTCACCTTGAGCTCATCTGGTAGCTCACCAAATAGTTCATTGAGTAGCTCGCTAAGTAGCTCACCTTGAAGCTCACCTAACAGCTCACGTGGGAGCTTACCTAACAGCTCACCTAGGAGCTAACCGAGCAGCTCACCGAGTAGGTTGACTTGAGCTCACTTGTGAGCTCACCGATCAGCTCACCGGGGACCTTACCTAGGATCTCACCAAGTAGCTCACTTGGGAGCTCACCTAGCAACTCACTTAGGAACTCACCGAATAGCTTGCCAAGTAGCTCACTTGGGAGCTCTTCTTGGAGTTCACTTATCAGCTTGAGTTGAGCTCACCCGGGAGCTTGTTGACTAAATTTCCTTGACCTCATCTGGTAGCTTACATGTAAGGTCACCTCAGAGATTTATTATAAGATCACCTTTGAGATCACCTAGGAGCTCACTGAGTAGCTCACCTAGGAGCTCAACTAGGGAGCTTGGCAAGTAGCTTGCCCAGGAGCTCATCGAGTAGCTCCACTTGAGCTTTTCTTGAAACTCACATGGGAGATCACCTGACAGCTCACCTTGCCAGCTCATCTTGAGCTCACTGAGCAGCTCAACTTTAGCTCACTTGGGAGCTCATCAAGCAACTCACCTTAAAACTATCATGGGAGCTCACTTGACTCACTCACCTGTAAACTCACATGGGAGCTCACTTATCAGCTCACCTTGTAAGCTCACCTTGAGCTCATTAAGGAGCTCACCTTGCCATCTCACCTTGAGCTCATCTGGTAGCTCATCTCGGAGTTCGTCGAGTAGCTCATCCAAGTAGCTCACCTCGTATCTCATGTAAGAGCTCACCTGGGAGCTCAACGAGTAGCTCACCGAGTAGGTTGACTTGATCTCACTTGTGAGCTCACCAAGGTCCTTTCCTGGGAGCTTTCCAAGTAGCTCACTTGGGAGATAACTTAGTAGCTCACCTAGGAGCTCACTGAATAGGTCACCAAGTAGCTTGCCTGGGAGCTCTTATAGGAGCTTTCCGATCAGCTTGAGTTGACCTCACCGAGCTCATCGAGTAACTCACCTAGGAAATCACGTGGGAGCTCACCTAATAGCTCATACTTACTAACTCACCTTGAGCTCATGTTTCCAACTCACATTGAGCTCATTTAGTAGCTCACATGTAAGGTCACCTCGAGATTACCGATAAGCTCAACTTTGAGCTCACCTAGCTCACCTTGAGCTTGGCTCGGAGCTCGAGAAGTAGCTCACCTAGGAGCTCATCTCGATAGCTCATGTTGCCAACTCACATTAAGCTCACCCAGAGCTCACCGAGTAGCTCGACTTGAGCTTGTCAGGAGCTCTTCAAGCAGCTTTCCCAAAAACTCACATGGGATCTCACTTTGCTAACTCGAATAGGAGCTCATCTATCAGCCTAACCTTCTTAAGTCACCTTGAGCTCACCGAGGAGCTCATATTTCCAACTCACCTTGAGCTCGTCCTAGTAGCTCACCTTGGAGTTCTTCAAGTAAATTGTGGAGTAGGTCATATGGGAGCTCACTAAGTATCTCTTCAAGCTAGGGCCGACTTGAGCTCACTTGTGAGCTAACCGAGCCACTCACCGTGTGGACCTCACTTGGGAGGTCACCAAGTAGCTCACTTGGGAGCTCACCTAGCAGCTCTCATGGGTGCTTGCTGAATAACTCACCAAGTAGCTCTTCTGAAGCTCACCAATCATCTCGAGTTGAGCTTTTCCCAAGAGCTCGCCGAGTAACTCACTTGGGAACTCACTTGGGAGATCACCTGATAGCACCTTGCCTTGCCAACTCACCTTGAGCTCACCTTTAAACTTTCCTTGAGCTCACCTTACCAACTCACCTTGAGCTCATCTACTTACCTAGGAACTCATCGAGTGGCTTAACTTGTACTTCGCTAGAGCTCACAAGAACGCACTGATAACTCACATGGAAGCTCACCTTGCCAACTCGCATGGGAGCTCACCTTGCCAACTCGCATGGGAGCTCATCTTAAAAATATGCCTTGTCTCATCTGGTAGCTCACCTCAGAATTTATCTAGTAGCTCACCAAGTAGCTCACCTTGGAGCTTGGCTAACATCTCACTTGGGAGCTCAACGAGCAGCTCATCGAGTAGGTTGACTTGAGCTCACTTATGAGCTTGACAAGCAACTCACTAAGGAGCTCACCAAGTAGCTCACTTGGGAGCTCACCTAGCACTCACCTCCGAGCTTAGCTCACCAAAGCTTCACTAAGTAGCTCACCTAGAGATCTTCTAAGAGCTCAAAGATCAACTCGAGTTGAGCTCACTCGAGATCTTGTTGAGTAACCCACCAGGAAACTCAACTAGGAGCTCACCTGACAACTCACCTTACCAACTTGCCTTGATCTCAACTTCCAAACTCACCTTGAGCTTGTCTTGTCAACTCACCTTGAGCTCATCTGGTAGCTCACATGTAAGCTCACCTCGAGATATTGCCAAAAAGCTCACCTTTGAGCTCACGTGGGAGCTCACCAAGTAGATCACCTAGGACCTCAGATGGGAGCTCACCAAATAGCTCACCTCAGAAGCTCGTTGAGTAGCTCAACTTGGGCTTTCCAAGAAACTCACCTAGGAGCTCACCTGATAGCACGCCTTGTCACTCACCATGAGCTCAAATAGGAGCTTTCCGAGAAGCTTGACTTGAGCTCACTTGGGAGCTCGTCAAGTAGCTCACCCAAAAACTCACATGGGAGCTCACCTTTCCAAATCACATGGGAACTCACCTTTCAGCTCACCTTGAGCTCACTGAGGAGCTCACCTTGCCAACTCACCTTGATCTCATCTTGTCACTCACCTCTGAGTTCATTGAGCAACTCACCAAGTAGCTCACATGGGAGGTCACCAAGTAGCTCACCAAAAAGGTTGACTTGAGCTCACTTGTGAGCTCACCAAGGACATCACATGGGATCTCACCAAGTTTCTTACTTGGGAGATCACCTAGCAGCTCGACTAGGAGATCACCAAACAACTCATACATAAAATCACATGTGAGCTCACCTATCAGCTTTCCTTGCCATCTCACCTTGACCTCACTAAGGAGCTCACCTTTTCAACTCACCTTGAGCTCATATCGTAGCTCGCCTCAATTTTTTTCAAGCAGTTTGGCAAGTAGCTCACAAAGGAGCTCACCGAGTAGCTCACCAGAGTAGGTTTACTTGAGCTCACTTGTCAGCTCACTAAGCAAATTGTCGGAGCTTACTAAGTAGCTCACTTGGGAGATCACCTAGCAGCTCACCCGAGAGCTCACCGAACAACTCACCAAGTAGCACACCTAGGAGCTCTTCGTGAGCTCACCAATCTTCTCAATTTGAGCTCAACTAGGAGCTCGTTGAGTAACTCACCTACAAACTAACTTGGGACCTCACCGCTCCTTCAACCCACCTTAAGCTCACCTTGCAAACTCACCTTAAGCTCACCTTGTCAACTCATCTGGTAGCTCACATTTAAGCTCACCTCAAAGATTTCCAACAAGCTCACCTTTGAGCTTGCATGGGATCTCACCAAGTAGCTCACCTAGGAGCTTGACAAGCAGCTCACCCAAGATCTCATCAAGTAGGTCAACTTAAGCTTGCCCAGAAACTCACCTGGGACCTCGGCTGAGAGCTTGCCTTGCCAACTCACCTTGAGCTCACAAAAGACCTTGCCAAGCAGCTCGACTTGAGCTCACCCAGAATATCATCAAGCAACTTTCCTAAAAACTCACATTGGAACTCACCTGACAGCTCCCCTTGCCAACTCGCATGACATCTCACCTTACTAGCTCACCTTGAAGTCACCCAGGAGCTTGCTGAGTAGCTTGACTTTAGCTTACATGGGAGCTCATCAAGCATCTCACCTGAAAACTCACTTGGGAGCTTTCTTGATAGCTCACCTTGCCAACTCACATGGGAGCTCACCTTTTCAACCCGCCTTGAGCTTGTTAAGGAGCTCACCTTGCCAACTCGACCTTGTGATCGCCATGTAGCTGCCTCTAATATTTTGTCAAGTAGCTTGCCAAGTAGCATGCCTAGGAGCTCATGTGGGAGCTTCCCTAACATCTTACCTAGGAGCTCACCCAAAGTGGCTCATCAATTAGGTTGACTCAAGTTCACCTATGAGCTCACTGAGTAGCTCACTGGGGACCTCACCTAGGAGCTCGCCAAGTAGCTCACTTGGGAGCTCACCTAGTAGCTCATCCGGGAGCTCACCAAAAATATTGCCAAGTAGCTCACCTTGGAGCTATTATGGGAGCTCACAGATCAGCTTGAGTTGAGATAGCCCAAGAGCTCATCAAGTAACTCACCTAGGAACTCACCTGGGAGCTCACTTGACAGCTCTCCTTACTAACTCGCCTTGAGCTCACCTTCCCAACTCACCTTAAGCTCACCTTTCCAAATCACCTTGAGCTCACCTGGTAGATCACATGTAAGCTCACCTCAGATATTGCTGACAAGCTCACCTTTGAGCTTTCCTGGGAGCTCACCAAGTAGCTCACCTAAGAGCTCAGTTGGTATCTCGACAAGTAGCTTCACCTAAGAGCTCTGTCGAGCGCTCACTTGAACTTTCCTGGAAACTCACTTGGGAGCTTGCTTGATAGCTCACCTAAGAGCTCACCTTGAGCTCAAATAGGAGCTCATCGAGTAGATCCACTTGAGCTCACCTGGGAGCTCATCGAGCAACTCACCTAAAAACTCACATGGGAGCTTTCTTGATAGCTCACCTTGCCAACTCACATGGAATCTCACCTATTAGCTCACCTTCCCATCTCACGTTGAGCTCGCTTAGGAGATCACCTTGCCAACTCACCTCTAGCTCATTTGGTATCTCACCTCAGATTTTGTTGAGCATCTCACCAAGTAGTTCACCTGGGAGCTCACCTAATAGCTCACCTAGGAGCTCACCTAAAAGCTTACCTAGGATCTCAACTAACAGTTCACCTAGGAGCTCATTGAATAGCTTGCTTGAGTAGGTTGACTTGAGCTCACTTGTGAGCTCACCAAGTAGCATGCCTAGGACCTTACTGGGACCGTGTCAAGTATCTCACTAGGGAACTCACCTAGCAGCTTGCTTGGGATCTCACCGAATAGCTCACCAAGTAGCTCACCGATCAACTTGAGTTGAGCTCACCCGAGAGCTTGTCAAGTAATTTTCCTAGGAACTCACCTAAGAGCTCACATGACACTCACCTTACCAACTCACCCCGGCTCACCTTTGCTAACTCACATTGAGCTTGCCTAAAACTCACCTAGGAGTTCACGCAATAACCTTACCTTATCAGCCTTTCCTTGAGATTTCCCAAGAGCTTACCGAGTAGATCGACTTGCACTCACCTCGAGCTCGCCATGTAGCTCGCTGACTCACCAAGTAGCTTGCCTAAGAACTTTCCTAATAGCTCACCTAATAGCTGCATGGGAGCTCACCGAGTAGCCGACCGAGTAGGTTGACTTGAGCTCACTTGTAAGCTCACCGAGCAGCTTGCTGAGGACCTCACCTAGGAGCTCACCAAGTAGCTCACTTAGGAGCTCACCTAGTAGCTCACCTAGGACCTTGCTGAACAACTCACCAAGTAGCTCACCTTAGAGCTCTTATAGGAGCTTGTAAATCATCTTGAGTTGAGCTATCCTAGGAGCTCATCGAGTAACTCACCTGGGAACTCGCCTGGGAGCTCACCTGATAGCTCGCCTTTCAAAATTTCCTTGAACTCACCTTGCCAACTTGCCTTGACCTCATCTGGTAGATCACATGTATGCTAAACTTAGAGATTTCCAACAAGCTCACCTTTGAGCTCATTTGGGAGCTCACCGAGCATCTCACTTAGGAGCTCAGCTGGGATCTCAGCAAGCAGCTCACCCAATAGCTTGTCGAGCATCTCGACTTGAGCTTGCTTGGAAACTTGCTTGGGAGCTCATCTGATAGCTCACCTAATAGCTCATCTGATAGCTCACGTTGAGCTCACCCAGGAGCTTGCAAAGAAGATCCATTTGAGATCACCCAGGAGCTCATCAAGTAGCTCACCTAAAAAATCACATGGGAACTCACCTTATAGCTCACCTTGCCAACTCACATGGGAGCTATCTCACTACCAGCCTTGCATTGAGCTCACCGAGGAGCTCACCTTGCTAACTCACCTTAAGCTTATCTCGTAGCTCACATTTAAGTTCATTGAGTAGCTCACAAGTAGCTCACTTGGAACTCACCTAATAGGTCACCTAGAGCTCACCTAGGAGCTCACCCGGGAGCTTGCCTAGGATCTCACCGAATAGCTTTCTCGAGGAGGTTGATTTGAGCTCACTTGTGAGCTCACCATTTAGAGTGCCTCGGGACCTTGATTAGGAGCTTATCAAGTAGCTCACTTGGGAACTCACCTAACACTCAACTTGGATATCACCAAACAACTCACCAAGTAGCTTACCTACGATCTCTTCTGTGAGCTCACTCGATTAGCTTGAGTTGAGCTCGCTTAGGGCTCATTGAGTAAATCATCTATGAACTCACTTTGAGCTCACCGAGAGCTCGCCTTGCCAAATTACCTTGATCTTACCTAGAAACTCACATAGAGCTTAACTTATAGCTCACCTTATCAGCTCACCTTATCAACTCACCTTGAGCTTTCCCAAAAGCTCACCAAGCAGCTCGACTTGCACTTGCCTGGGAGCTTGTCAAGAAGCTTGCTGAGAAACTCACATGGGAGCTCACCTAACAGCTCATCCATAACTCGCATGGGAGCTCACCTATCAACTCACTTTTCCATCTCACCTTGAGCTCACTTAGGAGCTCACCTTGCCAACTTGCCTTGAGCTTGTCTCGGTATCTCTCCTCATAGTTTTTCAGAAGCTTGCTAATTAACTCACCCGGGAGCTTGCCTAATAGCTTGCTTGGGAGCTCATTGAGTAGGTTGACTTGATCTTACTTTTGAGCTCACTTTACTAGGGAGATCACCAAGTATCTCACTTGGGAGCTCCACTAGCAGCTCACCTGGGAGCTCGCCGAATATCTCACCAAGTAGCTCACCTAGGAGCTCTTCTCTGGAGAGCTCTCCGAACAACTCAATTTTAGCTCACCCAGAGATCTTTAAGTAACTCACCCGCGAACTTGCACGGAACTCACCTAATAGGTAACCTTTTCAACTCACCTTGAGCTCACCTTAAAAACTCACCTTGAGCTCACCTTACCAACTCACCTTGATCTCATCTGGTAGCTTGCATGTAACCTCACCTGAGAGATTTTTGACAAGCTCACCTTTGAGCTCACGTGGGAGCTCACCAATCAGCTCACCTAGGAACTCATCTAGGAGCTCAGGAAGCAGCTCACCCAGGAGCTTGTCATGTAGCTCAACTTGAGCTTTCCTGGAAACTCACCTAGGATCTCACCTGATAGGTTACCTTGCCATCTTGACTTGAGCTCACCTGGGAGCTCATCAAGTAGCTCACCCTAAAACTCAAATGGGAGCTCACCTGATAGCTCACCTTGCCAACTTACATGGGAGCTCACCTATTAGCTCACCTTGACAGCTCACCTTGAGCTCACTAAGGAGCTCACCTTACCAACTCACCTTACAAACTCGCCTTGAGCTAGCCTTGGATCTCACTTGATAGCTTACCTTATAGTCTCAACTTGAGCTTGCCTAAGAGCTCGTCAAGTAGCTCACTTGAAAACTTGCATGGGAGCTCATCTGAGAGCTTTCCCAGAAACTCACATGGGAGCTCGCATTGCCATCCCACCTTGAGCTTGCTGAGAAGCTCACCTTGCCAACTCACCTTGAGCTCATCTGGTAGCTCACCTCGGAGTTCATCATGGAGCTCAACAAGTACCTCACCTGGGAGCTCACCTAATAACTCACCTAGGAGCTCACCAAGTAGCTTGCTGAGAAGGATGACTTGAGCTCACTTGTGAGATTACTTGTGAACTCACCAAGCATCTTGCTTAGGACTTCACTTGGGAGTTTTCCAAGTAGCTTACTTGGGGTCTCATGTAGCATCTCACCTCGGAGCTCACTAAATAGCTCGCCAAGTACCTCACCTAGGAGCTCTTTTGGGAGCTCGCTAATCAACTCAAGTTGAGGTCACCTAGGATCTCGCCATTAACTCGACTTGAACTCACTCGAGCTCACTTGACAGCTCACCTTGCCAACTCACCTTGTGCTTGCCTTAACAACTAGCCTTACAACAACTCACCGAGAAGGTTAACTTAAGCTCACTTATGATTCTTTCCAAGCAGCTCACTAGGACCCCCGCCATGAAGCTTTCCAAGTAGCTCACCTTGAGCTCACCCAGGACCTCATCAAACATCTTGCCTAAAAAAATCAATTAGGAGCTCACTGATGCCTTGCCTTGCTAACTCACAAGGGAGCTCACCTTGCCAGCTCACCTTGACCTCACTAAGGAGCACACCTTACCAACTCACCTTGAGCTCATTGGTAGCTCACCTTGCAATTTTTCAAGCAACTCACCAAGTAGCTTGCCTAGCAGCTCACCTAATAGCTGGCATAGGAGCTCACTGAGCAGCTGACCATGTAGGTTGACTTGAGCTCACTTATAAGCTCATCGAGTAGCTTGCTGAGGACCTCTCCTAGGAGCTCACCAAGTAGCTCACTTAGGAGCTCACCTAGTAGCTCACTTAGGACCTTGCATGAACAACTCACCAAGTAGCTCACCTTGAGCTCTTATAGGAGCTTGCAAATCAGCTTGAGTTGAGCTATCCCGGAGCTCATCATAGTAACTCACCGTGAACTCGCCTTGGGAGCTCACCTGACAGCTCACCTTTCAAACTTTCCTTGAGCTCACCTTGCAAACTTGCCTTGACTCGTATGGTAGATCACATGTAAGCTCAACTTAGAGATTTCCGATAATCTCACCTTTGAGATCATCTCGGGAGCTCACCGAGCATCTCACTTAGGAGCTCAATTTGGGATCTCAAAGCAAGCAGCTCACCCAATAGCTTGTAGAGCATCTCGACTTGAGCTTGCTTGGAAAATTTTTGGGAGCTCATTTGATAGCTCACCTGATATCTCATCGAGATAGCTCACCTTGAGCTCATCCAAGAGCTTGCCGAGAAGATCCATTTGAGCTCACCTAGGATCTCATCAAGTAGCTCGCCTAAAAATCACATGGGAACTCACCTTATAGCCACCTTACCAACTCACATGGGAGCTATCCTTACCTACTTTGCATTGAGCTCCACCGAGGAGCTCACCTTGCTAACTCACCTTGAGCTTATCTCCGGTAGCTAGCTTGCATTGAAGTTCATCGAGTAGCTCCCCAAGTAGCTCACTTTAGAACTCACCTAATAGGTCACCTAGGAGCTCACCTAAAAGATCACCTGGGAGCTTTCCTAGATCTCATGGAGTAGTTTTTTGAGGAGGTTGATTTTAGCTCACTTGTGAGCTCACCATTTAGCATGCCTGGGACCTTGATTAGGAGCTTATCAAGTAGCTCGCTTGGGAACTCACCTAATAGCTCACCTTGGATATCACCAAACAACTCACCAAGTAGCTTACCTATGGTATCTTCTATGAGCTTGTTGATCAGCTTGAGTTGAGCTCGATCAGGAGCTCATTGAGTAACTCACCTGGGAACTCACTTGGGAGCTCACCTAACAACTCACCTTGCCAAATCACCTTGAGCTTACCTAGAAACTCACCTAGGAGCTCAACTAATAGCTCACCTTATCAGCTCACCTTGAGCTTTCCCAGAAGCTCACCAAGCAGCCTCAACTTGCACTTTCTTGGGAGCTTGTTAAGAATCTAGCCGAGAAACTCACACGGGATCTCACCTAACAGCTCATCCATAACATCGCATGGGAGCTCACCTATCAACTCACTTTTCCATCTCACCTTGAGCTCGCTTAGGAGCTCACCTTGCCAACTTGCCTTGAGCTTGTCTGGTAGCTCTCCTCAGAGTTTTTCAAGCAGCTTGCTAATTAACTCACCTAGGAGCTTTCCTAACAGCTTGCTTGGGAGCTCACTGAGTAGGTTGACTTGATCTTACTTTTGAGCTCGCCAAGCAGCTTACCAGGGAGATCGCCAAGTATCTCACTTGGGAGCTCAACTAGCAGCTCACCTGGGAGCTCGCCAAATAGCTCACCAAGTATCTCACCTAGGAGCTCTTCTAGGAGCTCTCCGAACAATTCAATTTGAGCTCACCCAGGAGCTCATTGAGTAACTCACTTGGGAACTTTCCTGGGAGCTCACCTAATAGCTAACCTTTTCAACTCACCTTGAGCTCACCTTACCAACTCACCTTGATCTCATCCGGTAGCTTACATGCAACCTCACCTCGAGATATTTTTGACAAGCTCACCTTTGAGCTCACATGGGAGCTCACGAATCAGCTCACCTAGGAACTCATCTAGGAGCTCGAGAAGCAAACTCACCAGGAGCTTTGTAACATCCCCATTTTAAGATACTAGAACAAGGGAATTTTTTTTTTATATATAACATACTCTCGTTATGAATTATATAATTCAAACACACGTTCAAGTTTTAATAATTTTTCTCTGCCTAAACAACATATTTGGAACACACAATTTCCTTTTAAAATTAATGTTCCCTGTTCACATATTTATAATATGGAACACACATTCAATGCTATTAGATCTTATAACATGCATTCTATATGCTTCCAGAATGACTCAAGAACTTCCGATCTCCCATTTTCATGGCTCGAGTTTCAATGATCTTTCATTTCATGACTCGTAAACTACCGATCCTTCATGTTCGTCATGCATAGTATATTATATATACAAGTTCTCTTAACCATTTCTGTTATCGAAGTGATCCATTTAAGAATCCTATCTGAATATCTGTTACTAATATTCATCTGACATCCTGCATCATAATTTAAGTGATTAGGACAATGCAACCAAAGACTTGCGATACTTTGGCCAAAGATTTTCACATGCTTTGCATGATCATATTCCTGGATGTGATACACATCAATGGAATACGCCCTTCACTTCACTTCACCAAGTTATCTAGAATGGTCTTTCCTGGTTCCTACCAAATCCTTTCAATTTAAGGTCGATTTAAACTTCCAATTTCAACTAGCAATATGAACAAATATAGAAGGCACTCCCTGCTAACTAAAGATACGTAGACATACTGTCATTCCCCATGACTCCGTGTGTCAAGTTATCTTTAGTCCTTCTGAGTCACTCCGTATACGTGATCATACTCCTATCCCCACTAAGAACTTCACATTCAACCTATGTATTCTTGATGATTTAATTTGGGAGGGCATTGCAATATGTCATTTATAACATTGTGTCATCATGAAGACCCCATCTTCATGACGACACCGTGCCGTAGCCGGCGATGTCAATGTCCTACGGAATCCTCTCATCGAGAGTACACATCCTACTCAAATGATTTGGATATGATCTTAATATTTAAGATCAACTTTCAAAGAACCATGCTGATCCTTTATCCTCATTCCTCATTATAGCCAGATATAGCTAAGAGAGACTAAATCCATCTTCTAGCTTGCTATGCATCTTCTCCTTCATGCCGAAGGGTTGCATTTTCTCTACTTGGTTCTCTTCTAAATCGTTGGATTAAGTAGCCCATTATCGATGACATGATAAGTTTAACCTATTAAACTTAACCAAGTTTTTTTTTTTTACAATCAGAACTAAATTCAGAATTCCAGATTTATTAGACGTCATATAAACGAGGTCTAATTCCCAATAAATGTATTCATTTATTCTCCTTAACCTTACATAGTTAAGGTCCATTAGCTCTAGATATATTTATCCCATATCCTTTCTTTCTGAATTTAACATACGAGGTTATTAATGGAGTTCAAAATGAATTTCGGTTACTCCTAAGTTAATTGATATTCCTTAGCTTCCAAGCTAATCCTGAATACCTATCAGTTATGGAATCATATTCTTCCTAATCCTTTTTAATGTCAATTAAGAATTCATCTTTACCCAAGTATGAACTAATTGCACATTTCAACTTAAAAGTTGCATTTAGGTAACAATAGATATCAATTCCTTTTTAACATCCATCCAAGGAAAATTAAATAAATCCAAATCAAGAAATAACATTATGTTTCCAATTTAATCAACAATATCAAACTGATATAGTTTTTTTAAAATATCACACTTTATTTGTATTCATCAATCCATTTCATAATCCATACATCTTCCAATCCAACCGACTGACTTTGTTTATATAATACATCATTAAACTCATAGATAGAAGAATGTACTTTCTTCTTTTCACAATTCCTCAGAGAGAATAATAATTAACAAATGCAATTCATCTTCGACATAATCAAAAGAAGCATCATAAAACAACCATGTCTTCGCTTTAATCAAATTCCATTTGCAAAATTACTTACACGGTCAGCTTCAATGAACTGAGCATATTAAGCACTTGTCATTAAAATGAGGTGCTTCAATTAATTGTCTCGATAAAAGAACCCTGCTTTTATGAAACGACAGTATGAACATCAATCAAGAATCAAGCATCAAAAGAATGGACAACGATAACGACTGAACCATCAAAATACCATCCCAATCAGCCAAAGAATTGCTGTCCTATTTTCCACATAACTGTTACAAGTTCCAAATTACAATATTTGTAAAGTTTAGGAATACAAGTAGCATACTGCTGATATAACATAACTGTTATCCTTTCCATTCCTTTCATTAGTAATAAATGCAAAGGGTAAAACTAACTGAAACGTAAACCAATTACTTTCCTTTCAGTTCATGCATCACATTTGATTCCAAGCAATCAAGCACAGACGAGAAAGCAAACAGCAATGCATATAGTTGCTCATACCCAAGCAATACAAAATTCGTTCTTAAACGATTACAGATTTCCAACTGTATGAAAGAAGAAAAGATCATTTTTCCAAGTTATCCATCCACATTCCTATTTCTTTCCTCATGACTGTCCTAAAAATTGAATCCAAATGAGACACAAATCAAGATAACAGTTCAGAGTGAAACTTACAAAATCCATTCGGAATTCACTTTCCAGCAGCAAGAATAATTTCATTCATAATCAGCTTTAAATGAAAACAAGGAAGAATTTATCGTCCTTATCAATAATTCATTTAAATCAGGCTCATATGAATACCCAAAAATAGGTTAGTACAACATCGTATTTATCATAGAACAAATAGTATAAGGATGCATACTATGTACTTACTGTACTAGAAGACTCCATACTTCTTTCACTGTATTTTTAACCAAATAACAGTTATACAATCACGTAATCAATTATTCACATGACCTTCTATTTCCATGAACGCATACAGTTCAAAATACAATTTACACATTGTTGTTACCTACAGCAAGACCAAATCATAATGCACAGTAAGGCTCTAATGCTATTTCCAGAATTCAACAGCAAGAAGAGAAGAATTCATTCCTTAAACTATTCAACTAAGAAAACAACCATTTTCTTCAACTCAACAAGAATTATTCATGCCGATTTCATTTCTTCTAAATGACTGTGCAAAATCGGAGACCGCAAGAAACATTTAAATATTCCATTTGTACAGAAAAACACAGCACTCAGGAAACAATTTAAATGCCACTGTCCTCTCTACCAACTGAACTTATAAAGTTCAATAAACCACCCGACTACTGATTCTATCAAATCAAAAATAGTAGAAAGAAGAAGAATTCGTTTCCCCATAATTTCAGTGAGAACAATCATTTTGTTCAGAATGAAATAAAAACACCCAAATCGTGTTCATCTTAGCATGACAGTTCAACTCCAAATGACAACTGAACAATCGTTCAACAATGAATAACAAACTCACATAGTCTGAACTGTTTCAATTCAATACACCATAAGCAATGAAGACTTAATTTGAATTCCTTACCAATAAATGTTTCTACCCGAATCCATTTTTCTATTCACAATGATGTACAGAACCCAAAATGCGATTTTCATACAACAATACCCTTATTAATGAAAACCCGCATAGGATATCAGATGCACAACAAGGTACAGTCAAGACAGATCCAATCCGCCAACTCATTTCCATAATTTTCCATTCATTATACATAAATAAAAAGCTTTGAGTTCTTGTTGTAACACCCCGAACTGTTGTTACTTCCTCCTGAGCATACAAGTGTTGATATGTGATTTCTTGTAAAAAGGATGTGTTCCTCGATTAAGAAATCATGCTTGATATGTACTGTATTTTCTTTGCAGATCGCAGATCTTGACCGAGCTCGAATATGATTGACTCTTTTTTTCTCTTTCATTTTGTATCCGAGTTTAATCTTATCTCGGAATGAATTACAGAGTTACCCTTCTATAATACCTAGCCTTGGATCAGTTGAATTGATCCAAGTATTGCTTTAAGTTTGTTCGTGATGAATTAAAATTACTGCACTTGAATAGGTCAGCAAGGTCTGAAGCATCAATAAGCTAGTCCGGAGTATGACTCAGGTTGATCATGTGAAATGGATTGGTTCCCGATATCGAAGTATATCTGGAGGGTCTCAATCGTGGACCAGATAATAATTCGGTTTCATATAATTCTGTAGCCTAAGGCGGAACAGGAGCTAACCCTGTTCGAGAATGTATGTCAGAGGTCTTTTCTCGAGTGCATGCAAATGTAGACCTAACTGGAATTATTAATGATTAGTAACCTAAAACTAAACCTAACCTAGGGGTTAGATTAGTGTTAATCTAACCTAGACCTAGGCTAAGAGCTGATGTTCTAAGTTAGTATCTATGTGTAAAGTGGTTAGACTAGGTGTTATCCTAAATTCTAACCTAAGTTACTAACCTAACTAGTGAGCAAGAATGTAAAGGGGCCTATGGAGGGGTGTGAACCATGGGCGGAATTTTCTATGTAATTAAATGCATTGGATAAGTATGAAGACAGGTATTGGTGGAGGTTTTAGAAACGGCTAACCTGAGCCGACGTGGCAGGTCGCCAAGACTGAAAATGGTCTGGAGATTTTATTTGTCTGTCGCCAATTTTGGCGGTCGGTGGCAGTTGAGTTTAAGTGGGAAAATTGGAGTGAATGCAATTAATGAGCTTGGAAGTCGAGCTCGGAACTCGCGAGAAGGCATGCAAATTGGAAAGTTGTTGGTTTGTTTGGCTTATCGCGAATTTCGGTTTTCCTTCTGCCTGTTCACTGGTTCTTCGCACCAGTCTTCTTGGAGTTGCATGGCGAGTATGAGGGTATCTAGCTCTTTTCTCTGGCAAGGAAAGTATATATGTCATGGAGATAGCAAAATCTTGTTGGTCGCTCTAACTTGGAAAAGGAAAAGGAAGTCCGAGCTCTTTCAGTGGTCTGCTTCGGAATTTTGAGCAAAAATCCAGGCATGTTAGGCCCTAACCTTTAAAAATCTTGCTGTCTTTCAAGTGATTTCATTAGAACAACTCTGTTCAAATGACTTATGGAAATAGATGATTTCCTATGGTTGTCTTGTGTGATTTGGTACTGTATCTTTATGCTGTTCGTTTTTCAAATTTAACCCTTAATGGGTGTGTGATGTATTTCGAACTGTTCTCTATTTTATTGTGCTTCACATTCCGGCGTAAGTTTGTGTAACATGTGCTTGAAGGGTATCTTCCGGCTCCGTGAGAACCCGTGCATGCTTCTCTTGCTGGGTTCAGGATACAGTAGAAACTTGTTGATAGAAACTTGTTGATTGAAACTTGTTGATGAGGCTTGTTGTTGATTCTTGTCGGAAAAGATACTGTTGGACTTTTGTGTGAATGTTCAGTCTTATTGGACTTCTTTGCAAGTTTGTGGTGGTTATCATTGGTGAAGGTTACAGAACCTAGTAGGGCTTCGCTATGGTATTTTAAGTTATTTTGAATGAATAACTTATTGTGTTTCAGTATTTCATTGCGCCCTTTTTGGAAATTGTGTATTCCTTGCTTTGTGGTTATGGGTTTCAACCTGTTATCAGTATGCAATATGTATATATTCATATTTTGTTGAAATCGTAACGACTCATGGAGTCGATTGAATGATTTACTTATATTTGGACCTCTGTCAAGCTTAAATATAATTGAATATTGGTAATTGATGAGCCAGCTTACTTGAGGGAATAACATGTACTAAGACCTCTCGTTATTTGTAAGAATACCTTCGTGTTGCAAGGATTTTATGGTATGATTCTTCGGTGTATTTTTACGTTTACATTCTGCGGCAAACTTGTGTGAAGAATCGCAAAGGGTCACTGGTTCCTTGTGTTGAAATCAGTATTTAAATTTGCTTTTGCCTGATTTTTTTATGTACACCATTGATTTGCCCGATGGAATCATTACAACAATTTGTCTTGCCACTGTTGTTCGGGTTCAGTTGAATTCGTGGAAGTTATCCTGTATTTTCTTTTGCCTCGCTTAAAACTTGACTTGGTATAATTTGTTTTGACATTGTGGGATTTCCCGAGTAATGATTTATATCAAGTAATGCGGCCTTGTATAAATGAATCGTGAATGCTATACGCCCGATTCCGATTTCGCATGTATGTAAATACAGAATGATATGTTTCCTTTCTGTTTTTCCTAGTTGGATGAGGCTATGTATGTTACGGAATTTGTAGGATAATCTTCGCATATTATGGAAACATCAAATTGCTTAATGCGATGAAGTTTGTTGTTGGCCGCGATATAATAAAAGTTCTTGATTTCGACCTTGGGTCGAAAAGCCTTACTATGTTTAGAAGGGACTAGCTTGGGCTATAGGTTTATGTGCGGGATTGTTAGCATGTTAGTCTTTGTTGCAAAACTATCCTGTTTTAAGCTAGACTGAACTAAGCCGTCGACTGCACCTCGACAGGCAATGTGGAGAAACCCATCTAGTTTGCCGCTTCTTGTGGAAGGTCTTGTGAGTCTGTTGGTTGATAGTCATCACTATAGGCGTGTTAGCTACCGTACGTGCTTTCTCCGTGTTCGATTTTTATTTAAACAAAGTGATTTTTCTTGGGCTCGCTCTGACTTATTCGTATGCATGTAGGATGAAGGCTTTCCATATGAGGAGACGGTACATGAGCTTTGTGTGAAGAGAAATTTGAATGATTTGTTTCTTTTTCTTCTATCATAACAATGCATGTCGATATCTATTTAATAAATTGGAATTGTTTTTGTATCATATTGATGGAATCACGATTTGTTATGATATTCCTTTTCTCGATGAAAGTAACGATTTGTTCAATATTGCTGATCTTGGATTCAAGATAATTGCTTTGGATACTTTCGTTCTTGATTTCTAATATTTGATGAAATAATTGAGAAGTGTTTAAGACTATTTTGTAACGATGATAGAGTTACACATTTGTAGCCATTTTTGTATTTCAAAAGGCATAGTCTGAATATGTTTATTTGTTTGGAGAATTGATCTCATTTAAACAGGGTGTTTAATGAAAACAATTGACGGATTGCAATTGTTTTAAAAGTTAGTGCTTATCATGCTCAGTTCATCGAACTGACTCATGTTGACTATTTTTGCAGATGGTTGCCGTAAGTGGTAAAAGCAATGCAGATCTGACCGGATGATCAGATTGTTTAATTTGATTTATAATGAATTACAGCTTGATTTTCTAAATGTACTAAATGTGGAAAGATGTTTCTTTTCCGTTGAGCATTGTATCAAGTATGCTGAATGCCTAAAATGTATTTGTATAGTTCTGAAAGGAATGGAAATAAGTATTTGTTACTTATGTGTTGTATTCTTAATTCTGATAGTTGACCTTCTGCGGTTTATATACCAGAGTGGCAATGTTATCTTGTGTAATTTGGATGCTTTTGTGATTGTCAATGAAAGCTTATAAGAAAATGTGATTGAATTCTTATGAGTGTTTAGTAGTTCTAATTTGTTCTATCGAAAGCTAAATTGAAATTTAAATCATTGTCTTTCTAAAAGATAGGGCTAAAATGAACTTAAGCAGAACGCTAATCAAGCTGAATTAAATTACTAATCCCTAGTCCTGAGCATGACAGGACAACATTAAATTGGATTCTTAACCATTTATATCTTGATGCTAATAAGAATGATATAAATTCAGTTAAGAGAACTGATATAAATCTAATGGGGTTCAGATGACAATCTCATGTGAAGATTATGAGATATTGTCCAATTCTGTTGTTTTAGAATCATGTATATTCTAATAACTCCTTGATGAGATCTTGACCTTATTACCTCTACCATGTAATGGGTTTTATTGAGGAAGGTCATCTTAAGACGAAGAATCCAGGGATCGGAAAGGCTAACCTTAGGGGAAAGTCTTTAATGTAATTTAAAACTCAACGTGCGTAACGCATATTATTAAGTAAATATATTCGAGGTAGATTTAAAGGTTAACGACACAAGTCAATTGCAGGGCTGTACCTCCGAGAAGATTAGGATCTTCTCAAAGTTACAACAATGCAGGGTGACTTATGACGACACCCTTTGCATTGATCGCTAAGATTTACACTTTGATCTCGAACGAGTTACTCAGGGATTGATTAGGAAGTGGTCATGTTATAAGGCTACCTAGAGATTCGGGGTATCATGACACACTGGTTTAACTGCAGGGTTAAACTAGTATGTCATCATATCCCTAATCCTCGTGGGCATCCATATAACATTATCACCTTGATAATCTGCCTCCGAGTGATTAATTTGTGATAGGAAGGACTCGATGTAAGTCGGTATAAGACATTCTATATAACATAAGAATGGGGTGAAGGGCATATTCCGTTCGACGAGTATGCCGTTAAGGAATATGAGACATAAACAAAGATGTTTCAAATCTTTGGCCAAAGTATCGCAAGCTGCTGATTGCGTTGTCCTAATTCACCTAGTCTAAGGGATGAGATGCCGATGAATAATGGTAACAATTATTCAGTTAGGTTCCTTGGACAGAGCATTCTGAATCCCAGAGTAGGGAAGAGAACCACAAGAGTGAAGTGTTAAATAAAAATGCCAACTCTTATTACTCATGAATAGATCGGTAGATTACCGAGTCATGGAATGAATAGATCGGAGGTACTCCGAGTCATTACAGCTGCATATGGTTGTCTGTTATAAGAATGGTTATTTGATTTGTGAGTTCTAAATTATGTATTTAGAACTAGGATGCAATTATCAAAAAAAAAAAAATTCACTTGTTCTAAGGTATAAATTGAGGATGTTACATCTTGGTATCAGAGCGAGGTCGCAGCTCTTGGACCTATTGTGTCCATAATCTGATAAAAACCTGAATTTTCTTCAGTAATAAAAATGGTTAGAATAAGGGGGAACGTTATGGTAAATGCTCCACCCAAGGAGGAGCGGCAACAACCCGTAAACTTGATGAGATCCTCACTGCCCTGTTGGACACAAGAGATCGCTTAGCTGTACTTGAACAGCAGGTGATGGGAAATGAGGAGGATGAAGAAGCTGATAATAATAATCAGCAACCTCCTGAGGACAACCCCGACATGGGTGTTGATGTTAATGTTGGGAATGCACCTGTCCAACCAGAAAACAAAAAGGCCAGATTGGCAGCAGAACTCACTAATGATATAAAAAGGATAAGTCCACCTAAGTATGATGGCACCACATTAGGAGATGGAGCTGAGAACTGGCTCAGCGAAATGGAGAAGTACTTTGCAATAAGGAACTTCTCGGAGGAAACCAAAGCTATTTGGGGAGCCTATCAGCTTTCCCACGAAGCATCTTCATGGTGGGATAGCCGTAAAGCTAAACTAAACATTGATGAGACCAATATTACTTGGGATCAATTTAAAGGCTATTTTAGGCAACGTTGGCTGCCACAACTTTTCTATGATCAGAAAATGACAGAATTTCAGAACTTAGCTCAAGGGAAGCTAACGGTAACTGAATACTGGGAGCGGTTTACAAAACTCCTCAAGTATGTACCGCAGTATCAAACTGACGAGAAGTTCAGAATACGGAAATTCATCATGGGATTGAATCCCATGATAGGGGGAGAGGTCGATGTTCACAGTCCAACCACTATGGAAGGAGTTGTTGAAAAGGCCATAAGGCAAGAACAGAAATTAAAGGCTATTTCTGCTCATAAAGAGGAAGTGTGGAAGAAGACTGCAAACCCTTCTTCAACCTCTCTTGCACCTTAAAAGGACCATGGAAAAGTTTGGAAACAAGAGTAAGTTTCAGGAGATAACAATAAGAAAGCAAAGAGTAAATAAGCTCATTGAAATGTAAGGGATAATTTTGTTAAAAATTATAATAATGGGCGTAAGCCCTATGGAGGACAACGTGACAATTACAAAACCGGGAGGCAACTTTGAGCCTAAAAAGGGACCTCGTAGGAGGTCTACAATTGTGGCAAAGATCACTACGCAAATCAGTGCCCTTTGAAGAAGGATGATCGTAATCAAAAGATAAGATACATGCCGCAGAGAGCGACATAAGCAAGTCAAAAGCAAGTGACACCTATAGAAGTTCCGTGTAAGTTATTCGGCATACCGCACTATTCTTTTGATACAGAGCTACCGAATGTTTTATATCTAATAAAATTTCTTCTAAACTTAAAAGAAAAGCTAGAAAATGGATAAATCTTGACCGTACATAAAGATGGTAATAATTCTGCTCATACAGTGAGTATGTGTCTTTTTGGGGCAATCCTTGACTTACCTAATTTTTCCACGGAAGTTGATCTCTATGTTGCACCTTTAGGATTTATGACATTGTTATCGGTGTTAATTGGTTAGCTGACCATAAAGCAAAGGTAGATCGCTATGAAAAGAACATAAAATGTTTAGATGATCACCGGAATCAGCAGAGATTCAAGGTGTGAAATGGGAAATTTTAGTTAGAAAATTGTCACCATGCATGCAATTAAAAGGCTAAAAATAAAGGATGCACCCTTTATGCAAAGAAAGATATCTAAATCTTCGTAAGAAGATAATGATTTCATGAAACAATTCCTCTCACACAAAGTTTCAGTGATGTTTTTCCCGAGGAATTACCAGGTTACCACCCAAGAGAGAATTTGACTTCACCATTGAAATCAAGCCGTGGACATAACCTATATCCAAAGCGCCTTATCGGATGACTACTACAGAGTTAGTCGAGCTTAAGGCACAAATTGCAAGAGCTTTTTTTGTCTAAAGGTTTGATCAGCACCAAGTGTTTCACCTTGGGGAGCACTCCGTAATATTTGTGAAAAAGAAGGATGGAACACTAAGGCTATGTATTGATTATCGGATGTTGAACAAAGCAATAAATAAGAACCGATATCCACTTCCTAGGATCGATGATCTGTTTGATCGATGCGTGGAGCAGCGTTTATTCTAAGATAGACCTTTGATCTAGTTATCATCGCTTAAGGATTAGAGAGGAAGACATTCATAAAATAGCTTTCCAAACAAGGTACGGACATTATGAATTCACAGCTTCTACCCTTTGATTAACTAATGCACCCGCACCTTTATGAATTTAATGAATAATATTTTTCAAGAATACCTGACAAGTTTGTACTTGTATTCTTGGAGGATATTCTCATTTATTCCAAAAGCGCTGAGGAGCACAATGAGCATTTGAAGATAGTTTTGGGAATTTTGAGAAAAAGAAAGTTGTATGGTAAGTTATCCAAATGTTCTTTCTTTGATTCGTGAAGTTCACTATTTGGGTCATGTCATAAGTAAAGAAGGAATTGTCAGAGATCCTTCAAAAATAGTGGCAATAATCGAGTGGCTCGCACTAAAGAATGTGCATGAAGTAAGAAGCTTCATGGGTCTTGCAGTTACTATAGAAAATTTGTAAAGGATTTTTCCAAAGTAGCTGCACCAATAACTTCATTGCAAAAGAAGGATAAGAAATTCATGTGGAATGACAAGTGCGAAGTGGCTTTCAAAAGTCTGAAAGACCAGCTGACTTCTGCACCTATATTAGCTGTACTGCACTCTAATGGGAGTTTTACTCATTGTAACGGATGCTTCGGGAAGGCCTTGAGGTGTTTTGCTACAAAATGATCAGGTCATAGCATATGAAAGTAGAAAACTTAAGATACATGAGCTGAATTATGCCCCTCATGATTTGGAACTTGCTGCCATTGTTCATGCACTTCAAGTCTGGAGACACTACTTACTTGGGAAACCTTTTGAGTTGAAAACTGATCACTTAGGACTGAAATATATTTTTACTCAGCCCAATCTGAATGCCAGACAGAGAAGATGGTTAGAATTTTTATCACAATATGACTTTGATATTAGCTATATCAAAGGAAAGGAGAATAGGGTAGCTGATGCTCTAAGTCGTAGGAGGCACATTTCTGCTCTTATAACATTAAGAACTCGCTTAAAGACGAGGTAAAAGTGCCTCGTAATTAGATGTATACTTTCAAATAAAGTAAAAGCAGCGCAACTATTAGTAACCAAAGGATATAAGGTATAAAGGTTTTCATTTTGATAATGAAGGAATCTTGCGTTATGAAAACAGGTATATGTACCTATGCGCGAACGATTTGAGAAAGAAGTTGTTAGTTGAATTTCATAATTCACCTTTCTCTGACACCTGTATCACAAAAATGCTTGCTGATTTAAAACAGCAATACTTTTGGAAAGGTATGAAAAAGGATGTAATTAATTTTGTGACTCATTGTCTGGAATGTCAGCGGGTGAAGGCAGAACATATGCACCCTGCTGGATTGTTATATCCTCATAGCATACCGCAGTACAAATGGCAAGTAATAACCATGGATTTTGTACAAGGACTACCCATGTCCAGGAATAAACATGATGTTATCCTGGTAGTTGTAGATAAACTGACCAAGGTAGCTCATTTCATCGCTGGAAATCTAAAGGATGATTCACCAGTGCTGGCCAAAAGATTCGTGCACGAAATTTTCAGATTGCATGGTGTACCAGAATTGATTATATCTGACAGGGATCCTAGAATGACGTCAAGGTTTTGGCAAATGCTTAACGCAGCCCTTGGAATGAAACTAAACTTCAGTTCTGCATATCATCCGGAAACGGATGGACAAACTGAGAGGGTAAATCAAGTGTTGGAGGACATGTTGCGAATGTATATGGATCAACAAAGATAAATGGGAGGAGTATCTTCCATTAGTTGAGTTCGCATACAACAATACTTATCACTCATCTCTTAAAATGGCACCATTTGAAGCACTTTATGGAAGAAAGTGTAGAACTCCCGTTAGTTGGGACAAAGTGTTGAGGATAGAGTGGTAATTGGACCAGAAAATTCTCACCGAAATGGAACAACAAGTTAAGTTGATTCGCGATTCGCAACTAAAGGAAGCAATGGATGTACGTAAGAGCTATGCTGACCTTAAGTGGGTCGATAGAAGGTTTGAGCTTGGTGATAAGGTTTTTCTTCATGTTAAACCTAGAAAGAGTTCAATAACTTTTGGCAAGGCTGCCAAGTTGTCACCTCGATTCATGGGACCTTTCAAATTGTCAAAATAATCAATCTCGTAGCTTATCGCTTAGCATTACCACTTGCTTTATCTCGCATGCATGATGTTTTCCATATTTCTTTGCTTAAGAAATACGTTTCAGATCTCACACATGTTTTAAATTGAATTCCTTGCAGGTCCAAGACCTAGGAATAATTGTGGTTAAACCCACACGAGTGCTGAAACTCATCCAATTACATTTAAGAAATCATGAAATACAAGAATGTAAGGTCCAAAGGGGACCAGCTTTAACGAAGAAAGTGCAACTTGGGAAAACCTGGAAGAGATGAAAATGGCTTTTCCTTCTCTTTTTCAACAGAATGAAATCTGTTGACAAAACATTCTTTTAAGAACTTATTTTTTTTTTGAATTTATGGAAGCCAGATGAAGGCAAACATTATTCAGGTTGAATAAAATGTGTTGTGACATTGATTTCTGGAACTATTCAAATATGAAATAGTCACATTATTTGTGTACTGATACATTGATTGACCTGAAGGTTAATTGAATATGTAATCATCGGGACGATGAATCTTTTAGGAGGGAAGCATGTAACACCCTGAACTGTTGTTACTTCCTCCTGAGCATACAAGTGTTGATATGTGATTTCTTGTAAAAGGATGTGTTCCTCGATTAAGAAATCATGCTTGATATGTACTGTATTTTCTTTGCAGATTGCAGATCTTGACTGAGTCGGAATATGATTGGACTCTTTTATTTCTTTCATTTTGTATCTGAGTTTAATCTTATCTCGGAATGAATTATAGAGTTACCCTTCTATAATACCTAGCCTTGGATCAGTTGAATTGATCCAAGTATTGCTTTAAGTTTGTTCGTGATGAATTAAAATTACAGACCTTGAACAGGTTGCAAGGTCTAGAAGCATTGAATAAGCTAGTCCGGAGTATGACTCAGGTTGATCATGTGAAATGGATTGGTTCCCGATATCGAAGTATATCTGGAGGGTCTCAATCGTGGACCAGATAATAATTCGGTTTCATATAATTTTGAGTTTGGCAAGGAACAGAGCTAACCCTGTTCGAGAATGTATGTTGTAGGTCTTTTTCTGAGTGTACAGAATGTAGACCTAACTGGAATTATTAATGATTAGTAACCTAAAACTAAACCTAACCTAGGGGTTAGATTAGTGTTAATCTAACCTAGACCTAGGCTAAGAGCTGATGTTCTAAGTTAGTATCTATGTGTAAAGTGGTTAGACTAGGTGTTATCCTAAATTCTAACCTAAGTTACTAACCTAACTAGTGAGCAAGAATGTAAAGGGGCCTATGGAGGGGTGCGAACCATGGGCGGCATTTTCTATGTAATTAAATGCATTGGATAAGTATGAAGACAGGTATTGGCGGAGGTTTTAGAAACGGCTAACCTGAGCCGACGTGGCAGGTCGCCAAGACTGAAAATGGTCTGGAGATTTTATTTGTCTGTCGCCAATTTTGGCGGTCGGTGGCAGTTGAGTTTAAGCGGGAAAATTGGAGTGAATGCAATTAATGAGCTTGGAAGTCGAGCTCGGAACTCGCGAGAAGGCATGCAAATTGGAAAGTTGTTGGTTTGTTTGGCTTATCGCGAATTTTGGTTTTCCTTCTGCCTGTTCACTGGTTCTTCGCACTAGTCTTCTTGGAGTTGCATGGTGAGTATGAGGGTATCTAGCTCTTTTCTCTGCAAGGAAAGTATATATGTCATGGAGATAGCAAAATCTTGTTGGTCGCTCTAACTTGGAAAAGGAAAAGGAAGTCCGAGCTCTTTCAAAGGGTCTCGCTTCGAATTTTGAGCAAAAATCCGGCATGTTAGGCCCTAACCTTTAAAAATCTTGTTTGTCTTTTCAAGTGATTTCATTAGAACAACTCGTTTCAAATGACTTATGGAAATAGATGATTTCCTATGGTTGTCTTCTTATGTGATTTGGTACGTATCTTTATGTCGTTTGCTTTTTTCAAATTTAACCCTTAATGGGTGTGTGATGTATTTCAATGTTCTCTATTTTATTGTGCTTCACATTCCGGCGTAAGTTTGTGTAACATGTGCTTGAAGGGTATCTTCCGGCTCCGTGAGAACCCGTGCATGCTTCTCTTGCTGGGTTCAGGATACAGTAGAAACTTGTTGATAGAAACTTGTTGATTGAAACTTGTTGATGAGGCTTGTTGTTGATTCTTGTCGGAAAAGATACTGTTGGACTTTTGTGTGAATGTTCAGTCTTATTGGACTTCTTTGCAAGTTTGTGGTGGTTATCATTGGTGAAGGTTACAGAACCTAGTAGGGCTTCGCTATGGTATTTTAAGTTATTTTGAACGAATAACTTATTGTGTTTCAGTATTTCATTGCGCCCTTTTTGGAAATTGTGTATTCCTTGCTTTGTGGTTATGGGTTTCAACCCGTTATCAGTATGCAATATGTATATATTCATATTTTGTTGTAATCAGAACGACTCTGCGGAGTCGATTGAATGATTTACTTATATTTGGACCTCTGTTCAAGTTAAATATAATTGAATATTGGTAATTGATGAGCCAGTGACTTGAGGGAATAACATGTACTAAGACCTCTGTTATTTGTAAGAATACCTTCGTGTTGCAAGGATTTTATGGTACAGATTCTTCGGGTGTATTTTTACGTTTACATTCTGCGGCAAACTTGAGCGAAGAATCGCAAAGGGTCACTGGTTCCTCATGTTGAAATCAGTATTTAAATTTGCTTTTGCCTGATTTTTTTATGTACACCATTGATTTGCCCAGATGGAATCATTGCAACAATTTGTCTTGCCACTGTTGTTTGGGTTCAGTTGAATTCATGGAAGTTATCCTGTATTTTCTTTTGCCTCAGTTAAAACTTGACTTGGTATACTGTTGTTTTGACATTGTGGGATTTCCTGAGTAATGATTTATATCAAGTAATGCGGCCTTGTATAAATGAATCGTGAATGCTATACGTCTGATTCCGATTGCGTACAGATGTAAATACAGAATGATATGTTTCCTTTCTGTTTTTCCTAGTTGGATGAGGTTGTGTATGTTACGGAATTTGTAGGATAATCTTCGCATAGTCTTATGGAAACATCAAATTGCTTAATGCGATGAAGTTTGTTGTTGGCCGCGATATAATAAAAGTTCTTGATTTCGACCTTGGGTCGAAAAGCCTTACTGTGTTTAGAAGGGACTAGCTTGGGCTATAGGTTTATGTGCGGGATTGTTAGCATGTTAGTCTTTGTTGCAAAACTATCCTGTTTTAAGCTAGACTGAACTAAGCCGTCGACTGCACCTCGACAGGCAATGTGGAGAAACCCATCTAGTTTGCCACTTCTTGTGGAAGGTCTTGTGAGTCTGTTGGTTGATAGTCATCACTATAGGCGTGTTAGCTACTGTACAGAAGCTTTGCTGTGTTCGATTTTTATTTAAACAGTGATTTTTCTTGTGGCTCGTCGGACTTATTCGTATGCATGTAGGATGAAGGCTTTCCATATGAGGAGACGGTACAGTCATGAGCTTGTGTGAAGGGAAATGTGAATGATTTGTTTCTTTCTCTTCTATCATAACAATGCATGTCGATATCTGTTTAACAGTTGGAATTGTTTTTGTATCATATTGATGGAATCACGATTTGTTATGATATTCCTTTTTCTGATGAAAGTAACGATTTGTTCAATATTGCTGATCTTGGATTCAAGATAATTGCTTTGGATACTTTCGTTCTTGATTTCTAATATTTGATGAAATAATTGAGAAGTGTTTAAGACTATTTTGTAACGATGATAGAGTTACACATTTGTAGCCATTTTTGTATTTCAAAAGGCATAGTCTGAATATGTTTATTTGTTTGGAGAATTGATCTCATTTAAACAGGGTGTTTAATGAAAACAATTGACGGATTGCAATTGTTTTAAAAGTTAGTGCTTATCATGCCTCGGGCCATCGAACCGACTCATGTTGACTATTTTTGCAGATGGTTTCCGTAAGTGGTAAAAGCAATGCAGATCCGACCGATGATCGATTGTTTAATTTGATTTATAATGAATTACAATTTGATTTTCTAAATGTACTAAATGTGGAAAGATGTTTCTTTTCCGCGAGCATCATTGTATCAAGTATGCTGAATGCCTAAAATGTATTTGTATAGTTCTGAAAGGAATGGAAATAAGTATTTGTTACTTATGTGTTGTATTCTTAATTCTGATAGTTGACCTTCATGGTTTATATACCAGAGTGACAATGTTATCTTGTGTAATTTGGATGCTTTTGTGATTGTCAATGAAAGCTTATAAGAAAATGTGATTGAATTCTTATGAGTGTTTAGTAGTTCTAATTTGTTCTATCGAAAGCTAAATTGAAATTTAAATCATTGTCTTTCTAAAAGATAGGGCTAAAATGAACTTAAGCAGAACGCTAATCAAGCTGAATTAAATTACTAATCCCTAGTCCTGAGCATGACAGGACAACATTAAATTGGATTCTTAACCATTTATATCTTGATGCTAATAAGAATGATATAAATTCAGTTAAGAGAACTGATATAAATCTAATGGGGTTCAGATGACAATCTCATGTGAAGATTATGAGATATTGTCCAATTCTGTTGTTTTAGAATCATGTATATTCTAATAACTCCTTGATGAGATCTTGACCTTATTACCTCTACCATGTAATGGGTTTTATTGAGGAAGGTCATCTTAAGACGAAGAATCCAGGGATCGGGAAAGGCTAACCTTAGGGGAAAGTCTTTAATGTAATTTAAAACTCAACGTGCGTAACGCATATTATTAAGTAAATCTTTTCGAGGTGGATTTAAAGGTTGACGGCACAAGTCAACTGCAGGGCTGTACCTCCGAGAAGATTAGGATCTTCTCGAAGTTACAACAATGCAGGTGACTTATGACGACACCCTTTGCATTGATCGCTAAGATTTACACTTTGATCTCGAACGAGTTACTCAGGGACCGATTAGGAAGGTGGTCATGTTATAAGGCTGCCTAGGAGATTCGGGGTATCATGACACACTGGTTTAACTGCAGGGTTAAACCAGTATGTCATCGTATCCCTAATCCTCGTGGGCATCCATATAACATTATCACCTTGATAATCTTTCTCCGAGTGATTAAGTTGTGATAGGAAGGACTGACAGAAGTCGGTATAAGACATTCTATATAACATAAGAATGGGGTGAAGGGCGTATTCCAGATTGACGAGTATGCCGTTAAGGAATACGAGACATAAACAATATGTTTCAAATCTTTGGCCAAAGTATCGCAAGTCGCTGATTGCGTTGTCCTAATTCACCTAGTCTAAGGGATGAGATGCCATGAATAATGGTAACAATTATTCAGCTTAGGTTCCTTGACGGAGCATTCTCAATCCCGAGTAGGGAAGAGAACCACAAGAGTGAAGTGTTAAATAAAAACGCCAACTCTTATTACTCATGAATAGATCGGTAGATTACCGAGTCATGGAATGAATAGATCGGAGGTACTCCAAGTCATTACAATGCATATGGTTGTCTCTGTTATAAGAATGGTTATTTGATTTGTGAGTTATAAATTATGTATTTAGAACCAGGATGCAATTACCAAAAAAAAAAAAAAAATTCACTTGTTCTAAGGTATAAATTGAGGATGCCTACTTTCACGAATACCCAATACGTATTCGTTCATTCCATATACAAGAAAAGGCACAACAATAAAAATATTGCTATTACTTCCTTCAAATCGAGTTCATATGCTCATGGAAAACCCAAATGCCATTTCCATCAAAAACCAAAACGAGAAGAAGGAAAAGTATCTATTTTCTTAAAATTTCAATAAGAAACAACTTCAAACAACTACTGCTTCTATCATTCCAGTTTGTTAGCGAATGAATGATTGTTTCAATAATGAAAACAAATCATACAACATGTACAGTTCCATAATACACATAATGAATTTCCCCATTACTGTCAAACAACCTAGCACAACATGGAGGTGTTTCCACTCAATAAAAAAATGCAAGGACAGATCAATCACAACAGCAAGAGATGATTTTACCTATTTCATTCCAAACAATGACAGCAAAATCGAATAAACCCAAAACCCAAGAGCAGGGTTGTTTTAATGAGATGCTTAAGTAAAGCAAGTGTTTTAAAGAGAAGGGCTTAACATGCCTGCAATTTCTTTCTCGAAACTCGAAGAAAACCATGTTTACAGAAGGTGTTTCCTTCCACGGCGACAACAGCGAGCTTCCAAACAGTCCCTTCCTCTTCAGGCTCAGCAACAGCCTCCAAATTTCCAAGGAACAGTGATAAAAACCAAATGAAACTGGTTCGACTGAACCAAGCAAAAACCAAATGCAGAGCAACTTCTCAAAAATCCGAACAACACAATAAACAATCAAAATTTCCTCCATACACTTTCCAAGGCGGACTGGTCACGAAGACCAAAAAAATTAAATGCATTAAAGGCTCTGCCTTTTCCTATTTTCTCACGCCACCGCCGACTTGGGTTGGCAAACCATCAAATTCGAATTTTGCATGCAAAACCAAGTTTAGCTTCATAACCAACTAGATACCTCTAGTTTTTCCCTGTTCCCGCCAAACTGGCGCTGTCCACGTAAGGACTTCACATTAATGCCATTAAACACCCTTCATCCTTATCCTTTCCCATGGGTCTGTGCGTCCCCTTCTAGGTTAGGATTAGTTTAGGATTCATATTAGTGTTCGACCTAGGTCATAGCCTAGTCTTTAGGTTAATAGAACTTAGGTCTATTTCCACCTTTTTATATAATTTAAAAATCCACTTAGGATAGTAGTTTAGGATGTAAGGTAGAGCTTAGGATTAGATTAGGATCTAATTCCCTCTAACACCTAACACTAATCAACCTTCAATCCTGTCAAGTCTTCCCGACTGACTTCCAATTTCAACACTGTACAGGACATTCCGTCCCATGTTAACATGCCTGAGCCACCCGTATCCCGGCATTCCTCACCTTACGGGGTCTCACGTTACGACAGTGTATGGTTCGTGAATCGAACCCCTTTTCCGTTGGCATCTACGTGCCAACTGTTCATACCTGTAATCAGGTGCTGCACATTTATATCAACCTTCAATTTAGTTCAAGAGTAAATCGACAAAGTGATTACAAGAAGGCCACAACATAAAGAGTTCAGCAAGCATACGACAATTTGTCGTCACGTCAGCAAACACACAAGTAACAATAACTGCTGTCCCATGCAAATAAATTACAGCATGCAAGAATCCAGATTTGCAACACATTCCCTTAAGATCAAAATATATATTAACATGTTTGCCTTCATTTCAGCAGTTACAACAGTATGAAAAATAATCACCAAGATAACTTACAAAATCAGGGTGTTACATTCCTCCCTCCTTAAAGAATCATCATCCCGATGATCAGATTAAACAAATCAAGGAGTTCCTAGGACAAAGTTCAGTTATTGTCCTTCCATTCATAAGTTCATACCAAAAACAGATTCACTCTTAAAAACAGCGTTTTAAGACAACTGTACAATAGACTAATAATTGTCTAAATTTGGTATAATTATCAGTTCCTCGAATTTCAAATTCGATTAAAAAAATGTGGAAAAGTAGATCTCATTTCTTCGAGATTTTCCCAAGTTGCACTTTCTTCATTGAACTGGTCCCACTGGACCTTACATTGTTCACTTCACAATTTCTTAAGTACAACTAGTGAGTTCCCAAAGACTTTCAATGGGCTTAACCACGATTATTCACTGGTCTTGGACATACAATGAATTCCAATTCAGCACATGTGATAAATCGGTCACGTATTTCTTAAGCAAAGAAATATGAAAAACATCATGCATTTGAGACAAAGCAGGAGGTAATGATAGATGATAATCTACGAGGGTTGATTATTTCAACAATTTCAAAAGGTCCCATGTATAGTGGCGATAACTTGGGAGCCTTGCCAAAGTTATTGAGCTCTTTTTCGGCTTCACTCAAGAAAGACCTTCTCTCCCGATTTATAATTCCTATCAACTTTGCTTTAAGTCTGCATAACTCTTTTGCCTATTGGTAGCCTCCTTTAGATGTTCCCGAATCATTTTGATTTGTTGTTCCATTTCCATAAGGATTTTTGGCCCAATTACCTCTCTGTCATGTCTTGTCCCAAATTGACAGGGTTCTGCATTTTCTTCCATACAATGCTTCAAAGGGCGTCATTTTAAAGAGGCATGGTATGTATTATTGTAAGAAAATTCTACCCAGTGAAGGTAATCCTCCCATTTATACTTGCTGGTCCATGCAATACATCCTTAACATGTCCTCTAAAACACGATTGACTCTTTCGGTTAGTCCATCCGTCTGGATGATATGAAGAACTGAAGTTTAATTTAGTTCCCAAGGCCGCATTAAGCGTATGCCAAAACCTTGATGTCATCCTCAAATCTGCATGCGATATGATTAATTCCGGTATTCCATGCAATCTGAAGATTTCATGTACAAATATTCTTGCTAACACTAGTGCATCGTCCTTCAAATTACCGGTAATGAAGTGTGCCACTTTGGTCAATTTGTTGACTACAACCAAGATAATGTCATGCTTATTTCTTGACATAGGCAATCCTTGAACGAAATCCATCATTATCACTTGCCATTTATACTTTGCAGAATCTTGTGGGGATACAATAATCCAGTGGAATGCATATGTTCCGCCTTAACAAACCGACATTCCAAGAAGTGTGTTACAAATTCGACCACATCCTTTTTCATTCCCTTCCGAAGTATTGTTGCTTAAGATCACCAAGCATTTTCGTAATGCCGTGGTGTCTAGAAAAAGGTGAATTATGAAATTCAGTCAACAATTTCCCTCTTAAGTCATTTGCCAAAGGTATATATTTGTTTTCGAACATCATAATTCCTTCATTATCAAAACAAAATCTTTTATACGACATCCTTGGTCTGCGGCAAGTGCTATTTTGACTTGCTAGAAATAAGGATCCGATTCCAAGGCATCTTTCACTTCATCCTTAAACTAAGTTCTTAACGTTATAAGAGCAGAGATATGCTTCCTTCAACTCAGAGCATCTGCTACTCTATTTTCCTTTCCCTTGATGTAGCTTATATCAAAATCATCTTTGAGACAGAAATTCTAACCATCTTCGCTGCCTTACATTCAGATTTGGCTAAGTAAAAATATACTTCAGTCCTAGATGGTCTGTTTTTAACTCAAAAGACTTGCCTAAAAGGTAATGCCTCCACATTTGAAGTGCATGAACAATGGCAGTGAGCTCTAGATCGTGTGGAGCATAATTTTGTTCATGTAGCTTAAGCTTTCCCTTTCATAAGCTATAACATGGTTATTCTATAAAGAATACCTCCAAGGCCTTCTCCGAGGTGTCCGTTCTAACCATAAAATTCCCATTTGGATCAAGTACAATCAAAATAGGTGTTTGTAGTTAATCATTCCTTTAAATTTTTAAAGGTAGATTCACATTTTCTGTCTGCACAAATTTCTTATCCTTCTTTTGCAGCGAGTGATTGGGGCAGCAATTTTTGAAAAGTCCTTAACGAACTTTCGATAATATCTAGCCAATCCCATGAAGCTCGTAACTTCATGAACATTCTTAGGCATAGGCCACTCGGCTTATAGCTATGATCTTTGAAGGGTCAACAATTATTCCATTCTTTCTTATAACATGTCCCAAATAATGCACCTCTGCATCATAAAAGGAACATTTAGATAGTTTACCATACAACTTCCTCTTTCTTAAAATTTCCAGTACTATCCTTAGATGTTCTTGGTGCTCTTTGTGACAGCTTTTAGAGTATATAAGAATGTCATCTAAGAATACAAGCACAAACTTGTCTAAGTATTCTTGAAAATATTGTTCATCAATTCATGAAGGTGGCGGAGTGCATTAGTCAACCCAAAAGGTAACACCGTGAACTCATAATGCCCGTTCCTTGTTCTAAAAGTTGTTTTATGAATATCTTCTTCCTTTATTCTCAGCTGATGATACCCAGATCGAAGATCTATTTTTGAATAAACTGATGCTCCTCACATCCGATCGAGCGGATCGTCAATCCTAGGAAGTGGGTATCAATTTTTAATAGTTGCTTTGTTCAAAGCATTCTCAGTAATCAATGCACATGACCTCAATGTGCCATCCTTTTCTTTATAAAAATTACCAAAGCCTCCCAAGGTGAGACGCTTGGTCTTATCAGCCCCTTAGTCAAAGTTCTTGTAATCGAGCCTTTAGCTCTACCAACTCAATGGTAGTCATTCTATAAGGTGCCTTAGATATGGGTTCAATTCCTAGTTTGATTTCTATTGCAAATTCAAACTCACGTTTGGAGTGGAAGACACAGCAATTCCTTCGAAACACATCACGAAACCCCTTAAAAATGGATATATTTCCATGAAGTCATTATCTTCCTCAAAGATTTTCTGTCATTTTTAATGCATACAAGGTGCAGCCTCTTTTTTAGCCCTTTTTAGTTGCATAGCTATTAGGTTTCTTAATCAGAATTTCCCGTTTACACCTTGAATGATCACTTTGCTTCTGCGCAGTCATCGAAACAACATATTTTTTTTTCATAACAGTGACCTTTGCCTTATGTTCTGCTACCAACTAGCTTAACTCAAATAATGATATCATATGACCCTAGAGGAGTGACATACAAGTCAACTTCGGTGGAGAAACTAGGCAAGTCAAAAATTGCCCCAAAAAGGCACATTTCAACTGTATGGATAGCATTATTCCCATAATGCACTTTGTCCATGTTTTATCCATTCTTTCAGCCATTCTTTTTAAATTCATTGCAAGTTTAGCAAAAATAAAGCATTCAAGTAGCTCCAATATCAAAAAGATGACTACAGTGTGTGCGAATAACTTACCCAAAACTTCTATGGGTGTAACTTGCTTTTCAACATGCATTGTACTGCTAGCTTTGCACCGCAGTTTGTATCCTATGCTACTGACCGTGATCATCCTTCTTTAGAGGATAGTGATTCGCATAGTGGTCCTTTCCACAGTTGAAGCATCCTCCAACTGGCCCTTTCTAGGCTCAAATTTGTTACCAGCCTTGAAGTTATCATTCTAGCTTCCATAGGACTTCGTCCAATGCCATTAACTTTTGTGAAGTGTTCCACATGCTATTTATAGGTTTTTTCATCACAGATTTCTTGTTGTTATCTACAACAGTTTTGTTTTTCACACCAAACCTTTTCCAAGGTCCCCTTTTTGGTGCAAGAGATGAAGAAGAATTAGGAATCTTCTTCCTTATCTCTTCCCTGTGAGTAGATATTGCTCTCAATTTATGTTCCTGTCTGATTGCCTTTTCGACAACTCCATCCATGGTGGTTGGGCCGTGGACATCCACTTCACTACCAATGATGGGATTCAGTCCCATTATGAATTTCTATATTCTGAACTTCTCATCGACTTGGTATCATTAAGGCACATACTTAAGGAGTTTAGTAAACCCTTCCAAGTATTCTGTCACCATAGCCTTCCTTGCGACCTTCGAAATTCGGTCATTTTCCTATCAAAATAGAGTTGAGGCAGCCATCGTTGCCTAAAATAACCCTTAAATTGATCCCAAGTTATGTCCGATTCGACAATATTCAACTCAACCTTACGGTTGTCCCACCATGATGATGCTTCATGAGAAATCTGATATGCTCCCATATTGCTTTAGTCTCTTCTCGGAGAAGTTTCTTACTGCAAAGTATTTCTCCATTTCACCGAGCCAATTCTCGCCTCCGTCCCCAAGGGTTGTTCCATCAAACTTTGGAGGACTTATTCTCTTTATATAATTTTTAAGTTCAACCGCTAATCTTTCCCTTTTATTTTCAGGGGGATTAGGAGCAATTACATTATTATTATCAACACCCAGATTCCCTCCGTTGATGTTGTCCACAGGAGGCGGCTGATCATTTATTTCAGCTTCATCTTCCTCCTCTTCATTTCCCATTGATTGCTGTTCCAGAACAGTCAAACGATCCCTCGTATCAAGTAGGGCAGCAAGGATTTCATCCAGCTTTTGAGCAGTAGCTGCTTCTCCACCCTGTAATGGGTTATTCGCAGCATTCCCTCTTGTTCTGACCATTTTCTATTCAATAAGAAAATGTAAACCTTATTAATATCGTGGACTCATTAGGTCTAAGAGCTGCAACCTTCAGCTCTGATACCAAGATGTAACATCCCCATTTTAAGATACTAGAACAAGGGAATTTTTTTTTTTATATATAACGTTCTCTGTTATGAATTATATAATTCAAACACACGTTCAAGTTTTAATAATTGTTCTCTACCCAAACAACACAGTTTGGAACACACAATTTCCTTTTAAAACTAATGTTTCATGTTCGCATATTTACAATATGGAACACACATTCAATTCCATTCAATCTTATAAATGATTCTATATGCTCTGTAAATGACTCGAAGAACTATCGATCTCCCATTTTCATGGCTCGAAGTTTCAACGATATTTCATTTCATGACTCGGCAACTACTCACGATCCTTCATGTTCATTCATGCATAGTATATTATATATACAAGTTCTCTTAACCGTTTATGGTTATCAAAGTGATCCATTTAAGAATCCTATCCAATATCTCATTCTCGATATTCATCGACATCTTTGTATCTTAAATTAAGTGATTAGGACAACGCAACCAGCACTTGCGATACTTTGGCCAAAGATTTTCACATGCTTTGCATGATCATATTCTGGATGTGATACACATCAATGGAATACGTCCTTAACTTCACTTCACCTGTTATCTAGAATGGTCTTTCTTGGTTCCTACCAGTCCTTTCAATTTAAGGTCAGATTTAAACTTCCAATTTCCAACTAGCAATATGAATGAATATAGGAAGGAACTCCTAGTAACTAAAGATATGCAGACATATGGTGTTGTTCCCCATGACTCTGTGTGTCCAGGTTATCTTTAGTCCTCCTGAGTCACTCCGTATATGTGATCGTATCTCATCCCCACCCAAGAACTTCACATTCAGCCTATGTATTCTTGATGATTTAATTCGGGAGGGTATTACAATATGTCGGCTATAACATTGTGTCGTCATGAAGACCCCATCTTCATGATGACACCATGTCAGAACTAGCGTATGTCAATGTCCTCACGAAATCCTCTCATCGAGAGTACACATCTCGCTCAAATGATTTGGATATGATCTTAATATTTAAGATCAACTTTCAAGAACCATGTTGATCCTTTATCCTCATTCCCGTTACGGAGTTGTATATAGCTAAGAGAGACTAAATCCATCTTCTAGCTTGCTATGCATCTTCTCCTTTGTGTCGAAGGGTTGCATTTTCTCTACTTGGTTCTCTTATTAATCATTGGATTAAGCAGCCCATTATTGACAGGCATGATAAGTTTAACTCTATTAAACTTAACCAAGTTTTTTTTTTTTATTACAATCAGAACTAAATTCAGAATTCCAGCTTATTAGATGTCATATAAACAAGATCTAATTCCCAATAAATGTATTCATTTATTCTCCTTAACCTTACATAGTTAAGGTCCATTAGCTCTAGATATATTTATCCCATATCCGTTTCTTTACAATTTAACATACGAGGTTATTAATGGAGTTCAAAATGAATTTCGGTTACTCCTAAGTTAATTGATATTCCTTAGCTT
>CM031238.1:7388355-7419455 GCA_018340775.1 Taxus wallichiana var. yunnanensis
ATCGAGGATAGGGTTGATAAATGGTAAATGATGAGATAATGGTGAGAGGGTAGGGGTAAGTCGAAAGAAGCGGACGCGCATGATGAAATCTGCAATGATAGTGCGACTAGGAGTACATGATTTGTGAGCAAACCAGATACTGCACTGGGCAAAGGTCGATAGTTTATCGTCAAGGTGATATAATCACAGTATCGAAAGGCATGGAAGTAGCCCGAGGGTATATAACGGGTAAGATGCTGAGGCGTTTAGGCATGTTCGGAATGTACGAATGGTTGGTTTAGTTGAGATAAAGCGTCACGGTCTAAGTTTAGGCAAAGTTGATGTACGAGATCAAGTCGAGGACCCTAATCATGCTAAAAACACAAGCAGTGAAACTCGATTGAACAAAAAGCTACATGATGGGTGGATAAAAGTGTATGTTGTTGATGTTGGGTAAGGTATTGAAGTGGTATGGCCGTGGGTTAGGCCAAATTGTTAGGATTGCGGCCTTAGGTCGGGCGGAAAAGGAGTAAAGGAGGCCTTAGGTCGGGCCAATGGTGAGCGAGGCCTTAGGTTGGGCGGTGGTAGGTTGAGGCCTTGGTGGGGCTCCGGTGAGTAGGTTGAGGCCTTGGGTGGGCGAAATAGTTAGGGTGAGGCCTTGGTCGGGCCGAATAGGTAGGTTGAGGCCTTGGGTCGGGCCAAATAGATAGGGTGAGGCCTTGGGTCGGGCCCAGAATAGGTAGGTTGAGGAGCCTTGGAATCGGGCGAATAAGGTAGGTTGAGGCCTTGGGTCGGGCCTAAATCGGTAGAGTTGAGGCCTTGGGTTGAGCCAACAGTGAACAAATGATGTTGACAAAAAAGGTGGATATAAGCGATAGTGGTGTAAAAGAGGCAAGTGGTAAATAAGGGCAAAATTGGGGAAAGTGGAAGAAAAACAAATGTCGATTCTCAGGCCGATATCGGTTAGGGATCTGCCGGTTTTAGAATAGCCATGATGAAGCCGATGCTCGGTTAAGGAAAAAACCTATAAAAACAAAAAATACGGCTTGTCATTGTCATTTAGGTTATTTGAAAAACAAATTGGTTTCTTGGCGTGGAAGTGGAGGTTGGAGGTTTGATTGAGTGAAATGTAGAGCTTTCATTGTATTGGCGAAGAGAGAGTTGATAGTGGGCCGTGTGAGAGAGGAAATATTGAGTGCGTAGGGACGTCGGATCGGAGATTGGAAATATGCCTTGACGAGGCGAGAAGGCTAGAGAAGTTTAGACCGTGAGCCCGCCACCACACCCATCCCACCACGGCAGCGATGTCGTTATGCAGACAGTAAGACGAAAAGCATTATTTTATGCGTTTGGTTGTATTTAAAGCGAAATGGGGGTGTGGGTAGGAATTTGTATTTTTTAGTAAATAAGGAGAAAATGGCAATAAATTGAAAAAGGGAGAGGGTAGATAGGTAGAATAGGCTAAGGCGATTAGGTGGGTAGAATTTGAGGGTGTTTGGGTGGGTAAATGGGTAAAAATAGGCAAAAAATAGGTTTTGGGGGCGTGCGAGAGTTGGTGCTTAGTGAAGCTTGATGGCCCGATGTCGGTCACTTAGGCGGCAAGTCAGTCCGAAATTGCAAGTGAGGTTGAGGTGGGAGGACCGGCGCCAGGTCACGTGTCGGCCACAGATGTCGGTGGGGTTGGATGGTTTAGGTGTGGGAATGGGTTTTAGGTGGGTGTTTGGGGTTTTGGATGAGGGTGGGGTTTAGGTTGGTTTAGGGGTTGTTTGAGTGTAGGATGGGTTGATTTAGGGGTTTTGGTGAGTAGGGTTTGGGGTAGGATTGGGGGTAGGGTAGGGTAGGGGGTTTTTGGTGGGGTGGGTTGTGTGGTAGGATTTTGGGTTTGGATGAGGGTGGGGGTTTAGGTTGGTTTAGGGGTTGTTTGAGTGTAAGATGGGTTGATTTAGGGGTTTTGGTGAGTAGGGTTTGGGGGTAGGATTAGGGGGTAGGGTAGGGGTTTGAGTGGGTTGTGGGTTGGGGTGGGTTGTGTGTTGGGTGAAGGGGTTTAGGGTTGTAGGTTTTGGGCGGGTTAGGGGTTTGGGTGGGATTAGGGGGTAGGAGTAGGGTAGGGTGTTTAGGGTTTAGGTTTGGGTGGGTTAGGGGTTTGAGTGGGTTGTGGGTTGGGGTGGGTTGTGTGTTGGGTGAATGGGTTTAGGGATTGTGGTTTGGGTGGGTTAGGGGTTTGGGTGGGTTAGGGGTTTGGGTGGGATTTTGGTGGGGTGGGTTGTGTGGTAGGATTTTGGGTTTGGATTAGAGGTTTTGGTGGGTTAGGGTTTAGGTGGGATTGGGGAGGGTAGGGTAGGGTGTTTAGGGTTTAGGTTTTGGGTGGGTTAGGGGTTTGAGTGGGTTGTGGGTTGGAGGTGGGTTGTGGGTTGGGGTGGGTTGTGTGTTGGGTGAATGGGTTTAGGGTTGTAGGTTTTGGGTGGGTTAGGGGTTGGGGTGGGTTGTGTGTTGGGGTGGGTTGTGGGTGATAGGCTGGAGGGGGTGGTAGAGAGTCGGGGGGATATAAAGGGGAGTTTAGAGGGTAAAATAGATGTTGTGATAAAGAAGTAGTGCTTGAGGATGTGGGTTAATTTTGCGAGAGCGCACGTCATGTAGTTGACGATGCGGGATAGGATGCCCAGCTGATTGCAGTGCGGATCGACCACACGTATCTGCGGCTCATTAGGCCATCATGCGTGAGTGGGGACTCGGTGGAGTCGAGTGCCGTGCGATAGAGAGAGATCACGGCGATGGTCGCCCTCATCGAGAGATGGGATCCGAGAGACCAATGTGTTCCATCTCCGGCCCAGGGAGATAGCCGTCACGATGGAGATATGTGTATCGCATCCTTGCCGATTACCTGCTCGAGAGAAGCGATCTTCAGGTAGGTCGAAGCTACCATGGGCAATAGCCATCTGCAATTTTTGGTAATACTGCCAGCGCTTCTTACCTATCCTTCGCGTGAGCATTGGATATAGTGACATGTACCATGCGCCTGAGACATGAGACACGGCTTGCCGTGCGGTAATAATAAAGGGATCACAACTTCGCCCTCCCGGACTCGAAGAGGAGGCCGCTTTCCACAGGCGTGATAGAGTATTGCATGAGATGGTGGAGGAGCACACATTTACGCATAGGCACAGTTATATCTGTAATTATTCGAGGAGCTATGAGGCTATCGCCGGAGGCGGTCGGTATTTGTTCTACCTTTTTGTTGCATTGTTGGGCATCTGAGCACATCGTATGCATCGAGCGATAGAGTCTACCCGGTAGCTTGAGGCACTTGAGTCATATCTGAATATGGCTTTGAGAGATGGTTGGGAGTAAGTGGGTGACCACGGCGATTGTTGCAGTCGAGATGTGACATCACATAGACATTTGTTAGAGGCGACGGCAATAGAGCATTGTATGGAGACCCTACGAGTCACCACCACAGCGAGAGAGATCCGTTCTGATTCACGATCCAGTACACATTGGAAGGGGCGGGGCGGAGACCGAGGGAATACGAGAGGATACCCTAGAGAGTGCATGCGAGGCGAGATGGGGCTGCGGCAGGGCGAAACCACCTTCCTTCCCTCGAGTATAGGAGGAGATGATGTAGAGGCCCCATTACTGCGCCACGACCACAGGATCCCAGTTAGGTTCTTTGAGAGGCAGCCAGAGATAATCAAGTAGATGATCTTGGTACCTGCAGGAGCATCTGAGTGTGTAGTGGGCTGAGTCGAGAGAAGTAGCAGGGTAGCACTACTGCAGCAGCCGGAGACTTAGGCAGTAGTAGCAAGCGAAAGAGCTGAGTGGTCGAGTGCACAGCTCTTACGAGGGCCATTCAAACTGCTGCTGCGCGAGGCACGAATAGGTATCTTACGAGAAGCTAGCGAGCTCGGAGCACGAGCACGGCGGCACCACCACCGGTGCACGGCCACGAGTGCGAGGCGGCGGTACCACGGTGGCGGCCACGGCCCACGAGTGTGGCAAATGCAATGCAGCGATGCACGAATGCGAGCCTGCACCACGTGGCCAGCCCTGACCAAGCCGCACGTGCCCGAAGTGCTTTAGTAGTAAGAGCAGGGACCAGCCACAATGCAAGCGGTAGCACGGAAAGAGTATATGGAGGTTAGAAGCGAGAGGCTCCAGTGTGCTCGAGGATATTCTTGATGAATGCACGGAGTCGAGTATCGGCCTTATGCAGCCCGCTAGGGCGAGAGCCTCCACACCCAGAGAGATCTCGGGGAGTGCGGCTACGGCCGGTGTGTCCGTGGCAGGTAGGAGGCGAAGGCTCCACGGTCGGCGAGGGAGAGGTGCGGAGGTGGTGGTGGAGAGGCTGGCCGATCTCCACCTAGTTTTGTATAGGACATGGGCATGGTGCATGAGCAGTTGTGTTATTGTAGAGGCTGCGTGCGGACATTTATTCATGTATTGATTCATTTATTCATTATATACACGAAACTGCTTGAGCCGAAATGCAGTTATACATTTGATACGGCTGCGAAGGCTTGTATATTTTGATATGAGGACGGCTGCGAGCGAGTGAGATTATTGATAGGTATGTGCGGCTGCGTGCAAGCTTTGAGTGTATGATAGAATCACGAGGCCCGTCGCAGGGCACATTGTATATTCGACACTTGTATATATATATATATATATGTAGAGATGACACTTTGATCCACATGTTGTGTTCAAAATGTTTTTAAATATTTTGTTGATGGTTTATGATATAGAATGTATTTTAATTGACATGTTGATAGATGGATGATGTTGATGTTCTTGTTTTGAATACGTATATATGGATGATATGTTATGTGATGAATTGTTGGTTTTGTGACATTGGTATACATGTGGCTGATGAGTTGGATCCAAATGATGTATTTATTGATAGTGTCTTGATAGCTGTAGTTTGATGGCTTATGTGTCTTAAAATAAATGATGTTAATGATGTGCGTGGTAGATGAAATAATGTGAGAAATGGTGTTGTTATGGAGGGAAAAGAGTGGGCGCGACAAAAACGAGGTGAAAATGAAGAAAAGAACTTTGGTTGAGAAAAGGTAGGTGTGTAAGCGACATCGGTTATGGAGACCGATGTGTAATTTTTGTTAGACCGATGTCGGTTAAATGCTGAGTACCGGTTATTTAGGTATGAGCTTTTCTAAAAATAGAAAAGCTAGGGTGGCAACTTAAGTTTTAATTTTAGAGCCATGCGAGAGGTTAAATACGTGAATGCAACGCTTTTTGATGACTAAGACAAGTATTTGCATGAGAGATTTGAGTGATAAGGAGAAAAAGAGACAAAGAAAATGAATGTGATCGAGATTGAGAAGCGGGAGGACAAAGTTGAAAAGGGTGGTGATCATGGCGAGCGAGGAGAAGCATCCGAGCGAGCAAGGACAAAAGGGAGACAAGGGCCTCCTCAGTTTTGAAACCCAGAGGTAACATTTTGTTTGTGGTTTGACTCTGCATGTGTTGGGAATAGGTAGTGGAGTAGAATAAGTAAGTATAGATGAGAAAGAAAACATGATAGCGGGGTTATGGATGAGGTGAGTGATATGGGGTAGGTAATTGGGGTTTTGGGTATGTCGGTGTACAGAAAAGAGTAAACGATCAATTTATTGTCGTAGGTGGTTGTTTTAGGCAAGATGCATGTTATTGATGACAGAGGACCTAAGTATCGGTTAGGCATAACGGTATCGATTCTTGAACTTAGATGCAGTATCGGTTAGTTAAAGCCGAAATCCGATTCTTGCTCAGGGATTTCGAGAATGTGAAAAAACTGTGGTGATTTGATTTATTGAGCGGTTATTTGTTTTTGCTTATATGTATGCGAGCGAGAGGCGGATAAGGATGAATGATAGTGTACCAGGCGCTCATCACGAATCAGAGCGGATGTAACACCGCTGAATGGACATTGATAAATCGTTTAGGGTTAAGTGGAATCCACGCTATTATTCACGAATTGCACTGAACCATGCTATGTTGCGGGCGTTGATTGAAAGATGGAATCTGAGAAAAATACCTTCTATCGCAACCGAGGGAAATAGCGGTAACATTGGAGGATGTGTTCCGTATTTTGAGACTCCCAATTACAGGAAAACCCGTGGATCGAGGCATTACCTAGCGCTTGGCGGCAGCGCGATACGAAGTATTTGGGCCATATGCACGAGACCTAACACAGTGAGGTTTGTCATTCACATATGGTATAATGTATGCAGCACACCCTGAGGAGACGAGATTGGCCGTGATATTAATGATAAGCGGTAGGGTATTATGCGTTCTGCGAGGCGGATGGAGGAAGGTTTCCTAAAGCGTTAATGTGTGTTATTTGGGAAATGATGGAAAGGAACGTGACTTTTGCATAGGGCACTGCATATTTAAGCGGAGCTTACGAGGGGGATTTATGGGCTTGTAGACGTGGTCACAGGGCGACACTGATTGTTCATTTTATTACATTGTTGGGCCTATGAGCACATTGTTTGTGTGTGACCCATAGGCCGACCCATCCAATGTCGAGAAACTAGAGTTCGAGGTTAGGATTCGGACGATGGGTCGAGACGCAGAGAACAAAGAGGCAAGATCTCGAGCCACAGACGGTGAGATTGAGCATTACCTGGCGAGTGGAGGGTAGCGATTGCGGATATCCGTTGGAGGCCGTCACGGGAACTATATAGTAACGGAGAATATAGGCGAGGAGTTGAGGGTGTAGAGCGATTGAGGTGGATCGCGGGCATAGGCGGGTGAATATGAGAGGATTCCTTTAGATCGTGTGCGCGTACAATTTGGATTTGTGCGGGGATATACCCCGGACTTATAGACCATATATGAGGATAGATGCAGGTAGCATTCTCACCTCCTTGGCCAACACCTCCGAGAAGGGCGAGAGGAAATAGCAGCCGATCGCGGGGTAATGGATGCGAGGCAGCGAGAGGCCTACAGATTATGGTGGGTAGCGGAGTGTGAGGTATACGTGATCATCCTAACATAGGCTGTGGTTAAGCAGAAGAGATCGTCTGAGTTTAGTTCAGCGGCTTCAAACGCAGTGAATGAGGCAAGAAGATTGTTAGTGGTTGCGAGAGTCACGGGTGGAGCAACTAGAGGCCAAGGAGTCCTCCATGCACGAGGGCGTATTCATATGTTGCGAGGAGAGATTGGCGAGATCGGTGGCGGTACCAATAGCCGTGTGCCTTTGAGGACCGAGAGACTGGCGAGAGGAGTCGATGATCACGATCATCACCTAGTCGAGGTAAGGCGTGAGGATCTAAAATAAATATTATCTAGATATAAGAATAAATAAAGGTGCCGACACACTGCGTGTCGAGGATAGAGAAGATGTATTTGTGTTAACATCTAAATAAAGCGAGTGATGTATGTTGATTGGAGTTATAATAATAAGAAGAATGTTTTTGTTTTGAGTTTTGGTGTTTTGAAAAAAGGAGGATAAAGAGGAATGTGATTAAATAGAAATACAGAATATTTATTTTACCACATATGATAGGTTATGGTAGGGGATGGTCGAGCTAACCTTGGGAGACCCCATGTCTCAGTCTGCCCTCGTAGCCCATTTGCACAAAGCAAAAGGAGGGCCTCGGACCGATGTAGTTCTCCCTTAGTATCGAGGAGAGGTGAATTTAGGCAATGTTAGGTATGGTTAGGCAATTCGTTGGTTGGCAAAAATATTGCTATTGATAGGATGATGTTGTTGGTATTGGTGAGGTATGCGGTAAGGAACCTCGTCTGATCAAGATCAACACGAATTCCATATGTTAAGCAAAGAGGAAAGGGTGCTCCATAGATGAAAAAGAGCTAAACAAACCACACAACGTAGAGCGAGCTTGAAGCCCAAAGTCCCGTGCATAGCCGAGGAGTCAATAGGTGAAAAGAGTTGTATGATCACAACATATCAGGCGTACGTTACGTCCCTTGAGTTGAAGTAAATGGTGAGGTGAGGTGGATAGTATAGCTGAGGTACGGAGAACTTGTTACAAAGTGAGTGAAAGAGACGCTACCCTAAATAGACAAGTCCATGACTAAAAAGCTTGTTTGAATGAGGCTTTTATGGAGTGCAGACTGATCGATGCGGGAAGTCTACAAGGGATATTGATTGTTTTATTTCTTGAGGTCTTCATAAAGCTGATCAATGTGAGAAGCTTCTAATAAGAGCTAACTTGTGTATAGTTGTCCTTGAGGAAGCGATCTATTTATAGTAGCAGATGTATTTTTAGTGCATAAGCTGTCCTTAGGAGAGCGATCTATAATAGCAGACAAAGAAAGTTCGGCATATAGCTGTCCTTGAGGAGTAGTCTATATTTAATTTAGATGACCGAGATGTTCGGTTAGCGTGAAGCATCTAGTTTAGTAGGAAGTTTGACTCAAGAAAATCCCATAAGAATACGGCTTATTTTAATACTTTAAAGTCATGGACTAGACTAAAAAGGTAAGGTATTGCTAAGGTAGGTGAGGATCAAACTATGTGAGCTTGATTGTATTATGAGGTGTAGGAAATGAAGTGTATGTGTGGTATGTGAGCTCAAGGACGAGCGGTATGGCGGATAAGAAGTGATATAACACTAATTTCAACGAAGAGAATGGTCGAAGATCAAGACATTAAGGGGTTCGAGGCTCGGGTTTACCATTAAGCGAAGCTAAGCGATAAGTGCATGATCCATAAGTGTGAGTGATTATATAAGGCCCAATCGATTGGGAGCAAATTTTCCACGTTTGCTCTTTTCTGGATTTTTGGTTACATGTTGATTCTCTTTGAGGACAAGATCACCAACCTTAAAGAATACGCTCATGAAGTCACTTATCATAAGCACGCTTGATACACTTTTGATAGATTTGAAGGTGATCGAGAAATTTAAGACGGCGTTAAATCAAGAAGCTCTCCAATTGGAAGCTAACCGCTCTTGGCATGAAATCATCGTTGTGAGAATATCTTGAAGGATATTCTCGAGGAGGTATTTGTATTTGAAGCGGCAAGACGACCTCGGCACCATATACCAAAAAAAAGGTGTGGCATTAGTAGAGGCACGAATGCTAAGTACGATAAGCCCAGAGGGAAAAGGGATGTGATCGTACCAATTTTTCCTGGATTCATTGACAACTTTCATGAGGATTTTGGTTAGTGTTTTATTAGAGGATTCGGCTTGTCCATTTGCTTATGGATAATAAGGTGATGAAAAGCTAAGTTTGATGCCAAAGTTATCACAAAGGTCTTGCAACAACTTGTTCTTGAAAAGATTTTCCATTATCATTATCGAGCGATGAGGAACAATCAAGCGGCGATAATGTAATGGTTAATGAACTCTACAATTTTTTTTTTTAGTTGAAATGAGTGGAATAGCCTCCACCCATTTTGTGTAATATTCGGTTGCCATGATAATCCATCGGTGATGTTGCGAAGAAGATGGATGAATCTCACCGATAAGGTCTAAACCCCATTGTGAGAAAGGCCATAGATCTCGGGCGACTGTAGCGGATGGCTAGGAGTATGTTGAAGGTTGGCATGTTGTTGACACATGACACAACGCTTAACATATTAAGTAGCGATCGTTATTGAGAGTAGGCCAATAGTAACCTGGCGAAGGATTCGTTTGGCCACAACAAAGGCAGCCCATTAAAATGCCCACCACAAATTCCGTCATGAACTTGTTGGATGGTATGGGTGACCTCGCGTTAGTGAGACATCGAAGAAGGATGCCATCAAAGCCACGTTTATAAAGAGTCCTCCCATAACTACATAACGAGAAGCGTTTAAGAAAAGCGCGTTTTCGGTACTAGTAAGGTCGAAGGAAGCAGAAGTAAGTAAGGTAGTCGCATGAAATTGGTAATACCAAGTATTACGAACTAGCGAGACACATTATTTATCATACAACAACCGGGACCAGTAAGATGGGGCAAAGAGTTGTTGGAACAAGGCGAAAACTTGAGTCGGTGGATGAAACCAGAATTTGCGAGGCTAAGCAAGCCATAGTATCCGCAAATTTGTTAGTGGAGCGAGGGATAGTTTGGATAGAATAGTGAGTAAACAAGGCTAGAAGTGAATCCACGTAGTGTTTGTACTTTTGGAGTTCCTCATTTTTACATTGGTAGATGCCCATGACTTGATTGACTACCAATTGAGAATCGCCAAAAATATTGATAGATTTGATACCTAAATGCGGCGCCGCTTGGAGACCTAGAACAAGGGCCTCGTATTCATGCTTGTATTATTAGTGCAGGAAATCAAGTTGGAATGAAAGAGGCATAGGCTCAGACATCGAGAGGAATGAGAATAACGCCCGACTCCTCCGCCGCGGTGGCATTTGGATCCATCGAAGAAGAGAGTCATTGAATATGACTCCTCTTGGAGTGAAAAGAGTGGCGATGAGTTCGTCGGGGGAATGTAAAATTGGTAAAGCTGTTCCCCGAGTAAAGGGGCTTACGTAAGTTGGTGCGATGGTTTTCCTTTGATTGATTTCGGTGGAAAAACTCAAGGTCGAGGTCGGCGAGGAGCATGAGCCATCGGGCGATCGTTGGTTTAGATGAGGTTTGGCATACATGTAATGGATGGGAGTCTGTGTTAGTAATGACGAAATTTTTGTGATTCGAAGGTAGTGTCGGAGTTTGGTGGCCATGAATGATAGGGCTAGGCACAACTTCTCTACATGTATACCTAGTCTCATAGTCCACAAAGTACGACTTATATAATAAACGGCTTGTTCTCGGTTCTCGAGAATCACGATGTGCAAGCATGGCTCCTCTGGCGTGGTTAGTGGCGGAAAGGTAAAGGTAGAAAGGGCGGTCGTCTTGAGGTGGGATAAGCACGGTGTGGCTGCGAGAGATAAGTTTTGAGAGCTTCAAAGGCTTGGTGGCACTCTTCGCTCCATTGAAATGCAATATCTTTTTAAGGAGGTGATGGAAAGGTTGGCATCGATCCAGGAGTTGGGAGATGAAACGTCGGATAGATTGTAGCTTACCTTGTAAACTACGTAATTGTTTGAGATTAGTAGGTGGGGGCATTTCTAGGATAGCTTTGACTTTAGATGGATCGACCTCAATGCCACGCTGTGAAAAGACAATAAAACCAAGGAGTTTTCCGAAAGGACACCAAAGACACATTTCTTTGGTTGAAGGCGGAATAGAATATTGTAACAAGCGATCAAAAATAATGGTTAACACATCGAGATGTTCACTACGATGTTTAGATTTTCCAAGAAGATCGTCGGCGTAATCTTCAAGGATAGTGTGCATGATGTCATGAAAGATGTAGGTCATAGCCCGCGATAGGTTGCACCGGCATTCTTAAGGCCAAATGGCATGACCACGATAACGAAGGTTCCCAGGGTTATGAAGGCGATTTTATGTTGATCGGCGGGAAATCAAAATTTGGTTATATCTGAAAAACCATCCATGAGAGAGAGCATCTCATGACCTGCAGTGAGATCAACAAGTTGGTCAATGCTAGGTAAAGGGAAGTCATCCTTGGGGCAAGCGAGGTTAAGATCTCGAAAATCCGTACATATCCAAAGACCCAGCTTTGTCGCTTTAGTAGCCAGGAGTACGATGTTAGAAATCCATTGAGGGTAGTCAATCCGCAGATGAAGGAGAGAGAGAAGGAGTGGTGAAGCTCCTCTTTGACCAAGAGGGCAATGCGTGGATGCATTTTCTCGGTTTGTTTTATTGTCTTGGAATCGGGTTTTGAGGTGATGTTGTGGACAGCAATGATATCGAGATCAATTCCTGGCATGTCGGCGTAATGCAAGCAAAAGCTTGGTTACTGAAGCACTGAGAAAGGTAGTAAAGGAGGCTTGTTACTCATTGCGTTAAGGGATTGTCGATCTTTACAATGTGAGGATCCTCCTCTCTGTATGAATGTTGATTTATATAGTAGATTCATTTAGCATGGTTTGAGTTTCAGATGGTAAGGCGCGTTGAATATAAGAATCATCCGCGCCAAGGTAAGTGAGGATGGAGTCATCATCCTGGCACTCAACAACATTAATTGAAGGTGAGTCCTCTTCGCTCATGTCGGGATATAGAAAGGGGATAGAAGAGGGGTCCTCATTATCGCATTGATAAGTGAGAGGTCCTAAGAAGATAGCATTTATGAAAAAAAAAAGTTAGGAGGATAGATTCGGGATCTATCAACTCGGTGGGTGACGATGGCGAAGGGGGTGATGATGGTTTGGTAGGGCGACGTCGTTCTCTTCCGAAAGGCAAGCTGTCACTAGATTCTTTTGGGGTAAGTGTTCTTGAAATCCAAGACCACTACGGTCATTAATGTTTGCGTGTAGTTCTGGGAATGATTGTGTGTCGGCCTTGTTCGTAAAGACCAAAACCAAACCCTTCCAAGCACGTGTTAGGAAGGTAAAGGGAAAAACGACGGTTTGTTAGGTATTGGAAATCAGATTGGAAAGGAACCACATCAAGAGGGGGTTAAGGAGTTAATGAAGAGGCATCGACACCCCCATATGTCAAATTGGTGCGCAATGAGGTGGTCCGTAGGAGATTACTTCCCCACATGACATCATAGGTAGGATGTGCATGTAATTGTCCGTACTCTTGTGGAGTATGGAAAGAACTAACGTTATATAGCGATACTCCCCAGCGTGAGGCATTGAAAAACATCTACTAAGAAGTCTCGAGGTCGGGATGTTATCCGCGGAGAGGAAGTAGTATTTGCAAAAATTGGTTTCATTAGTTGAAGGGTAGAGTGCGATTGATGTGGATGGTTGAGGTGTGGTTGATGTGGAGGGTTGGTTTGGGTGAATGGGTGCCTTGATTGGCACAAGCACGTCATTAGGCCGATATAACATATTGCAGGTTTTGAATGGGGGAGGGTCAGCTTTTACGGTGTAGGATTTTCCCTCATACTCAAATTTTATACATCTATGTAAAGTGGAGGGAACGCATCCCATAGCTCGGATCCAGGGGTGGCCTAACAACATGTTGTATTGAAACTCTCCCTCGAGGACATAGAAGAGCTCGGGAAAAGTCGTGGTCCTACACGAATGTTGAGATCACGGTGCCTAAGGTAGAGGTAATGGCGTCATTGAATGACCGCAACATGATGGGGTTAGCACATGTAAATTTTAGAAGGGATATTCATTTGTTGAAAAGATTTTGAAGAGATGATGTTTAGGCTAAGCGCCCCGTCAATCATAACCCTCGTGCACTGAATGTCCCTGGACGTAAGGCTGAGATGAACAAGGAAGGGTCGAGATCTTACATTACCAAAATCAACAATTTCATCTTGGGAGAAACTAACAAGAAGCACTTTGTTGTAAAGAGAGAAGAAGGCAGAGGCGGTAGGTTGTTTAGTAAGGAGGCAACGTGATTGGGCATTAGAATGGAGGTAACCAAATCTTCCCCTACACTTGGGACCTCACCAATACCCGATCGACACACCCACCTAAGCGACTAGATTTATCCCAAAATAAAACCGCCTCGCTTGAGTTAGGAAACAAAATCACGTTAATTATGAAGTGATTCGGTATGTGTTGTGCGCAGTGAAACTAAGGTTAATTTCTGTCAATACCGTGGATATCACCCCCACGTGTACGACCTGTTACTTAATCTACGTTCACTAAAAATAGAAAACAGCAAAGGAATGCAATGCGTGTTTTAAACCCAAATCAAAAATGATATTCGATGAAGCAAAAGAGATGACTTTCACTAATGCAAGACGTAAAAGCAAAGCAAGTTCTTTTGCCAAAATAAAAACAAAAATCGTTGTGAATATCTTAAGAAGAAGAAAAACAACAAGTATGTTTCTATATGAAAACAAGCAAGAGAAAAGAAACCCAAATGGGTCCCAACCTAAGCGTGCAAAATGTTTCGCTTTCCGGAATGTTTCGGCCACAGGAATAGAGTTGCTTCTATCCTTTCATTCCTTTTAGAAACAGATGAGATTAGGGCTAGGAGGAATACCTGTAAAATGTTGGGATGGTGTGCGCGTACCGTAGAGAAAGATCAGATCGACTGTGAAGCACTCCTTTTTGTCTTGGAAGGACTACCTGCAAATAAGAACACAAGACCACAAGATTTGATTAAACAATAAATGAGGAAAGCGCCTTGGGCCCAGGAAATATAAACTTCCTTTCGAAGGTGGTCAGTTCCCTTGCTAATATGAATTAACACAAAAGACTGCACAATATCAATTAGATTATTTGGTTTGAAACGGGTGAGAGGAGGCTGGTTTTTGGTTATGGTTGGGGTAACCGATACCGGTTTATGGTAACCGATGCCCGGTTGGAGTCTGAGCACTACTGAGTGGGTTGTTTTGGTGGGGTGTTTGTGTTTCTTGGTAGCTATGGTATTTGTAAGGCTGGATTATGGATGATCTTAGGAAATGAGATGATGAGGGGTAAAAGAATGGCAGTTAGATGCAATAAAACCTTGGGTATTGGGTTCAGAACTGGATTTAGGAGGGCTGTGATTCAAAGAGCTTGAGAAATGTTATAACAGAGAACATGCAAGACAAAACTTACTGGTTTTGGTGAAGATACAAGTTGATCCCCTTTGCTGCAAGCTCTTCTGGTTTCTTCCCTGGTCTCTGCTCGATCAAGTGAAGGTCTGGACTCCGTTTTTGCTCCCAATGATCTCCGTTTGATTCAAAAATCATTCGACCTTTGATTTTGGTTCGGGGAGCCCATTTACAGGGAACCGATGGCGATTCACGTAACCGGCGGTTGAGTAGGAACCGCATCGGTAAGGAAAAGAGTAGGCTATTTTTAGTAAAATAGCCCACCTTCCCTGCTTTTCTTAGAGAGATCGATTGCGGGCTTGGTCAAGTGGTAGAAGGTCGGTTTTGGTGCGAGTAAGGAGGCCTTAGTTATGGATGTGAGTCTGTGACCAAGTCATAGGTCTTAATTAGGTTATTTTAGGGTTAGGGCTAGGTCATGATGAGGTGGAAAAATGAGGTGGCGAGGTGAGGTGATGTGGATTTATCAATTCTGAGTAATTAATAAATCATTGTGTAAGGTTTATGTGATGAAGTTAGGTTGCGAGATGAGGTGCGGGTCACGAGGGTCGTAAGACACAAATTTGGTGTCTACACACATTCCTAATCGGTCCTGAGTAACTAATCCGATCACAAGTGTAAATCTTAGCGATCGATGCGAAGGATGTCGTCATAAATCACTGCGTTGTTGTAACTTGAAGATCCTAATCTTCTCGAGACAACTGACCCCTCGAAGTTGTCTTGTCTGTCGACCTTTAAATGCACTCGAAAAGATCTACTTAATAATATCGTTACGCACGTTGAGTTTTAAATTACTTTAAAGACTTTCCCATAAGGTTAGCCTTTCCCGATACACGGATTCTTTTTCATAAGACAACCTACCTCATTAAAACCCATTACTTGGTAGAGGTATTATTAAAGGTCATGATCTCATCATGGAGTCATTAGAATGTACATGATTCTAAACAACGAGATTGGACAATATCTCATAACCTTTACTTGAGATTTCCATCTGAACCCCATTAGATTTACTGACATTCTCCTAAGCGTATTTATATCATACTTCTTAGTATAAAGATATAATTGATTAAGAATCCAAATAAGTGATGTCTTGTCAAAATCAAGACTAGGGATCAGTAATTTAATTCAGCTTAATTAGTGTTCTGCTTAGGTTCATTTTTAACCTAACTTATAGAAAGACAATAATTTACACCTCAATTTTGCTTTAGGTAGATCAAGATAGAACCACTAAACACTCATAAGAATTCAATCTCATTTTCATGTAAGCTTTCATTGATAATCACAAAAGCATCCAAATTATACAATATAACAATGCCCCTTCGTTATATAAACCGAAGAAGGTCAACTATCAGAATGAGAATACAACACATAAGTGTCGAACACTTATTTCCATTCCCTTCAAAATTATGCAATTACATTTTATGCAAACAAACATACTTGATACAATGCTTAACGGAAAAGAAACATCTTTCCACATATAGTACATTTATAAAATCAAATTTGTAATTCATTATAAATCAATTAAACAATCACGATTGCTTTGTCGGATCGGCATTGCTTTACCTCTTACTGGCAACCATCTACAAAAATAGTCAACATGAGTCGAGTTGATAGGCCCGAGCATGATAAGCACTAACTTTTAAAAAATTGCAATCCATCAATTGTTTTCATTAAACACCTGTTTAAATGATATCAATAATCCAAACAAGTAAACATATTGAGACTATGCCCTTGTAATACAAAATGATTACAAATATGTAACTCTATCATTGTTACAAAATAGTCTTAATCACTTTCTAATATTTCATCGAATATTAAGAATCAAGAGCGAATGTACACAAACAATCATTGAATCCAAAATCACAACATTGACAAATCGTTTCATTAATCCAAAAGGGAAATATCATAACAACGCGTGATTCCACCAATATGTTACAAAACAATTCCCACTGTTAGACTGATATCAACAAATATTAAATAAAAGAAGAGAAAGAACCAAATCATTCATACTTCCTTTCACATTAGTTCATTCTTGTACGTCTTCACATATGAAAACATTCAACCGGTATGTATATGAACACGTCGAATGACAAGCCACACGAAGAGTCATTGTTTTAAATAAAAGAACACGGATAAACTTCTATACAGTAGCTATCACGTCAACCATCCCATGTATCAACCTATAGCCCAAACTAGTTCCTTTTACTCAGTAAGGCTTTTTCGAACCAAGTTCGAAGTCAAAAAAAGAACCTCTAGTATATCACAATCAAACAACAGGACTTTATTACATTAACCCAGATGCTTCCATAAGACCATACAGAGATTACCTTACAAATACCGTAACATACACTGCCTCATCCAATTAGTAATTCAGAAAGGAAACATAACATCCTGTACATACATCTGTACGTAATCGGAGTTGGTCAAATAGCACTCACGATTCACTTATACAGAGTCACGTTACTTGATACAAATCATTACTCAGGAAAATTCCCCAATGTCAAAACAACAGTATACCAAGTCAAGTTTTCAACTGAGGCAAAAGAAGATACAGGTTAACTTCCACAAATTCTACTGAAACCGAACAACAGTGGAATGACAAATGATTGCCAATGTTTCCTTCTCGACAAGTCAATGGTGTACATATTAAAACTCAGGCAGAACTTTTAATTACCGATTTCAATTCAAGAAACCCGACTAAGTCTTGCCAAATTTTCGCACAAGATTACAAGGAATGAACATAAAAATACACCCAAAGAATCTGTACCTCAAAATCCATGCAACACAAAAGTAATTCCAAGAAAATAACAGAGGTCTTAGTACTTGTTATTCCTTCAAGTCACTGGAACAACTATTTCCAATATTCATCTATATTCAACCATAAACAGTGATTTAAACATATAAATCATTCAATCGACTCCACAGAGTCATTCAAATTAAAACGAATATAATTCTATATTTACATTGCATACTTGAAGCTACGGGTTACTATCCATGACCTAACCCATAAAGCTGACATACAGATATCAAACTATTCATAGAAATCCATCAAGGCCAAATAAACATCACAAGTTCAATCTCGGAGCTTATACGAAGCGAAAAGAAAACAAGATACCCTCCACGGGGTCAAACAATTGAGAATAACCCAACAGTCTGAGTGAAAGCGATTACCTTGTCCATCATCAAGAATTCAACCGAGTCCTAATACATGATAACCAAATAATGTAAGATGATAAATCCATCGCGCCAACAATGGCGACATTATAATCAGGCAAAAACAAACCAGAATACTGAATTTCCAAAACAAGGAATCTAAATCGATATTCAAACGAAGTTCAACAGTGGTCCACAGTGCGAATCATTCAATGGGCTCAACAGAGTCGTCAGAATAAAATACAAATATCCATACGCCTTTGTCAGCGGGTTAGATCCCTGTTCACAAAATAACAAGAACAACTACCACCGAGTCGAAAGGAAAACTGTAACACAATAGTTCGTGTTCGAACAATTTTAAGAGGCATGACCGAAACCCAAAAAGGTGTCATTAGACAGCGACATCAAAACCCACGGCGAGCTTACAATGATTACATAACCTGAACAAACAAACAGTTCCACCATTATTTCTTCCGACTGTTCCCAAAACAAGAATCAACGACCAAAAATCGACAGACAATCAATGGCCTATACCCATCATAGGAACGATTCATGGGCTCATGCCGAAACAGGCCAAGCAAACATACATTTCACATGTTTACGCATAATCAAACCATAATCAAACCGAGATGGTGTGCGCGTCAAGTAGAGAAATATCGGGTTATTTGCGGAGAACTCCTTTTTGTCTTGGAAGGACTACCTGCAACTAAGAACACAAGACCACAAGATTTTGATTAGATAATAAATGAGGGAACTGCCTTGGGCCCAGGAAATATGAAACTTCCTTTCGAAGGTGGTCAGTTCCCCTACTAATATGATTTAACACAAAAGACTGCAAACATCAATTTAGATTATTTGGTTGAAACGGATAGGAAAAGGCTGGTTTCTGGTTATAGTCAGGCTAACCGATACCGGTTACTTGTAACCGACGTCGGTTGGGCCTAGGACCTGTAAGTTGATTGTTTTGGTAGGGTGTTTGCGTTTCTTGGTGTTTGTGGTGTTTGTGAGGCTGGTTTATGGGTGATATTAGAAAATGAGATGGTGAGGGGTAGAATAATGGCAGCTAGAGGCAATGGAATCTTGGGTAGTAGGTTCAGAACTGGATTTGGGAGGACTGTGATTCAAAAGGCAGAAGAAAATGTTATAACAGAAGACATGTAAGATCTGACTTACTAGTTTTGATGAAGATGTAAGTTGATCTCCTTCACTGCAAGCTCCTCTGGTTTCTTCCCTCGTTTCTGCTTGGTCTGGACTCTGTCCTTTTTGCTCCCAATGATCTCCCTTCTCTCAAAAATCATCTTTTTTTTTTATTTTGGTTCGGGGAGCCCATTTACAGGGAACCGGTGGCGGTTACGAAACCGACGGCGGTCGAGTAGGAACCGGCATCGGTTAGGAAAAAGTAGGCTATTTTTAGTAAAATAGCCCACCTTCCTTGCTTTTCTTCCGAGAGATCAGTTGCGGGCTTGGTCAAGTGGCTAGAAGGTCGGTTTTAGGTGCGAGTAAGGGGGCATTAGTTATGGATGTGGATCTAGACCAAGTCATAGGTCTTTATTAGGTTAATTTTAGGGTTAGGGCTAGGTCATGGTGAGGTGGCAAAGTGAGGTGGCGGATAAGGTGATGTGGATTTATCAACTACAAGGTAATTAATAAATATTTGTGTAAGGTCTAGGTGATGAGGTTAGATTGCGAGATGAGATGTAGGTCACAAGGGGTCGTAAGACACAAATTTGGTGTCTACATTAGCCCCTTATTGTCGTGTAGCTTGTTTTGTAAAACCGCACGACAATAATATGAAGTGGTTTCCCACATTAAAGGTATAGGTAATCCCCTCAAATCTATCACGAGTTGAGTGAGCGGAAATCGGGGATAGGGTTGATAAAGGGTAAATGGGGTAGAGAGATGGTAAGATGGTGGGGAGGTCGAGGAAGCGAGACGCATGTTGAAATGCAATAAGACGACTAGGGTACATGATTTGACAAGCAAACCGTGATGTATAGGCAAAGGTCGATAGTTTATCCAAACAAGGGTGATATAATCCTGGTATCCAAGGCATAGAAATAGCCCGGGGGTATATAACGGGTAAGGTATAGGAACGTTTAGGCATGTTAGTACGAAAGGTTGGTTTGGTTGAGATAAACGTCACGGTCTAGGTCTAGGTCTAGGCAAATTTGGTCGACAGATCACGTCGAGTACCCTAATCATGCTAAAACACGAGCAGTGAGCTCGATTAAACCAGAAAATGACATGAAGGGTGGATCAAAGTTTATTTTTGTTGATCTTAGTTAAGGTATTGAGATTATGCACGGCCGTGGTTGGGCCAAGTTGTTGGGTTGCGGCCTTAGGTCGGGCCAATGGGTAGGTTGAGGCCTTGGTCGGGCCAATGGGTAGGTTGAGGCCTTGGGTCGGGCCAACGGGTAGGTTGAGGCCTTGGGTCGGGCCAAATGGTGAGGGCGAGGCCTTGGGTCGGGCCGAATAGGTAGGTTGAGGCCTTGGGTCGGGCCAAATGGTGAGGGCGAGGCCTTGGGTCGGGCCGAATAGGTAGGTTGAGGCCTTGGGTCGGGCCAAGTAGGTAGGGTGAGGCCTTAGGTCGGGCCGGATAGGTAGGTTGAGGCCTTAGGTCGGGCCAAGTGGTGAGGGCGAGGCCTTGGGTCGGGCCGAATAGGTAGGTTGAGGCCTTGGGTCGGGCCAAGTAGGTAGCTTGAGGCCTTAGGTCGGGCCGGATAGGTAGGTTGAGGCCTTAGGTCGGGCCCAAGTGGTGAGGGAGAGGCCTTGGGTCGGGCCGAATAGGTAGGTTGAGGCCTTGGGTCGGGCCAAGTAGGTAGGTTGAGGCCTTAGGTCGGGCCGGATAGGTAGGTTGAGGCCTTAGGTCGGGCAGTGGGTGTCGGCAAAGGTGGATATAGGTGATAGTGGTGTAAAAGAGGCAAGTGGTAAATAAGGGCAAAATTGGGGAAGTGGAAGAACAACCGATGTCGATTCTACATGACCGATATCGGTAGGGACCGATGCCGGTTTTCTAGGGCACAATGAAACCGACATCGGTTAAGGTGAAAAACCTATAAAAACAAAAAAACACGGCTTGTCATTGTCACATTTGTTTTTTTGTTAAAACGAAATTGGTTTCTCTGACGTGGAAAGTGGAGATTGGAGGTTTGATTGAGTGAGGTGTAGCTATTTTAGTGGCGGAGAGATTGGATAGTGGGCCCGTGTGAGGAGGAGGCAACATGTGATTGGCCAGGGGACCCAAAGATCGAGATTGGAGCCATGCACAGGCGAGGAGGCTGGAGAAGGCTGGACCAGGCTGGACCGCCACCACCCATCCCACCACGGCGACGTGTCGTCGTACCGTGCCGTGGGTTTGAAACTCGTTATTTTATGCATTTGGTTGTATTGAAGAGAAATGGGGGTCAGGTAGGGATGTGTATATTTTAGTAAATAAGGAGAAAGTGGCAATAATTTGAAAAGGGGAGAGGGTAAATAGGTAGAATAGGCTAAAGGCGACTAGGTGGGTAGAATTTGAGGCTATTTGGGTGGGTACATGGGTAGAAATAGGCAAAAATAGGTTTTGGGGGCGCGCGGGTTCGGCTCCGTCGTCAAATAGAGATCGATGTCGGTCACTAATCGACCGCATCGGTCGTAAAAAGTGAAAAAAAGCTATAGTTTGGGGAACCGGCGTCGGTCGTATCGGCCGGCGTCGGTTTGTATGCGGGGAGGGATTGTTGTGTGGGGGTTGGGGTGGGGTTGGAGTGGGTTGAATGTACGTATAGGTGTAGGGTTGGGCTTTGGTTGGGTTGAATGTTTTGGTTGAGTGGTGGGTGGGGTGAATCTTTGTGTCGGTTTAGGGTTTAGGGTGGGTTAGGAGTTTGGGTTGAGTGGGTAAAACGTTGTATAGGTTTAGGGTTGGGGTTGTGGGTGGTTTGAATGTTCATATAGGTGTTGTAAATGAATAGTAAGTCTAAGTAGGTGGGTTGATTTTGCGAGCACGTCGGCGGCTGACGATGCGTGATAGGATGCCGCCGTTATTGAGTCGGATGAGGCCACACGTATCGCGGCGCATTGGGCCATCATGCGCGAGGTGGGACTCGGCGGGTCCCGAGGTACAGGGCGGTAGAGAGAGATCACAGTCTGATGGTCGCCCTCATCGAGAGATGGGATCCGGCGGCCAATGTGTTCCATCTTCCGACCGGGGAGATGACCGTCACATTAGAGGATGTGTATCGCATCCTGCGGCTACCGATCGAGGGAGAGGCAGTCTTCGAGTAGATTCGAGAGCTGCATGGGCGGCAAGCATACTACAGTGTTCGAGATGCAGCCGCGCTTTTGACCTATCATAGCGCGAGCATTGGATATGGTGACATGTATCGGGCGCACGCAGACATGAGACACGGCCAGGCGGTGTCTTGATGATGGTTGGGATCACCTGCTTCACCCTCCCGGATTCAGAGGGAGGCCGCTTCCCACGAGCATTGATGGGGGTGCTACTGGAGATGGTGGAGGAGCACACCTGTTTTGCATGGGCACCAGTATATCTGGTGCAATTATACAGGGAGTTATGGGGCTATCGCCGGAGGAGGCGATTTGGTATTTGTTCGACCTTCTTGTTGCATTGTTGGGCATACGAGCACATCGTATGCCTTAGGCCGATGGGGCTATCGCAGCAGCGGCCAGAGCCACAAGTCGTATATCGATATGGCTTCCAGAGGTGGTTGGGGTCGTGGGCCACCACGAGCGATTATGCAGTCGGGATGTGGCCTACTATAGGCACTTCTTTAGGAGGGCCTTACACAGCTGATGGACATTGTATGGAGACCCTACGAGAGGTCACCGGCAGGCAAGAGCCCGAGTACGATTACACCCGATCCAAAGTATACATTACGGATAGCGGGGCGGAGGCCGGAGAGCACGAGAGGGTACCCTAGAGAGGGTACGTGGCGAGATGGGGCTACGGCAGGGCGAGCCACCTCCCTTCCCGCAAAGACAGGGAGGGATGATGTAAAGCCCCGCTTACTGCGCCCGCACCTTTGGATCCAGCTGCGTAGCGGAGAGGCCAGCGAGTGCGGGTGTGGATGATCTTTGCCGGTGTACAGGAGCATACATGGTGTGGTGGGTGGGCGAGAGAGCAGCCAGAGATAGTACAGCCCGGCACGCCAGAGACTTATTTGCTTGTTATAGAGAGAGAGAGATCAGCTCGGGGTCAGTGCGGCTCTTACGAGGGCAGCTGCTGCTACGCATGCAGCACAGTAGAGATATTACAGGCAGCTAGCCCAGCGAGCACGAGCACGGTAGTACCACCACCAAAGACCACACCCCACAGTGCAGTACGAGCACTGGCAGCACCACCACCAAAGCCAGGCCACAGTGCGAGTACGCAGGCAGCAGCCAAAGCGGCACCACCGCGGCCACGAGCACCACTGGCACACAGCACGAGCTCGAAGCGATGGTGTTAGGGGCCAGGGACCAGCCCATTCCTTGATGGCGAGAGATCATTATATGGAGGTCGAGAGCGAGAGGCCCGATATTATCGAGATATTCTTGATAATACCGGAGTCGAGTATCGGCGTATGCGGCGCATAGGGCGAGACCTCGCACGCCCGAGAGATCTCGGGGGTGCGGCTACAAATGGCGTGTCCGTGACGGGCGGGAGGCGAGAGGCACCACGAGGGACCAGGCGGGGAGAGGTGCCGAGGCGGTGGGGAGAGCCGAGAGATCCCAGCCCAGGGTTTTTGTTTGTATGTAGAGATAGGCACTTTGATCTGCGAACCGAGTGTATTGATAGAGGCTGCTGCGTGCGCTGACACCGATTCATTATATTGATTCATTTATGTATTATATACGGCTGCGAGCCGAGTACAGGTTGTATTTTTGATACCGGCCTGCGAGCCGAGCATATGTTTGATATGAGAGACCGGCTGCGAGCCGAGTCGAGAGTTTTGATAGGTATTGCGGCCTGCGTGCCGGCTTTGTTGTAGGATGACATCACAGAGGCCCCGATGTAGGGCACATTGTATATTTGAAACTTGTATATATATATATAGATGATGTTTTGATCGATATGTAGTGTTCAAAAACGTGTTTAAATATCTTGTGAATGGTTGGTGATATATAGAATTTAATTTGACATGTTGATAGATGAATGATGTTGATGTCTTGGTTTTTGTACGTATATATAAATGACATGTTATGTGATGATTTGTTGGTTTTGTGACATTGTGATATATGTAAGCGATGAGTTGGATCCAAATGATGTATAGATGGATAGTTTCTTGATATGCGTTGTTGATGTTGTGTGTATTTGTATATTGTTTAATGAAATTGTAATGATATGATGTGTGATGATGAGCAAATGTGGTAAATGGTGTGGTTATGCAGGAAAAGAGGCGGGCGCAACAAAAATTTAGGAGAAAATGAAGAAAAGAACCCTGTTCAGAAAAGACATGTATGTAACCGATATCGGTTAGGGAACCGATATCGGTAGAGTAAGACACCGATATCGGTCGATTGAAAACCGATACTGGTCAGTTAGGTAGGTATGAGCTTTTCTAAATTTAGAAAAGCTAAGGTGGCAACTTGAGTTTTAATTTTAGAGCCATGCAAGAGGTTAAATACGCGAACGCGACGCTTTTTGACGACTGAGACAAGTATTTGCATGAGAGATTTGAGTGAGAAGGAGAAAAAGAGGCAAGGAAAGTGAATGTGATCTGGGATTCAGAAGGTGGAAAGACAAAGCTGAAAAGGTTGGTGATCATGGCAGAACGAGGAGAAACATCCCGCAGGCAGGGACAAGAAGGAAGACAAGGGCCACCTCAGTCTTTGCAACCCAAGAGGTATCCTTTTGTTTTTGATTTTACTACTGCATGTTTTGGGAATAAGTCGGGGAAAGTAAGTAAATAGATATGAGAAATAAAACATGATATCCAGGGGTTATAGATGAGGTGAGTGTTATGGGGTAGGTAATTGGGGGTTTCGGGTATGTCTGTGTATATAGAAAAGGAATAAACGATCGTTTTATTGTCGTAGGTGGTTGGTTTAGGCTAGGCGTATATTATTTACAGTGACCGATACCGGTTAGGAGTGAGAAAAAAACCCGGGGTGATTTAATTTATGGAATGGTTATTTGTTCTTGTAACGTATGCAGGCAGAGGCGGGGATAAGGATGAATGATAGTGTACCGGCGCTGCTGTCACGAATCCGAGCGGATGTAACACCAGCTGAATGGGCATTGATAAATCGTTTGGGGTTAAGTGGAATCCGCTATTATTCACGAATTGCACGGAACCATGCTATGTTGCAGGCATTGATTGAAAGATGGAACCCGGAGAAAAATACCTTCTATCTACCAACAGGTGAAATGACAGTGACTTTGGAAGATGTGTTCCGTATTTTGAGACTCCCATTACAGAACAACGATATATCGATCAATGCCTAACGCAGGCGTGCAGCGATAACATAAGCACGATATTTGGTCCATACGCACGAGATCTAACACAGCGAGGCTTGAGCGTTCACATATGGGGTAATGTATGCAGCACACCCAGAGAGACAAGGTTAGCAAGTTGTTAATGATAGCGGTAGGGTACTATGCGTTACTGAGGCGGAAGGTGGGAGATTTCCAAAGGCATTGATGTGTATTATTTGGGAGATGATGGAAAGGAATATGACTTTTGCATGGGAACTGCATATTTGGCGGAGCTATACAGGGTCTATGGGCTTGTAGGCGAAATCACGAAGCGACACACTGGATGGGTCATACTTATTACACCTGACTTGTTGGGCCTATGAGCACATTGTTTGTGTGCGACCAATAGGCCGACCCATCCAATCGAGAGAGACCGGAGCGCGAGAGGTTAGGATTCGAGACGATGGGTCCGAGACAGAACAAGAGGCAAGATCCCGAGCCGTGACAGTGATATTGTGTATTACAGCGAGTATGGGAGAGGGTGACGATTGCGGATATTTATTGGAGACCTTACGGGAACTATATGGTAACAGAGAGCATAGCCGAGGAATTGAGGGGTGTAGAGCGAATGAGGTGGATCGCGGGACACGAGGCCGGTGAACATGAGAGGATTCTCAGTAGATCGCGTGCGGCGACAATTTGATTTGTGCAGAGACATACCACGGCTTATAGACCATATATGAGGATCGACGCAGAGCGATACTCTCACCTCCCGGCCCAACACCTCCGAAGGTCTGAAGAGGTAGCGGCCGATCGCGGGTAATGGACACAGAACGAGGCAGCAGAGGCTATAGATTATGGTGGGTTGCAGAGCTGCGAGGTGTACGTAATCGTCCCGACATAGTTGTGATTACAGCGGAGAGAGATCATCTACAACGTTTAGTGCAGCAGCTCCAAACGCAGGTGAGGGAGACAAGAAGATTGTTAGTGGTTGCGGAGTCACGGGCGGAGAGGCTAGAGGCTGGAGCCCTCCATGCGAGAGGGCGTATTCACATGTTACGAGAGAGAGGTTAGCGGATCGTGGCGGTACCAATAGCCGTGGTACCTTTGAGGACAGAGAGGCTCAAGCGAGAGGTCGACGATCACGATCATCACCTAGTTCGGGATGAGGCGTGATGATCTAAGTAAAATGTTAGCAAGTTATTAGAATAAATAAGGATGCCGACCTGCGTGTCGATGATAGAGAAGATGTGTTTGTTTAACATCTAAATAAAGCTGAATATGTATGTTGATTTGAGTTATGAGAATAATAAGAATGTTTACATGTTGATTTTCGGTGTTTTGAAAACGGATAAAGAAGAATGTGATAAAATAGAAGTACCCAAAGATATTTATATTTACCACACATGATAGGTTATGGTAGGGGATGGCCGAGCTAACCTTGGGAGACCCTATGTCTCCGAAGTGCTGCCTACATAGCCCTTTGCACAAAGCAAGGAGGGCCTCGGACCGATGTAGTTCTCCCTTAGGACCAGGGAGAGGTGAATTCAGGTAATTTAGGTATGGTTAGGCGATTTGTTGGCTGGTAAAGGTATTGATAGTAAGAGTGGTGAGGTAAGGTTGATGGTGTTGGTAACGAATCGGAGACATTGTAGAAGGTATAGGCGAAAGCTTAGCCTACCCAAGTGGTAGGGTATTATGTCCTGATTAAGATCAACACGCACGCCTAGATGCGAGGCAAAGAGGAAAGATTGTTCCATAGTTGAGAAGAGCAAAACAAATCACACAACGTAGAACGAGCCACAAGCCCTAGGTACCGCAGTGCATGAGACAAAAAGTCAATAGGTGAAAAGAGTTGTATGATCACAACCTATCAGGTATATCAAACGTCCCTTGAGTTGACACAAATGGTGAGGTGAGGTGGATGATATAACTGAGGTATGGAGAACTTGTTTGCAAAGTAAGTGTTCTGACGAAAGAGAACCTACCCTAAAATAGACGAATCCATGACTCCAAAGTTCTTTTTGAAGGAGGCTTTTATTTTGTTGAATGTAGACGATCGATGCGGGAAGTCTACAAGGGATATTGATTGTATGACTTCTTGAGGTCTTCACGAAGCTGATCAATGCGAGAAGATTTTAATAAAGGCTGACTGTGTATAGCTGTCCTTCAAGGGAGCAGTCTATTTATAGTAGCAGATATGATTTTAGTGCATAAATTATGTCCTTGGGGAGCGATCTATATATAATAGCAGCAAAAGTTTGGTATATATCTGTCCTTCGAGGGAGCAGTCTATATATAATGTAGATGGTTAGATGTTCTTTTGGCGTGAAGCATCTAGTTTAGAAGTTTGACTCAAGAAAATCCCATAAGAATACGGCTTATTTTAATACTTTGAAGTCATGGACTAGACTAAAACAAAGGGGTAGGTATTGTTAAGGAAAGGTGAAAAGTGAGTTTGATTTTGAGATGTGGTGGTATGTGAGCTCAAGGGACGAGCAATAGGCGGATAAGAAGTGATATAACACTAATTTCAACGGTAGAATGGTCGAAGATGCACGGCATTAAGGGCTCGAGGCTCGGAGTTTACCATTAGCGAAGCTAAGCGGTAAGTGCACGATCCGTAAGTGTGGGTGATTATATAAGGCCCAATCCAATTGGGAGAAAATTTTCCACGTTTGCTCTTTTCTAGTTTGGTGACATGTTGATTCTCTTTGAGGACAAGATCACCAACCTTAAAGGTACACTCATGAAGTCGCTTATCATAAGCACGCTTGATGCGTTTTTGATAGAGTTGAAGGTGGTGAGAGAGGCTGTAAGGCGACGTTAAATCAAGCTCCATTGGGCTAACCGCTCTTGGCGGAAATCATCGTTGGTGAGAATATCACGAAGGGATATTACGAGGAAGGTATTTGTATTTCGAGAGGCAAGACAGCCTCGATGCACCGTATACCAAAGAAAAAGGTGTGGCATTAGTAGAGTGCGAATGCTTGATACGATAAGCCCAAAGGGCAAAGGGGATGTGATCGTGCCAATTTAAAAACTCATAAGGACTCATTGACAACTTTCATAAGGATTTTGGTTAGGGTTTTATTAGAGGCACGATAAGGTCTAAACCCCATTGTGAGAGGGCGAAGATCTCGGCGACTGGAGGCGGGTAGCTAGGAAGTATGTTGAAGGTTGGCATGTTGTTTACACATAACACAGCGCTTGCATAGTCGTGGCAGATCGTTATTGAGTAGGCCAATAATAACCAAGGTGAAGGATTCGTTTGGCCACGCGAGCCAGCTAAAATGCCCACACAAGTCCGTCATGAACTTGTTGGATGGTATGGGTGACCTCCCGCGCCCGATGAGACATCGAAGGAGGATGCCGTCAAAGCCACGTTTATAAAGAGTCCCCCATAACTACATAGAGAAAAGCGTTTAAGCAGCGCGCGTTTGCGATCTTGGTAAGGTCGAAGGAGAATAGAGGTTGTAAGGTAGTCGTGGAATTGGTGATACCGAGGTATCTTGTGGAGTCGGTGGACACGGTATTTGTCGTGAACAAGCCAGGAAATTTGAAGTAAGATAGAGGCAAAGAGTTGTTGGACCAAGGCGAAAATGTCGAGTCAGGTTGATGAGGCTGGAATTTGCGAGGCTAAGCAAGCACATAGTATCATGAAATTTGTTTGTAGAAGCGTGGAATGGTTTGGATAGAATAGTGAGTAAATAAGGCGAAGTGAATCACGTAGTGTTTGCATTTTTGAAGTTCCTCATTTTGCATTGGTAGATGCCCATAGCGATTGACTTACGATTAGAGTCACGAAAAATATTGATAGATTTGATGCTAGAGTGCGTGTGACGGCAGGAGAACCGAACACGAGGCCTCGTATTCATTTATTATTAGTGCGAGGAAGTGAAGTCGGAATGAAAAGAAGCGTAGGCTCGAAAGCGTCGAGAGGTGAGAACAACGCGGATCCTCTTACGTTGGCATTTGGATCCTTGAAGAAAGAGGAGATTGTGGATATGACTCCTCCTGGACAGAGTGAAAAGAGTGGCGATGAGTTTTGAGGGGAGCGTGGTGAAATTGGTAAATTGTTCCCGAGGTAAGAGAGCTTCGCCTTGATTGGTCCTGCGATGGTTTGTCCCTTGATTGATTTCACGGTGGACAAACTCAGGTCGGAGTCGGCGAGGAGCATGGGCCAGCGGACGTCGTTGGTTTAGATGAGGTTGCGTACATGTAATGGATAGAGGTGCGTGTTGGTGATGACGAAATTTTGTGATTCAGAAAGTGTAATGTCCGAGTTTGGTAGCCCACGAATGAGAGGGCTAAAGCATAACTTTTCTACATGTATACCTAGTCTCATAGTCACCAAAATCTGACTTATATAATAAAGCGGCTTGTTCTCGATTCTCGAGTCACGATGTGCGAAAGCATGGCTCCTCTGGCGTGGTCGGTGGCGGAAAAGGTAAAAGGTAGAAAGAAGCGATCGTCTTGAGGTGGGATAAGCGCAAGGTGGCTGTAGAGATATGTTTGAGGCGTCAAGGCTTGGTGGCATTCTTGCTCCATTTGGAATAAATATCCTTTTTTAAGGAGGTGATGGAAGGGTTGGCGTCGAAATACGAGAGTTGGGAAATAAAGCGTCGGATGGATTGGAGCTTACCTTGTAAAATACGTAATTGTTTGAGATTGGTAGGTGGGGCATTTCGGGATAGCTTTGACTTTAGATGGGGTCGAGCCTCGATACCACGCAAAGGGAGACGATAAAGCCAAGAATTTTCTGAAGGACCCCAGACACATTTCTTTGGTTGAAGGTGGACTTATAATATTACTAATAGGCGGTCAAAAATAGTGGTTAAAAACATAGAGATGTTCAACTGCGATGTTTAGACTTGCCCGAAAGATCGTCAACGTAATCTTGAGGATAGTGTGCATAATGTCATGAAAAATGTAAGTCATAGCCTGACCCGATATATTGCGCACCGGCATTCTTAAGGCAGATGGCATTACGTGGTAATAGAAGGTTCCCGAGTTATGAAAGGCGGTTTTGTGTTGATCGGCGAAACGACCAAAATTTGGTTGTATCCCGAAAAAAGCCATCCATGAGAGAGAGCATCTCATGCTGCCCTGCAGTGAGATAAACAAGTTGGTCAATACTAGGTAGAGGAAGTCATCCTTAGGGCAAGTGAGAGTTAAGATCACGGAAATCTATGCATATCCAGAAGTCCCCCTGTCCTTTTTGTAGCCAGTCGATCATTAGAAATCCATTGAGGATAATCGTCCAATGCAAGCGGATGAGAGGAAGCGAGAAAGAGTCGTTGAAGCTCTTCTTTGACGAGAGGGCAATGCGTGGATGCATTTTCTCAATTTGGCATTTAGTGTCTTGAGCTCGGGTTTGAGTGGTGATGTTATGGGCCCGGCAATGTCGGGAGGCTTGATTCCTAGCATGTCGGCGTAGGACCCGAGCGAAGCTTGGTTCTGAGCACGGAGAAAAGGTAATTAAAGCGACTTGTTACGATCGTTAAAGGATTGTCGATCTTTGCATATGAGATCCTCCTCGCGTGTGAATATTAATTTCTATAAATAGGTCGTTACGACATGAGTTTGGGTTTTGAGAATGGGGGCGCGTTGAATATAAGAGTCATCGCAGCGAGGTAGAAGTGAGGATGTGAGTCATCATCGCACGACACTCATGACAGTAATTAAGGTGGCAGTCCTCTTGATCATATGCGGATATAAAAGGAATAGAAGAGGGTCCTCATTATCAGCGTTGATAAGTGAGAGGACCAGGGAGGAAGATAACATTTATGAAAAAAAAGTTCAGGAGGGATAGATTCGTGATACCATCGGCCTCGAGTCAGGTGATGATGGCAAAGTGGGTGATGATGGTTTTGCTAGGGAGATCAGCGTCATCTTCTTAGGAAAGACAAGCATCACGAGGTTCCTTTAGTGTAAGTGTTCTTGGAAATCCCCAGGACCCTACGGTCAAACCTTCCTAAAACACACAAGCTGACCTCTCTGCACCACCTGCACACCACTCACTGCCTGTACACACACCTACTCTGCCACCCTGCTGCACACCACCTCACCTTTCCTCTCCTACACCTAATACCTCCATAC
>CM031238.1:7419555-7517078 GCA_018340775.1 Taxus wallichiana var. yunnanensis
GTGTCAACAAACTCTATGCCACTCATCTACATCCTCCACCCTCCCACATGCATCCGTAGCCTCTTCCCTCTGTCACGCATTTACTATAATTGATAATACATATGCCCAGGTGGTATGAGTGATCTAGTAGTGTTACTATCTCGCGAATAATCTAGGATTATATAGGGGATAGTTTCAAGGGTAGCGCAAGTCAATTTCACAAAAAAATTAAACTATAATTTTAGGTGAGCATGGAAAATCATTGGACCGTGCCAAAAATTCACCTTTTCAAATTTTTCAAAAATGGAATATTCACCATATTACAAATATTCACTACTAAAATTATCCTTGGGAAGGTGAACAATGCTCGAGGATGAGCTATCAACTGATAGAAAGTGATATATGACTTGATATCAATAATATAATGGTTGAAGATGTAAGGCATTAAGGGCTCAGTTGAGTTTACCTTTAAGTGAAGACAAATGATAAGCACCTGATCCATAGGCATGGGTAACAATATAAGGTCGAGCAATTAGGAGAAAATTTTCCCCATTTAATTTTCTCCTCTTTGGTTACATGTTGATTTTCCTTCAGGATGAGGTCATCGACCTAAAAGGTTCGTTAAGTGAACACGTTTTCATAGGAACATTTGATTCATTTTTGGTAGATTTGGAGATGGTCAAGAGCATTGGGACAACGCTCATCTAATAACTCAAATTGTGCCAAATGATCTGCTGAAAAGTCATCTTCGTTGAGCATGTCTTTTTGTGAGATGCAGAGAGATGGAATCTAGACTTCGAGAGGTAAGAAAGCCTCATTACCATAAACCAGAGAAAAGAGGGTGGGAAACATTGAAGTGTGAATACTAGTGTCATAAGCCCACAAGAGGTGAAAGGAATGTGCATATGTCAATCTTTCCTAGTATCGTTGATTGCATTCATAAGAATTTTTTTCAAGCTATTATTGGTGGATTTGGCTTGACTATCGGTTTTCTCAGGTAATAAGGTGATGAGAAATGATTTGGATGCAAAAAGCATCACATAGTTTGTGTAGGGTTTTGTTTTTGAATTGTTTTCCATTATCGGTGATAATGTGGTGAGGACACCAAAACAAAAAATGATGTGATGGTTGATGAATTCACATATCTTATCAGCTTTGGTAGAAATGAGGGGAATGACTTCTACCCATTTAGTGTAGTATTTGGCAAGTGGTTATGATCCATTGGTGGTGTTATGAAGAATGGGGTTTATTTCATTGTGAGATCTAAACCCCATTGAGAGAAAGGACAAAGGTTCTCAAGGCGACCTATAAGGCATGACTAGGTGTGTGATGAAGATTACATGTTGTTGGAATTTCACACAATGTTTAACATAATCACAATGATCCATGGTTGTGGTTGACCAATAATAACCTAGTGAAGGATGTGTTTCTGTGCAGAGCCAAACCGCTAAAGTGACCTCCGCAAATTCCATCTTGACTTCCTTAAAGTTGTAAGTAATTTCAGTAGGCTTGTAAGGTAGTGTAAGAGAATTTTGTCGAAACCACACTTGTAAAGAATACCACCCATGATGGCATAGTGGGAGACACTTTTAAGAAAGACACGTTGTCCATTACGAGTGAGACTAAACGGATAGAATGGAAAGGAAAGATAGTCTGCATATTGCTTATACCAAAGGTCGTGTGGTTAAGGGAAATGGTTCCAATGGAGAAAACTTCATGAGTTAAATAAGAGGGTGATTGTAGCCTTTATATGGTGATAAAGATTTTAGAGTTAGCGTGAAGCAGTATCTCGAGAAGCCAAGCGGGGCCATGGTATCCACAAATTTATTCGTAGAACGTGGGGTTGTTTAAAGTGCGTATGATCAAAGGTGGTCAAAAGTATGTCTATGTAATGCTTATACTTTTGAAGTATCTCATTACAACACTGGTATATACCATTGACTTGGTTTATGACCAACTAAGAATCACCAAAGATGATGATTGACTTAACATCTAAGGCATAAGTAGCCTAGAGACCCAATATGAGTGCTTCGTATTCAACAATATTATTTGTACAATCAAAAATGAGTTTGAAAGACAAAGGCATAGGTTCACCATCAAGCGGAATGAGGATAACACCAGCCCCACCACCACACCTGAATCTTGGAGCCATTAAAGAAGAGTGTCATTTGGTAAGTGGGTTCATCCAAGGAAAGGGTAGTTATAGACTCGTATGGGAATTCAAAGTTAGAGGGTTGATTCCCAGAAATAGGTGCATCAGCTAATTGGTCAGCGATAGCCTAGCCCTTGATGGAATTTTGATGGATGAATTCAAGGTCGAGGTCATCTAGAAGCATAAGCCAATGTGTGACACGTTGATGTTGATAAGGTTTGGCATACATATAGTGTAATGGGTCGATGTATTAGTAATGAAAAAGGTTTTTGGTTGAGTAGGTAATGGCAGGGGTTTGGTGGTAACAAAACTAAAGTTAGGCAAATTATTTCAGCATGGGTATATATAGTTTCGTAGTCAAGAAGGGTATGGCTTATGTAATAAACCTCTTTCTCTGCTTGGTCGTCACGATGAGCGAGCATGGCACCTAGAGAATGGGCGAGGTGAAAATATATAGGTATAAGGGTTGGTCATCCTTAGGAGGAATGAGCATTGGTGGTTGAAGGAGGTATTATTTCAAGGCTTCGAAGGATTTATGGCATTCAACATCCCATTTGAATGAAATGTCTTTCTTGAGAAGATGATGGAATGGTTAACAATGGTTGGAAAGTTGAGAGATAAAATGAAGAATTGATTGCAACTTTCCTTATAGGCTACAAAGTTGATGAAGATTAGTGGGTGGCGGAATTTCAAGAATAGCCTTGAATTTAATAGGAATGACTTCTATGTAACACAAAGAAATGATGAAACCTAGGAGTTTTCTAGAAAGTACCATAGAGACACACTTATTTTGTTGAAGATGAGCACAATACTTGATGAGGTAGTCAAAGATGAATTTAAGAACATGTAAGTGTTCGGTTTGATGCTTGGATTTGAAAAGTAGATCATTTACATAATCTTCCAATATGCGATGCATTATGTTATGGAAGATGTAAGTCATGGCTTGCTGATATGTAGCACCCGCATTTTTAAGGCCAAAAGGCATGACTCGATAGTAGAAAGTCCCCCAAGGGGTGATGAAGGTAGTCTTTTGTTGATCCTCGAGAGTTAGTGATATTTTATTATATCCCAAGAAACTCATCCATGAGTGATAACATTTCATGGCTAGCGGTGAGATCAACTAGTTGGTCAATTCTTGGTAGTGGGAAATCATCTTCAAGACATGCGAGGTTGAGGTCATGGAAATATGTGCAAATGCGAGAGTCCCCACAGTTTCTTTTATGACAGAACAATGTTAGAAATCCATTGGGGATAATCAATGAATAAAATGAAGGAAAGTGAGAGGAGGAGCTGGAGCTCTTCCTTGACTAGAAGAGCAATGCAAGGGTATATTTTCTGCAGCTTTTTTTGATGGGTTTGGCATCAGGAATGGTTACAATATTGTGAACCATGATTTTTGGGACAATACCACACATATCGGTATATGACTTGCAAATGCATTTCCATGGTATCGAAGGAAAGAGGTGAAGGTTTCATGTTCGTGGTTTTTAAGTTTCGACATGAACCTTCTTGGAGGGTGGAGCATCAAAACCAATGCCACTATGGTCATTGTGTTTATGAGAGGTAGAAGAAATGATAGTATGGCAGCCTTATTCATAAAAACCGAAGCTAAATCCTTTCCATGTGCACCCAATCGGTGGAGGAAAGTGTGAGCGAAGCGGTGGTTAGTGAGGGATTTTAGGTTGGATGAAAATGGTTGGGTTTGGGATGGAGGTTCGGGTTTATAGGTGTCCATATCAAGTCCCCCATATGTTAGATTAGTTCAAAGGTGGGGAGGGCCATAAGGGGAAACTTTTCCAATGCAAATGTCATAAATGGGGTGTTAGCACATGTTCCCATACTCTTGTAGGGTGAGGAAGGTGTCGATATTTTATAGGCGGTATTCCCAGAGTGAGGCATTGAAAAACACCTTCTAAGGGATCAATAGTTGGTATGTTGGTAGTGGGTATAGATGGCTCACTAGATGTTGGGGAAACAAGTGCATCAGCTGGTAGAGGCTACAACTCAGAGTGGGGATAGCAAGGTTAGATGTAGCAGAAGTAGTGGAAATTTTGGTGTATGGGCTCATGGGTGAAGGTGAAGTGGTGACGGTGGTAGATGCCTTGACTAGTACAAGCACATCATTGGGCCGATATAGCATGTTACAATATTGAAAGGTGATGGGTTGGCAAGGATGGTGTAATTATGTAGTTCATGTTAAAATTTAAGGCATCGATGTAAATTGAAGGACATAACCCATGGCACGGATCCAAGGTCACCGAGTAGCAAGTTATATTAGAAATCTCCTTCTAGAACATAGAAAGCTTCCGGGATAGTGCGGGGTCCCACTCGGACATGGAGAACAATGGTACCCAGTAGCTATAGGTCATGGTGTCATTGAAGGAATGTAGCATAACAAGGTTACCATGCATGCAAAATCGCGGTGTATCTTCATTTGGTCATATGCATGGAGGAGATGATATCAATGCTAGCACCACCATCAATCATAACACATCGTATACATATATTATCGATAAATACATAGATGAAAAGAGTGGGTTAGGGTCATCAAATCGGAAGGGAGTAATCTCTCCATCTCGAAAGATGAGAGTTGCCACTGGTGAGTAGGTGGAGGTTTGGGGAAGGTGAAGATATAGTGAGAGAGGCTACGTTTGTGAGGGGTAATGATGGAGGTGATGGGTGTGGGGTCATTTGGTAAGACTTCAATATATTGAAGGACCTCCATGAGGGCTTGACGATGTGACTCTAAAGTTTGGAAGAGGTCATATAAAGACATTTTGAGGGAGGATTAGTGTAGTTGTTTTAGCATTGTGTAATGTGTGACCCCATCGGAAATAGGATATGTAGGACCTCGAATGATGACTTTGGGTATGGGTGCAGATGGTATGTTGGGTACAGGGTTGGTTGATGGGCCAGTTGTTTTTTTCCTTGCCCTTGTCTTTTTGAGAATGGGTGGTAATGTTGATCATGTTAATCTGGGGGAGGTGGATGAAGAGGGTGTGTCATGGAAGGTATAGTGGCATGAGGTATAAAAACCTAGTGGGGGATACGATCCTTGTGAAATTAGTAGGGTGCATTGGCATTTTGGTGGTGGTTTGGCCAACTCTCTTACACAAACCATGTTGATCTTGAATCTCGGGGTGGATCGAAGAGTTTTGGGGGTGGAGATTTTGGTTGCTGAGTAGGCAATGGGGAAGATCTATGGAAATTGGTGAAGGTAAAATAGGGTCCTCATCAAGAAGATCATCATCATCAAAATTTTCTTTGGGAGGAAATAATTGGACAAGGACAATTTATAAAGCCTTACAATTCTCTACATTGGGTCTTACCACACAATGGTAGGCGTATTTTTTGTTTTGTCAAACCCTTTTGGTTTGGGTTTGAGTGGGTTGTAAGGTCTAAGAGGTGGTAATGTGATGACATAATTTTCAAGGAGATTGGTTAAGATTTTGGCGTAGGACCCTGCTATTGGATCACAATGGGAGGTGAATGTGCGTTTGGGTATAGGTATAACTGATTGTGGAGGAAGAGGCTTTACAAGAGGGGAATAGGTTGGTCTACTAGTTTGGTGTTTGGTGTGGTCTTAGGTGTTGGTTATATATTATTGGGTAGGGTCATGGTAGAAGAATTGATGATGGAAGGTTTGGTTGGTTTAACTACCTTATTGGAGGGTAGCAAATTTTTAGCTTTAGGTTGCATCCTTTTGGGTAAAGGTGATATAGGTGTATGAGATGTGGAGGAAAATCCAATGGTGGAAGAGGGTGGGTTACCCATGGGGGTAACTGAGGTGCTATGGAGGTAGGTGGTGTGGGTTGGGCAGGAGGCATGAGTGAAAGGGAAGAAAGTGTCATGGGTAGTGAAGAAGTTATTAATGGTAGTGGAGGTATGGGTGGTAAGAAGGTTACGGTGAGGGCAGAAGTTGTGTGGGTTGCTTGGGTATATTAGAGGTCTATGATGGGGAAATGGGTTGTTGTGTTCTTGGTTTACTAATGGATGGGGTTTCTTGGCCAGGGTCTAGGGGTGAGGTCCTAGGATGGATGGAAGGGGTGAAGGTGAGAATGGTGTGGTAGGTGAGGTTGGTGTATGAGGTCTGTGGAGGTTGGATATTCTTTTTAAGGGCTGGGTTAATTTTAGTGTTAGTTTCGAAAGATGTGGCTAAATCTAATTTGATGGGTGGGTGAGTAAGGCTAGTTGTTGGTATGACCCTAGGGTAGTGATAGGTTTAGGTAAGGGAGGTGATATAGGCGTGGGTAGGTGTTTGGGTGTAGATGTATGTTGGGCTATGGGCATAGGTGTGAGTTGGGCCATGAGCGGTGACGTGGAAGGTATTGAAATAGTTGTGGTTGTGTTTGTTTTAGTCACTTGAATTTTTTTCCATAGATAGTGGAGGTGTCAGCAAGTGACAACCGCATTTGTGTGGAAATAGGAAGTAGAAGGCATCCCAAAAGTAAGGCTCTATCGACATAGTCTAGGCAATCAGCCAAGCGTGAAAATGGTTCTATTGTAAACATGGATGATGTGGATCGAGTGGAAATCCCCATAAAATATGTTTGAGATACAGGGAAATGGCTAGCCTTGAACTCTGTGGGTAAGAGAGCCGAAAGCATATCAATGAGATCTTGAAGGTTTGATGGTGAATGGTCATCTAAAGGTAGTATTAATTTATAGTATCCTCCATGTGTAGAGGAGAGTACAAGATAGACGAAGTGGACTCTCCTTGGACTCTCCTTGTGTTGGTGTAGTAGTGGACCTATATCTTCTATTAGTAGGAGAGGTGTCACTGACAATTGTTCGAAATTTGAGGGATTAAAAACAGCATGCTAATTATAGGATCTTCCATGGGTGAAGAAGAAAATGAAGGGGGTGCCTCTCGTGGGGTGGAGGGGTTGATGAAATAGGCTCTTATGTAGGTAGGGGAGCTCAGATAAGATTTCATCTATGGAAGGCACATGAGGCAATGGGAAGCAACCGTATGTCATAAAAATATAGCGTGGGCCTCGTAGACATTGATATCATTATTTGGGGTATCACCAACTTGGTTGGAAGATGGGGAATGATTAGGGAATGGCTTCTTGAAGATGTGTAGGTTTTGGTTAGGGGTGCCTTTGGGCTATCCAAGACTAGATCTTTGTTGTCCAACATTTCTTAGACGATATTCTTGAAAGTGATGCAGTTATTGTCACTATGACCTTTGACATGATGATAGTTACATAAGTCATGTTCCTTATACCATGTAGGAATGGATCACTTAGGATCAAAACTAGTATGTGGTTTTATAGGTGGATGGGTAATGACACCGAGTTTGACAAGATTTTCCAAAATAGAAGAATACGATTCTCCTATGGAAGTGTACTTTCATTATTCTCATCTGAACTAGAAAGCTTGGATAAGAGAGAGATTAGAAGGGGGTTTGGCTAGGTTTGATTGATGAGGGGCAAGCCTTGAGAATTACAGGTTGGCAGATCCTTTGGGTTTTGAATAGTTATTTTGGGGTTTTGAAGATAATGAAGCATCATTTGATTTGAACACAATGTTGTTGTTACGAAGTTGAATCTTATTTTATTTGATAGCATGAATTTAAAATTTCCATGCCATGGTGAATGCCTCGTCAAAAGTGTAAAAGGTTTTCACCTGTAGGGTTGGTGAGATGTGTCTAGCACAAGCCCAAGTAAATAGCTCTATAAGCTCAGTATGAGGTAGCTGGAATGTGAGTTGATTAATTAAACTATGCCAATGAGTGAAAAAGTTAGTGATAGACTCATCGTCATATTGTCAAGTGGAATAAAGATCATTCATGGTAACCTTCTTGAAAATATTAATCGAGAAGTGGTCTAAGAAGGCATGGGCTAGTTGATTGAACGAGTAGATGGAATGTCTTAGTAGCCCACTGTACTAGTCCAATGTAGGTCCCGTTCTCAACTAAAGTGGGAAAGTCCTTAGAAGTAAAGCGTCATCATGGGCAATCAGGTAACACCCATGTTTAAAGGACCACAAATGTTGTTGTGGGTCCTCTTTGCTATTGAAGCGGTTGAATTTTGGCATTTCCCAATGTATGGGGTATGGTCGAATAGGAATGGACGGGTGAATAGGCTCATTACAAATTTCATCATAGGTGAGGGAATTGCGTGAGCCAAAACCGATGCTTCTAGTGTCTGCATCTTTTCCATCATTAACTTGATGAGGTCATTGGTAGGTTGTGGTGGAAGGGATCCTCTTATGACATAAGGGGGCTGGTATTCCATTGTATGGTGATGCCAAATAGGGAGGTTGAGAATAGGGGATCAACATAGAGGGTATGTATCTAGAATGGGTGACAAATGAGATAGGGGGTTGTTGATAGTATGTGTATGTAGGTGGGATGATCATAGTGAATCTAGTAGCAATTGGGGAAGTGTTTGTGGGATGGAGAGGACAAGATTCTGAATGGAGTAGGGGTCACCGACACCATGAGAGGTTGTGTTGAAATAGGTATTTGTGAGACAATGGGCATGGATGAGGTTATGGTCTGGGTGGTCACTAAGGGGACAAAAATACTATGAGTGTGATTGATATTGCATGAATGCGCTGGTCATGGCGGAGTATGGAACCTAGCTACGAAACTACTAGGGAAGAAGTAGGTGAGGGTAATGCTGCATTATTGGGGGCTGATGTAGAAGTGGGAATAAGGGAAGGAGATATGGATACGGGGAATTTCATACATCAACCGACCCAAGGTATCCTGGTGGATATAAGAAGAGTGGGAAAGGTAGAATTATAAGGCTGCAGGATTCAAATCAAGGAGTCGTGAAAATTCTTCGTCACCTACGGAAATGGTGATAGGCTGAGTAGGATCCATGGGTGATAGGATAGAAGGTGGTTAGGACTAGGTGGGAGTGGTTGACGACTAGCATGGAATATGAGGGCATTAGTCTGGCTGTGAGTGAGAACCATGTGAACAAGTGCTGACTTGGTAAGACTATATTCTGTAGATGACATAGAAAGCAACAGGACAAAAAAGAATGAGGCTAGGAGGGTGAATTTGGTCAAGATTTGGATCTAGAAAACCAAATACAGACACCGATGATGGTCAATTTGACCGGTGAAAGTTGCAGTTTGAAATTGATGTCGACCATGCGTTTAAACCGATGTCTACATCGCGAAAAATCCCCAATTTTAGAAAATGAAACAAGGTTGATAGACAATACAAGGAGATGTTTTTTGTATGATGGTAATATCAACAGAGTAGAATAGAGTATCAATAAAATATGTTAGTGCCCAAAGGGCCAAAAATGAGAACAAAATGATGAATGAAGACTGTCCCAGGCCAAAGTACCTAGAAAGTTAGGAGCTGAAATCGATTATGTTTAATCGACGACGATAAGATGAAACCGACGACTTGCTAACCGATGCGCCATCGTGAAATTGAGACAGAAATGAATAAAACTAGGTTGTGATTTAAATCAAGCGAAGAATCAAACTCGAAATTTGAGAATGAGAAGATGGGGCCCTGGCACACTCAGATAAAGTCAGAATACTCCAACTATGATGGGGAGTGTGCAAGGAAAAAAAAAAAATGTGGAATCGTGTCCTCACACCTCAAAATGCAAAGCAAGAAGAACGCTAAGAAAAATCTGATCCTAAGAGTGATTTTTCTTTATGTGTGTTTAGCTTACACTATTTAGAACTAACTGTGTGTATTTAGAACAAAATTTTTTGGTTAGGAAGGTGTCCTATGAAGAAGGATATCTTAGAAATGCAAAAATCAAACTAACTAAAGATGGTGATGCACCAAAAGGAGTGGTGAAACATTTCTGTCAAGCAAATAGACACAAACCAGAGATTTGCAACATGAAACATACACAAAGATCGATAAGATATAACTTAGGATCTGAAATGAAGCAAATAATACAAACAAAGGACTCAAAACCATTCACAAAGCTTCGCATTATCATTTCCAAGACTCCAAATCATCGCATTACAACCTCGTAGAGGTAAAAACTATTACAATCTTTTGAGAGGTCTCGATTCTTGCATCAACCACTTGGCTGGAGGTGAAAGAAGAAGTCATGCTATGTCAAAAATTGTTCCCCTTTTAAAATGAGCCAAATCTAGCTTTACAAAGGTGCAAGGGTCGAGCCTGGGGACAAAAAAACGTATAAAAACATGAGAGCCCATCCTCCTCAACTCAGATGCATTAAAATGGCATGGGGGACCTTACAAACCCATACCCTATCACTTTGACTGAATTACAGGAGAATGCGACCCATTCTGCATTAAATCTGGTCACTGAAATGTCACTTCTGGCCATGAACACGCGTCAGAGCCATTTCTCAATTTTCTCTCTCTAGACTACACCAAAATTCAAGATTAACCCTAAATCATGTAGAGAATTTCATAAGCTTTCCGTTGATATAAAGAACGTGCAAATCCGAGCTCTGATCGAAAGATATGTCGATCTGAAGATTTAGGGCACAAAACAGGTGAAAACGTGTTTTGAAAATCTTTCCCGCGCTCTGCCACCTGGATGACACGTGTCAACTGATTGGATGCGTAATTCTCTCTCCTTCCCTACTTCATTGACACGTGTCCTCTTTTTATTGGCTCGGGCCGTGCTTGAAACCTCACCTTTGACTTTTGGACTTTCTCCTCGTGACACGTGTCGTGATTTGATTGGTCCGCGGGTCTCGCCGCTTTTCACGCCTTTCGCGCCCTTTCATGTCCCGATGTCCCAAACTGCTTGGGACAAAACTCCCGATCCACCCAAATGGGCTTCCTTGTCCCTCATTCGCCGATGACACGTGGCGCTGCTTGATTGGCTTTCGCTCCTTCGCTATCCGCCCCACGCGTCCCTTTGTCCCAACTCGCCCCAAAGGCATCAAGTTCCTCATTTCGCCGAACCGCTGGTTCAAGGCGCCCTCTTCGCGCCCATTTGTTCCAACTGCCCTGCATCGCTCTCTGGGACAAATTCTTCCAAACCACCCAAATGGGCTTCCTTTGCTCTCGCTCCGCTTCACCTTTTCACGCCCTTCGCGCCCCGCGCCCGATGTCCCAACCGCTTAGTGCGAAAGTTCTCCTTTTCGCCGAACCGGTGGTTCGCGCCTTCGCCTCTTCATGTCCCAAATGTCCTGCAGCAGCTAGTCAATTTTTTCTCCTTCGCCCGAACCGCTTTCCGCGCCCCACGCCCGTCCCGACGGCCCGATGTTCCTTTGCCCGCAGATCGCCTCGCGGCCTTTCGCCGATTCGCGCCCTGACGTCCCTCATGTCCCGATCACTCGAGGACTAGGACTTAGCCAATTTTCACAATTTTTTCTGGCCCAAGCTTGTTTTTTTAGCTTTTTCACCTTTTCTCATAACTTGCTCTTTTCAACCTCGGACAGAGAGTTAGAAAAATTCTGAGGGGACCCTAAACATGATTTTTGCCCTGAATCCATCCATTTGCCTGGGACTTGAGAATTCTGATGTATGTTATCAAATTAACCCTGGGGTGAATTTGGATAACAATTTGGTGACTCAGTGGGGATACCTACCGCTAGGTAGAAGATACCAGTTGCCTTAAGCAGTCCATTGGGCATGGAGTCATCAAATATTCTGTTTAGAACCCTAACTGACTCAGAATGTGCAAGGAGGAAGATGGAATGTCACCTGATGAAAGCAAGGACGCTAAACATCTCCATGGACAGCAAGTCAAAGCCAAAGCACTTAGGGAAAACAAAACTAACCTACAAAAAACAATGTGCACAAGCACTGAGGAAAGAAAATCTAATCTAATATTTACAGAGGTAGTGAACTTCCTCTAGAAGCAACGCTTGAGATAGATTCCATTGACTCGAATCTGCAGCTTCTTCACCATCCAATGAGGCTAATCGAAAGCATTGTTGTTCTTGCACTTTGTGACCACGTATGGGCCACTCCAAATGGCATCAAATTTTGAATGCCTTCCCGGTTTTGCTCTGTCCACATCCCATTTCAACACTAGATCTCCAACTTGAAAAGATCTATCCTTGGCCTTTCTATCAAAGGTCTTCTTGATCAAAGCTTGATCCTTTTCCATTACTTGGGATGCCTGATTTCTGATCTCTTGCAGCTCCATCAACTCTGCATACCTCACCTCCATGGGCTCAAATTCAAGCAACTCCAGCTGCTTCATGAGTTCCAATGTTGGCAACTCAAGTGACATGGGCAAGATTGCCTCTCTTCCATAGACAAGCCTAAATGGAGAGTTACCTGTGGATCTTTTGGGAGTTATCCTATCAGCCCATAAGGCTGATTTCAGCTTGGTATGCCAAGACCTCTGGTTCTCATCAAGAGTCCTCCTAATGATCCTCGACAAGTTCTTGTTTGTAGACTCATCCTAGCCATTACCCTGAGGGTAATAGTTCGATGAAGTGCTTAGGTAAATACCGCTTCTTGACAGCCCACTCACCACCCTAGATCCAATGAATGCCAATGCATTATCGTAGATTATTGTAGTAGTACACCAAATCTGGTTGTTATCCCCTCATAAAAGTCTAAGATGCTAGACTCATTCGCCTCTTCGAGTGCTACCGTCATCCATTTGGTGAAGTAGTCTCGGGTCACAAAATCCATTTGTGCCCTTGGCTTGAATTGGGATTAATGACTCCAATGAAGTCCAAACCCCATTGCATGAATGGCTGGTCAACTGAGATTGATGCAATGGAAGGGCAGCAAATCTTCTCTTTTCCTGTGAAGAATGCACAATTCTTACACCTCTTGATCCATGCATAACAATCACTGAAGATTTTAGGCCAATAATAACCAGCCTTCATGATTTTTAGAGCTGTCACTCTTGGTGCAAAATGGCCACCAGCTGGTCCATCATGGAACTCTTCTAATACCCTTTGAATCTGACCTGTGCTAATGCATCTCAGCAGCACTCCATTTACATCTTTCTTGAACAAAACTCCATCAACAATGGCATACGAGACAGCCTGCAATCTGAAGTGTCTCCTTTGGGTCTTGTTCATCTCTGGAGGGCATAGGCCTGTGCCTAGGAAGTGCATAATACCTTGGGTCCAGCAAGGAGTGGGGGAAGCATTGTCTTCTTCATGATTGCCACTTGGCTCATGGCTGTCCTGACTCAAAACAGCTTTCTTCTTTGTTGCATACTTCTTTTTGCTTCCCCAAAACCAGCTGCTCACACAATCCTTTCCCTCTTACCAGCTTGGTGATCTTGATCTCAATGTCATATTCCATGACACGGGTGATCCAACCTGCCCTTTTCTCATTCAAATCCTTGTTGAGGAGGAAGTCCTTAACTCCAGCATGTGAGACCAGCAACTGGACCTTGTTGTTTGAGATTAAATGCTTGAATTTCTTCAAGCTTCTGATTACTGCAAGCACATGCTTCTCAATAAAAGAGTACCTCACCTCATAGTCATCTAGGCTCTGGCTGAAGAAGGCAACCGGCTGCTCATCATTATCTTTGTTCTGCTGTACTAGAATGGCAGAAATAGTGTCATCACCTCCAAATGCATAGAGGATGAAATCCTTGAGAAGTCTCGGGGTCGATGAGAGTCAGTGTGAGAGATAGCTTCTTTGATTGCTTCAAAACTCTCCTTGCCTTCTGCTGTCCACTTAAAAGCCATGCTCTTCTTTAACATTTTGGTGATGGGCTTGACAAGGGCTGCAAAATCTGGGACAAACCTGCGGACAAAATTGATCCTTCCCAAGAAGCTTCGAAGAGCCTTCTTGTGACTTGGCAATGGTAGTGCTCTTATGGCTTCAACCCTCTCTCGATCAATCACACCTCTTTCGAGACAATATGGCCTAGAAGTTTCCTCATGAGCCAGAATATGCATTTTTGGGATTCAATGATACCCCAAATCTTCTACACCTCTCAAATACTTGCCTCGAGATGAAAGGGATGATCCACCGCATTTTTGAGAATACAAGATGTCATCAAGATATATCAAAACTATTTTATTGATCAACCCTCAATGCCATATCCATTGCCCTTTTCGAAAGTGGCTCCAAAGATTTGATAGGCCAAATGGCATCTTCAGTAGGCATATGTTCCCCATTTGGCAGTGAAGGCTGTCTTGAATCGATCTTCCTCCTCACCATAATCTGATTGTAGCCCGAGTAGCCATCAAGTAGTGAAAACCTTCTCAACCAGCTACAACCTGCAATATTTGCTCCATGGAAGGGAGTGGATAATGATCCTTGAGAGAGGCTCTATTCAAATCTCTCAAGTCGACACACAACCCGATCTCTCCATTCTTCTTTTCTCGATCGGGACTAAGTTGGCAACCCAACTTGAGTGTTTGATGGGGAAGATGATACCGCCTCAATAAGCTTGCTTAACTCTTTTCTCATGAGAGGTTCAATATGGGGATTCACCGCCTTTGCTTTTTCCCTCGACAGCTTGGATTCCGATCCACCAATAGTATGTTGTGCCAACTTTGGGTCAAACCTCTTAGATCTTTGTAAGTCCAAGCAAAGACATCCGGGAACTCTTGACAAAGCCGAACAAAATCAGATTTCTCTTGTGAGGTACTTACTTTGCCAATCTGCAATGTTTTGCCTTCTTTCCACTAAAATAGGCTCAATCTTCACCCTTTACTTGAATGTTCACTTTCTCCTTCCGAACTCGATCATTCGGGTCAAGATCGACTCCAAGGTTATGAGGCCTTTGGTAATTTGTTAGTTCTCACCGCACCACTTGGTCACCATACCGCTGATGCAACTTGTCTTGATTCCCGCGAGAACTCAGCTTCTTCTCAGTAGGAAATTAACAATTTGCTGATCATTCTCGAAGACTTGCCAACTTGTATTGTTATCCGAAACAGCTGGTCTCACAACCAATTTGATATGAGGCTGAGATTTTTCACTTTTGATACTTTCTACAACATCAAATGCAGCCCCAATTGCTGCAAGTCTGTCAGTGCTTCATTCTTTTTTCTTGGGATGGAATTGATGCTAAAAGCTTCAAGATCTTCAATAAGATCCCATACCCGATTTTTGTAGTTCTTCAACAGATCATTTTTGGCAGCATTTTTTCCTTTGACTTGGTTTACAATCAGCTCACTATCACCAAATACTTGTAAATTCCTGATGCCTTTCTTCATTGCCCAGTGCAGTCCATGAATTAAGGCTTCATACTCAGCCGTGTTGTTTGAACAAGAAAACTGAAAACTAAGGCCGAGTAATACCTTATACCTCAGGTGAAATGAGCATAGCTCCTCCTCCTGCACCTTGTCTACTCCTTGACCCATCAAAGAACAATTGCCATACTTCATTCTTGTCTTTATGATCCGGCTTGGTGATGCTGGGGAGAGGTTGATTCTCTTCATGTAAACAATAAACTCCTAAATAGATTCTTCTACTTCTTGATAGGATCAAAAGCATGTATCTTGTTTGCCCATTCATCAAGAGTTAGATCCGGATACTTCCAACCTTGGTGTCACCATCATCGCTGCTAGGGTGATCTTCTTGATCAAATGCCGAGCAATTGCATTAATCTGACTTGGAGTGTAAGGCTCAATATGGAAGTTTGCAATAGGTTCGATCTGATTGTGGCCTTAGTTCCATATCTTGTTCTCAATAGCATGTGTGACCAATCAAGCAGAAAATACCCCCAATCTTGGTCAGTGAAGTCCTCGACAAGCAAAGGGCAAAGAGTGGTGGAAGGTCTATGATTGATACATCTTGTAAACAACAACATTTGACATGCATGCAAGGTAAGACTCAAATTTCTAATCACTCCAACTCATTGCTATCACGCTGTCCCATCTAACCGCACTACCCCTTTAGATGTTATTTCATACTGAGCCCTAGCCGATCAGCTATTTGTTTAGGCATTACCGAGCTACTTGCCCCGAATCAATCATGCAATTATGTACTAGCTGATTTCCAATGATTAATGAAACATAGAAAGGAGGGGGCTTCAACATTTTACCTTGTTGTCCTCCATGACTTCCTTCAGTCAAGCAAAGCATTTGTAAGAAGCACTTTGTCTCGCATCCGAACCCGCTGATTCAAGTTGGCCAATCCTTCATGGCAGCTTGCAGCAGATCTCTTTGTCCTCGGGATAGATAGGGATTCCCACATTGATATATTGACGTTTGTCTTCTTCATCCGATCAATGATACCGAATGGTGATGAAGGATCTCTCTGTTGTCCCTTGGTTTACACATTTACCCTTGCACGTGGGCAGCAAAACCGCATTTGAGCCGCCTAGGGGCTGTTCTTGGCTGCCCTCAGTGCATTTGAAATGGACTTTGCTTGCCAATCATTTGTGGAGCCATGGAAGGTCAGGATCGGGGGCTAATGGCTGTTCTTCACCCAAATTTCTCCTCTTTGACCTTGTGTTGGCTGCAACACCTTGAGAAACTACTTGATTCATGCCACGTAAATCTTCTCGCTTCGCTTCACCAATGTGGTGTCATTTGGGGCTGATTGCTGTTGGAATGTTTCTTGTTGTTGCTGATCGCTTCTCGACTACCCTCACCCCACACCAAAGAGTCACACCATTAATGCTTGATTGAGAGCACCATCAAACACATGGATTGGTTATGAGGCTCATGCATGGAAAGCACCAATCATATTCCCGAGCAATGTTGTTCTCAGTGTCGGCACTAATGCCTTAGAGGCGATATGGCATTTGGATTATAGGGCTGGAATGGTCTATCGGGCAGGAGGCCTTGTTTGATTCATATTTGATTTGCAGCTGGATTAGGTGGTCTTTGTGGTTGGTATGGCTGCCTATTAGCTGAGCTTGGGGTTGATAAGAAGGTCTCAAACCTTGGGCTTGCTGCCTCTTTCGAGAGTAACTAGCTCATTGCCTAGGTTTTGCAATTGCTTCATGACCTCTCAAGCTCATTTGGGCACTTGAGATGAAGTGGAAGCTTCATTTGAACTCGATTTCTAGGGGTGGGAGAAGGAGCCAAATTAGGTGCTTGACTAGTGTTTGGATTTCTAAACTTGGAAACAATGGCATGGGAGGTCTAGGGCAAGTTTTCCACTTGATTAAACAATTTTCAGCCCTAATGGCAATGCTATAAGCCATAGGGATAGTTATGCCCTCCATATAGATCAATCAACATAGAAATATCAGAATTTAAAGCTTTAAGATAATATAGAAAAGCACCTTCTCACGTGGCCTCGACCGCCACCGAATCCTATCCCAAGTCTTTTGAAATCTGAAGTTGAAATCGGCCACCGCTCATCGGGAGCTCTCTTGATAGTTGTCACTGCTCCAAAAGAGACAAGTTGTCTCCTTCTCTCCAAATTGCTCATGAAGTGCAATACACAAATGATTCCAGCTTGTGATAGAACCAGCTCCAAGGCTCCTAAACCATCAGAATGCTTTACCCTCAAATGAAGATGCCAAGAATTGACACCACTTGCATTTCATTGATTTCATGAATCGCACAAAGGTTAGCAATATCTTTAACATGATCACCTGGAGTAGTCTGATTTTCTCCAAGAAGTAGGGAATGTTCTTCAAGGCTGCAATAGAACTGGATGTTGTGCATTGAGAGCAAGTGGGCTGCTGCCCGTGAAGTTGACGTAGGGATTGTTCTCTGAGCCATTCTAATTGGTCTTAAAACCCTTGTTGACTCGAATGAAAGGCCTACCAGTGGAGGAGTTGAGAGAGTTCTGCTTTGGTGGAGATGGAGACCTTTGAATCCTTCTTCCTCTTTTTGCCTTCTTCTTGAGATAATTGCAGTATATTCAAACAACACTTCTTCTTCTCCAACTCTTGACCTCAGTGGTGATTCTTCTCATGAGTTTTCAGCCCGACTTGGAACCAGCTGATTCTTCCCTCGAGTCGCCAGATATGCAAATAATAGCTCTTTTTAAGCAAGAAAATGCAGCAGCATGCACATCAACCCCGCTGCAATAAAAATGAGACCTCTAGTCCCACCGGCATGCCAAAACTCATTGTTGCAGACTCACAAAGACTCCCGGATGCAGATCGCTTCTAGGTTGATCACTCTAGCATCCAAAGGTGATTGCACACAACATGGAAACCTCTCTCCAAGTGTGGGGACTTGTGAAACCGAGAGAGGAATCTCCAATTAGAGGTCGGTTCCTCAAACTCCTCCGATTTAGATCTATATTTTGCAAAACTACAGAGAGGTTCGATCCTAATCCTACTCTAAATCGCAAGAGACAGGGATAGAAATGCAAAAATCAAACTAACTAAAGATGGTGATGCACCAAAAGGAGTGGTGAAACATTTCTGTCAAGCAAATAGACACAAACCAGAGATTTGCAACATGAAACATACACAGCCGATAAGATATAACTTAGATCTCAAATGAAGCAAATAATACAAACAAAGGACTCAAAACCATTCACAAAGCTTCAGATTATCATTTCCAAAGACTCCAAATCATCGCATTACAACCTCGTAGAGGTAAAAACTATTACAATCTTTTGAGAGGTCTCGATTCTTGCATCAACCACTTGCTGGAGGTGAAAGAAGAAGTTGCTATGTCAAAAATTGTTCCCCTTTTAAAATGAGCCAAATCTGGCTTTTACAGTGCAAGGGTCGAGCCTGTGGACAAAAACGTACAAAAACATGAGAGCCCATCCCTCCTCAACTAGATGCATTAAAATGGCATGGGGGACCTTACAAACCCATACCCTGTCACTTTGACCGAATTACAGGAGAATGCGACCCATTCTGCATTAAAACTGGTCGCTGAAATGTCACTTCTGGCCATGAACACGCATCAGAGCTGTTTCTCAATTTTCTCTCTCTAGACTACACCAAAATTCAAGATTAACCCTAGAATCACGTAGAGAATTTCATAAGCTTTCCGTTGATATAAAGAACGTGCAAATCCGAGCTCTGATCGAAAGATATGTCGATCTGAAGATTTAGGGCACAAAACAGTGAAAACGTGTTTTGAAAATCTTTCCCGCGCTCTGCCACCTGGATGACACGTGTCAAGCACTGATTGGATGCGTAATTCTCTCTCCTTCCCTACTTCATTGGACACGTGTCCTCTTTTTATTGGCTCGGGTCCGCTTGAAAACCTCACCCTTTGACTTTTGGACTTTCTCCTCGTGACACGTGTCGTGATTTGATTGTCCGCGGTCTCGCCGGCTTTTCGCGCCCTTCGCCTTCATGTCCCGTCCCGATGTCCCAAACTGCTTGGGACAAAACTCCCGATCCACCCAAAATGGGCTTCCTTGTCCCTCATTCGGCCGATGACACGTGGCGTTGCTTGATTGGCTTTCGCTCCTTCGCTATCCGCGCCCACGCGCCCTTTTGTCCCAACTTGTCCCAAAGCCGGTTCCTTTTCCCAAACCGCCGGCTTTCACGCCTTCGCGCCCATTTGTTCCAACTGTCCCGACTGCTGGGACAAATTCTTCCGAACCACCCAAAATGGGCTTCCTTTGCTTCTCGCCGCTTTCACCTTTTCACGCCCTTCGCGTCCCGCGCGCCCGATGTCCCAACCGCTTAGTGCGAAAGTTCTCCTTTTCGCCGAACCGGCGGTTCGCGCCTTCGCGCTTCATGTCCCAAATGTCCCAGAGTAGTTAGTCAATTTTCTTCTCCTTCGGCCGAACCGGCTTTCCGCGTCCCACGCGTCCCGATGGCCCAGATGTTCCTTTGCCCTCGACGCCCGGCGCCTTTCGGCCGATTCGCGCCCGACGCCCCTCATGTCCCGACTGCGCGAGGACTAGGACTTAGCCAATTTTCACAATTTTTCTAGCCCAAGCTTGTTTTTTTCAGCCTTTTCACCTTTTCTCGAACTTGCTCTTTTCAACCTCGGACAGAGAGTTAGAAAATTTCGAGGGGACCCTAAACATGATTTTACATGTGTTCGACTTCTTGATCCAAGCCGATTGTGAGAGCTTCCTTTTGGCTAGGAGGAACTACTTGTAATAGAAAACAAAACCACAAAATAGAATTTAAATGATATATGGCGTGGACTACCTAGTGTATGCTAGTTCCTGGGAAGTTTGATACTTCCTAGATGGCTATCAATCCACTTTTTAAAAAAAAAAAATAATGTGAGAAATAAGTAAAGTCCTCATAGTTGATATGATTTAGGTATCTCATTCAAGTACAATAAGAAAATCCAATCAAAACAGGCTAGGCTATAGTTGGATCTGAAAGATGATGTATTTGTCAAGGTATTGGGACTGGTTAGGGTTTGATTTTGGGTTGTTTAGGTTAACTGGTAGGAGGTTTTTTGGCTCTGTTCTTGGGCAGGGTATAACACACGAGAGACCAATGTCGGTTTGGTATAACCGACGATGGTTATGGGTAACCGGTGTTGGTACAAAGAGGGGTGACACTAATTTAATGAAAACCTTATTGTAGAGGCTAGTTGAGGTTTGATGGGGAAAATAAGGGGATGGTGAGGTCTGTGGGGATACTCGTTCGGATACTTAGAGAGGTGGAAGGGCCAAGATAGGTGATCCGATAAATAGGTGGGTGAGATTTTGGGTTTTATCGAAAAGAAGACTATGGAGAGATATGAATGTTAATAAAAGAATAATAACATGAATGATAACCACTCTATGAAAAAAATAAGAATGGAAATGATTAATGATAAAACACTTACCAATGTTGCAGGTCCAATGGTTGGGGTTGTGGTGATGATCAGTTGATGGAATGGAGCTTGGTGCAGTAATGATGCTTCCCAGAATGTTACCATGAGTTCCAATGCTTCTAGATCTATCCTGGTGCTGGATATGGATGCCTAGGTGTGTGAAAAGACTCTAGTTCTTCTTGCATGCAGCTCTCCTCTCATCCTCTTTCTCTCAAAATGTGCCAACCTAGAAAAAGGTTACCTAGGTGAATAAATGGTAATCGATGACAGCCTTACGTTGACTCATGTCGCTTTAGGGGTGACCGCGCGGTTAAGGTGGGATTCCCTAGGTTTACTAAAGTTGTTATATCTCTCTAATTTCTTGGGCCAAGTTTTTTTGTTGTCATGGATTAGAATGGAAAGTTCCCTTCTAATGAGCAGGCATGTGATTAGAGAAATCTTAGGCATTGATTTTAGGGTTAGACCAAATCTTAGCCTATTAAGGAAAGTAAGACTTAGTTATTGTTAGTTATGGAAACATGCCAAGAATAGGTCTAGGGTGAGGTGGTTGGATGAGGTTGGATGAGTATGTTTGAGCTAGTTATTTGACAAGGGACCAAGGGGAGAGTGACCCAACTTTGGTGTCTACACCTGGATTTCGACATTTTGTCAATCTCTTCTTTAAATTTTTTGCGTAAGTTGGGGTTCATCCTATAGGGTCTCTTTCTAACTGGATGTGCACCTTGTTTAGGATTCATCTTCATCTCCTCTAACAATTCATACACACCTTTAAGTTCATGGTACCTCCTAGGGAATAAATCACGATAATCCCTTAGTAACTCTATGATTTTTTCCACTTCGAGATTGCAGACAAAGAGTCTCCAATTATTGCTTCCTTAGGCTCAGTTATCTATTCCAATATTCACCTTCTTTATCTTCATAGGTTCATGATAGGTGCACGTATCCGTATCCGTGTCTGCCTTTATCCCAACACCTCACGCCTACTTGTTGAATGATTTACATCCATATTTTCTGCTTCTTCATCATCCACTAAGTAGACCATTTTTCCTTTTTATTTGTGAAGGCAAGTGCATTGAAATAATGTTGCATTGGCCTCTAGTTCTTCATCAAGACATGCTCCTATGTCTTCTTTATCTAATAACTCCTGAAGGAGTTCTTTAGCTTTGGCACTATCTCCCATAGTTAAGCACTTTATAACTTTCAATGCTTCTTCCACCGGAGGATTTGTAGAGAAGAATTCAAATGTATGGGCCATTCCTGCAATTAAATCCTACCAATTTCCAATCTCTCGATGGAGTTCTTCATATACATACCAAGCACGCACACACCATGTAAAGTGGAATAAAACTTGTGCACCAATAGCGAAGGTGGTAAAGCTTCCTGCCCTTCTGTCCAAAGTCTCTCACACTTCTAAACATGGTGCTAAATAGGTTGATTACCATAATAAGTATAGATTTTATTAGGTGCATTTCTCCTGAAGAACCTAGTAGTAAGAGAAATCCTAATTTCATTCCATCCTACAAGATTATCCTTATGGACCACCCACCAACGTGTCTTTTGTCCCACATAGTGTATATGCTAGCATATTTCTTCTTTCCAGTGGGTCTATCCACTTTTCTTCCATGGCATGTAGGAATACCATAGGATCTCCTTCTCCTATGTAACAAGGTACCGAGTTATTACCTATCCTCTTGACATAACACGGTTTTCTGCCTCTAGGAAATATGCTCTTTACTTTGTGCCCTACCAACTCATAAGTTTTGTGAGCCCAATTATCACAAGCAACACTTGTAGTATCGCTAATAGACTGTGCATCCTCCCAATGAATTAGTCCTTCTTTGGTTGGCTCAAGTATCTCTGGATCTCGATGGCGCATACATAAATCCTATTCAAATCTTCTTCACTTAAGGGATCAACATAGGGTGAAAATTTTCCATCTGTTAAAGGGATGATAACTCTCTCCTCATTGTTTTCAAAATGTATATATCCCTTATTGAACTGATTATCAACATTATTTGCATAGCACCAAGGACACCCTAATAGAGATGGGAAGCTATCCGACTCTACCAATGCTAAAAACTCAAAGTCTTCAAAGTGAACTTGGATCCTTATATGGTAATGGATGCATCTTTCAAAAATATGATGGGGTGGCCTTAGTTCGTTATCCATGAACAATATATTAGAGGATGGATGTAATGGGGTCTTCCCATTTGTACCCATGCATCTAAGGTAAGAACATTGACTTCGTGCAGTATCAATCAAGTATTACTTAATAGCCACCCATCCACAACAACATTCAAAGTGATTTCCTTTTCATAATGTAGGCTATCGGGGGAGGAAGATTTGAATACAACATCTATCATCTAGTCTCAATACTTTCTGTGGAGTGTTTCCCTTTAGCCAATCCCCAAGCAATGGAATGATATTTTCCTAGCGCAAAATTTTGAACACTTCCCTTAAGTCATCTATATCAGTTTGATCGTCTCTGATACTTTATTTTTCTCCATATTCCGTGATTGCTCTTTTAAGTACTGTATCTCACCTTGAATATTCTTGAGAACTTCCATGGTTTCCTGATAAACCTCCTTCTGATGGGCCAGATCTGGGTACTCGTGCATGTAGAACTTCCTCCTTAGTAATGGTATACTTCTACTACAATAATTATTAGGCACGTGTCACCTCAATGCGGTTCATAATATTCACTTGCAACTCTTTGGACTCTACTTCCAACTTAGGCATCCATTGATTCTCAACAACACATTATATCTTAACCATCCATGTGCCTTTGTTTTCTTGTTTATGCTACTTACTAAGATGCTCATACAAGTTCGGACACTCCTAAGAGATATGGTTCTTTCCACAAAAAGAACATGTAATATTATGAGGAAATTCATGCCCATAGTGGTAAGGATATCCGCATGTATAACATGTTTCGTAAGGGAACTCAATTCTTCCACCGCCACGGCCTCATCCTCAAATCCACCACAGATCCTCGACCTCTGCCATGACCACCTTTAAAGCACCCTTCATTATGATCATAGCACGCTTGATTTTGATCCCAGTCCATGATGCTCATTCTTTCCCTAGAGTTATCTAAAACTCATGTCATCTGTATACCAATATTTATAACATCATGGATCCGACCAATCAATCGACATTCTTCCATGTCATGAGTCATGGACCTGTAGATTTTACAGTAGCTTGAAACGTTCTTTGTTATCACGAGTTGTAATAATGGAAAACGGCTAGCATCATGGTTTAAATGGCATATCTCACAATCCAATAACAATGAGTGTACTTGATCTATGAGGAAAACTATCCTTTGACCTTCTACTTCACAATCTATACACCAAATCCCTATGTACGTCTCATGTGCTGAATTTGTTGATAGTTTGTCCAACTATTTTTCCATAGCTGCGATCTGTGCTTCTAAAAATGGGATCACCCCAATATCTATAATTCTAACTAGATCAATGTGTAACACTACTTCAAGTGCTTCATGCAGATCAGTGTATGTCTTATGTGATAATGCCCTTCTGAAAGGGGTAATTAGACCCCCAATAAACCACTGTGCATGTTGGCTTGCATGTATATCATAAGAAATCTTAGATAAAAGCGTTTTAAAATGGACATCATACTCTCTAACACTTTCAGTAGTGCCTTGCTTAATATCCTTGAGCACACTTATACTCTTCTGCTCAAACTCAAGGATGTGAAACTCTTTAAGGAATGCATCTTTTAAAGCTTGATAGTCTATGCAAGTTTGATTAGGGTCAAATTTTCTATACTAGCTATGTGCGTGTGCCCTTGTAACGTAGTAGAAAATTGGCTTGCCCTACGCTTAGAATTCATGATTCCTTTTGTGCACCACAATATTTCACACATATGCACATGTTCAACAACATCTTTTATGCCCATATACTCTGGAAGATGAAGAGACATCTCCATGTAAATATTTTGGGGTTGGTGTGGACCTTGCCCACCTGATCCAGAACCTCTTGTGTTTCCCCTACCTCCAGAACCACTAGATCCACCTGAACTAGAGCTACCTATGCCTCCTAATCTTGAACTTGTAGCTAGGGTTGGACTAGAATATGTACTTCCTATGTCCCAATAGTATAACCTGAACTATACCCGACGGTCTCGCGAAGCATTACCACTCCCATAAATTAGTCCAAAAATTAGCACGCTTGTATGCAGGTTGATGATACACCCAAAAAAGTACTCCCATATAACAACAAATCCATTTGTGCTGCCATGACTGTGCCCCTCATAAAACTCACTCCTACTCTTCCACTGCTTGAATTAGCTTATTGATTGCTTGTTATACTAGATGCTGGAAAACCAAGCGCAAGGGCAAGGTTGCCAGGTGGATTCAAATGAGTGCTCGTGGCTCAGTTCTTCTCTATTGGTATGCTTCTACGTGAGGCCGAGGAGGGTTCCCTATCATGTTTTCCCAAATGGGGGAGTTCTTGAGGCTTAGGTTCCACGTATTCTGTGTGAACTTCAACTCCTTCCCAAACTATCTTTCTCCACAACGCCATTTGTTCTGTAACCTCCCGTTGCTTCTCTATCTCCCTCTCACACACCTCATTATACTTAATCCACCTTTCCTCTCTGCCTTTCTACCACTAGGTATGCCATCTTTCACCAAACCTACTCCTGCCCCCACGCATGGTGGGGTTTAGTTAACCATCGGTTTACTCTCCAAATTCAAAGTTACCATCAGGATCTTGATTGCCAGTGGAATGCCTTGCAGGTAAGTTCCCCTTGGATATCGTAAAAACTAGAATTCAACTACTTATGGACACAAATAAGTGGAAATTGAGTACTCCAAAATATAACTATTCAAAACACCATGGAACCACATATCCACAACTCAAGTCCAAATCAGATTAGCATCGTAAAGGGCCTGCAATTCTTCATGTGTCCAAACAAGTGTGCGATACCTCCAATTCCACTTAGAAACATACACAATCATCCATTTGTACAATTCTACTAAAAAGATAATGAAGAAGCTCTCATATAAACTGTCATATAGGTTATTTTCCACCCACACACGTGCATTAAACTCAGATCCAATGTTGAACCACTATGCGTATTATTCTTCCAGATCATGTATCCACTCTTCAATACTTGCTAAAGTCACAGATATGTCTTCATCGCAAACCATCCTAAAAACAAGTGAAAAAGAGGTCCTAGTAGTGGAACCAATGATATAGCCTAGAATTCAGCAATACAAGCCTAGTAAGACCCCGTGCACACTGACACATCACTTAGCCTAGACTAAACGCTCACCTAAAGCATGCAAAGGTACCAGGTCCCTCTTTAGGGTTTCTATTGCAAGATGTTATCATGATGAATACTTAATACATCCAGTTCCATTATTAATACATCATTCTATAGAGCATGCCAGATCTATATCTAAGGGAGAACATAATTAAGTATTAACCATGATGAAATCAAGAACATACTAGATCCAGATACACACAGAACTAACACTTAGATTTAGCCAATATCCTCCATTATATTAAATATGACAATTACACGAAGCTTCTTATAGTAATGGCATTCTATGCCCATATGCACACATGATTTGATACAATAGTCTAGTCTTGCACACATACATCCATATATTTGTCTCTCTCTCATTCTTTTATATTATATATCTTCTACTACATAGTTCACTACATATTTATAAGGGTGGGGACTTTCCCTTCACCACTTATCTAATCCCAAAATAGGTCGCATGCTATTATTAGCTACACACTTTTTACATCCATAGCCCCACATGCAAGTGTGCTAATAATAGACTTACTTTAGTTAACTGAAAGTGATAAACCTATTCTTAGACCGCATCCATGTAAAGTTATTTGTAGCCAATCCTCCAAAAATATCCAATGCGTGGTGCACAAATCTCTTCCTTGTTTATGTGCTCTACACGCCATCTCTAAAAATAGATCCTCATGTGCAAAAATGGATAAGTCCCAAAATATGAACTTATCCTCTATGCGCGTGTTTCCCTTATCCGTTTGCGCCTTTGAACATGCCCTATTTTCCCGTATGGACCTCTTGTGTGCCTTTTGTTAATTTTTCTCTATTTAACACATCATATTCTCAAAAAAGGATGTATCCTTCAAATGGGATGATGAATGCCACAAATCCTTTGATGCCTTAAAATAATACCTCCTCCAACTACCCGTGTTTATTCCACCTAATGATGACCAACCATCTTACCTTTACATTTTGCTCTGATCATTCCCAAAGTGCCATGATCACTCATCGCTTCAAACAACATAGGGAGTAAGAGGTTTATTATATAAGTTGTACACTTTTAGACTACGAGACTAGATATACTCATGCTAAAAACTTTACCCGCCTTAGTTTTTGTCACCACTAAACTTTTCCATTACCTACTCAACCACAAAACCTTCGTTGTCACCAATACTGACCCCTTACATTATATGTACGATAAGCCTTGCCAATAACAACATGCTGCATGTTGGCTCCTACTTCATGGAGACCTAGATCTCGAATTCATCCATGAAAAATATATCAAAGGAAAAACTATTTCACCAACTTGCTTAGATGTAGATCTCTCCTAAAACCAACCTTCTAACTTCAACTTCCCCTGACGAATCCATTTCTACACTCTCCCTAGATGATATCGTTTACCAGATGAACTTATTCTTCAATGGTTCCAAATTTCAGTGTGGGGGTGGTGCAGGATTTATCCTCATTTCTCTTGATTAGGAGCCTATGCAATTATATTTCAAACTAGATTTTGATTGTACTAAGAATATCACCAAATATGAAGCAATTGTGTTAGGTCTTCAAACTTCTATAGCCTTAGATATTAAATCAATTAATATCTTTGGTGACTCTCAACTGGTTGTGAACCAAGTTAATGGTATATACTAGTGTCGTAATGAGATACTTCAAAAGTATAAACATGATGTTGACATGATTTTGACTACCTTTGACCATTATGAACTTCAAACCACCTCACGTTCCACTAATAATTTTGTGGACACCATGACTTGTCTTTCTTCTCAAATATTTATCACAATAAAAATTTTTCATTGAAATCCCCCCTTACCTAATACAAGATGTTAAATTTATAGGATACATTGAAACTGACCCACGTGACCTTTGGTATAAGTAGTTTTTCACTACCTTTCCCTTTCAATTATTCCTCCAGGATCTTACTCAGTAATGGACATGAGCCTTCCTTAAAAATGTCTCTCACTATGTCATCATGGGTGGTATTCTCTATAAGCATGGATTTGATGGTATCCTCTTACGATGCCTTACAAGTTTTGAAATACCATACACCATCAAGGAAATTCACAATGGGATTTTGGGGGTCATTTCATGCTTTAGCTGTCATAATCGCATCCTTCACCTTGGCTATTACTAGCCAACCCTAAACCATGATTTTGTGACTATGTCAAGCATTGTTTGAAGTGTCAACAACATGATAATATTCACCACACCCTTGTAACACCTTACAGGTTGCATGAGACCTTTGGATTTTCTCTCAATGGGGTTTGGATCTAGTTGGATAAATTAACCCTCATTCTTCCCAACGTCATCAATGGATTATTACCACTACCAAATATTACACTAAATGGGTGGAAGTCCATACCTCTTATTTCTAAAAAATGTGAGAAAATATGTGAATTCATTAACCATCACATCATTTGTTGTTTTGGTGTTCCTCACCACCTCATCACTGATAACGAAAAATAATTCAAAAAACAAAACCCTACGAAACTCTGTGATGCCTTCGACATTCAACTCAGTTTTTATTCACCTTATTATCCTCAAACAAATGGCCAAGCTAAATCAACTAACAAAACCCTAAAAAAATCTTATAAAAGTGGTTGATGATAATGGTAAGGATTGGCACACGCACATTCCTTTTGCCTTATGGGCTTATCACACTAGTATTCACACCTCAACTGTTGCCACACCTTTCTCTTTGGTCTATAGTACATAGGTTTTCTTTCCTCTCAAAGTCCAAATTCCATCTCTCATATCTCACTCAAAGATATGCTCAATAATGATGATTTTTCCAAGACCATTTTTTAAACTTGAGTTATTAGATGAACACCGTCTAAATGCTCTCGATCACCTTCAAATCTACCAAAAATGTATCAAACATGTGCCTATAATAAACATGTCCAAGAATGAACCTTCAAGGTTGGTGATCTTGTCTTGAAGGAAAATCAACATGTAACAAAAATCTAAGAAAAGTAAATGGGGAAAGTTCACTCCTAATTGTATTGGGCCCTACATCATTACTCATGCCTATGGATCGGGTGCTTATCATTTATCTTCACTCGAAGGTAAACCCAACTCGAGCCCTCAATGCCTTTGATATTCGATCATTCTATTTTTGAATCAAGTCCTATATCACCTTTTGTCTATTAAACACTCATCCCTTGAGAAACATTCACCTTCCATCTACCTCTTTTAAGGACCAATGACTACACTAGAATTGTGATTATCCATCACCTTTTAGCCTTATCTTAAATATGAGTACCACGGATCTACTCATGGCATGATTCTCATGGATACTTTTCATCCTTTTCAGGATGGAATCCATGGTCGTTCATCACTTAAAACATCTCTCTTTCATAGCTAACCTCTATGTGCTATGGTTTTGTCTTCATAAAAGAAGCCTATACTCCTTTATAGTCTTGTCCATGACCTAAAAGTCCAAAAAAAAAAATTCAAAAGTAATATACGAGATTTTCAAATTCAAACTCCTTGAGTCAAACTTCTTGTAAATAGATGACTCCCTCCAAAAGGACATCTATCTTTCCATCTTGTTACTATAAATAGACTGCTCCCTTGAAGGAAAACTATAAAAGCTATCCCTATTGTACATAGTCTATCACAAAAATAAGACTATTTCTATAAAATAAAATAAAAATATTTTGAAGCTTCCCACATCGATCAACTTCACGAAGACCTCAAGGAGATATTCTATTCATCCCACATAGACTTCCCACATCGATCAGTCTATAAAACAAAAGAAAAAAAAAAAGATAACTTTTTCATCATGGACTTTCCTATTTTGGTCTTGGGTATCTTGTAGAAGAGGCATGTTGTCTCACACCAAGGTTACACTAAAACAACCCATTTCACCTCACCATATTTCCTTTCTAATCTTCTACCTACTCAAGGGATGTGCCAAAATGTGACATTTCATGATCATGTGACTTTCTTCACCCTTAGAATAGTCAATCATGCAACTGCCTTTAGGGTCTTACGTTCATAAGCCAATATTTGGTATGATAGACTCATAATGGTTCTTACCAATTAGGTGGATTTTTGTCTCCTCTTACCATTCACCTCTTTTCTTACTTATTGATTTTGCTACACAGACCAGACCTTCGACACCTACATTCAGGAATTCCTCTCCCACCAAAATCACCCATGCCTATTCAACCTAAACTCAACCATGCCTAAATGACCTAAACTCAATCATGCCTAAATGACCTAAACTCAACCATGCCTAAATGACCTCAACTCAATCATGCCTAAAACCTACTGACCCATTCATCTACCTTATCATATTCTTCCCTAGCTTATGGGAGAACTACATCAACTGAGGCCCCTTTTCGTCAAGGCTATGTAGGCAAGCACTCCAGGGCATGGGGCCCTTGGAGGTTAGCTTGGCCACTTTTACCCCTAACCAATTTTCCCCCTTTACATTCACATTCTACCCTAGTTAGTTTCCATTTACACAAAACTTGGAAATTAATATATCATAAAAATACATTGTTTCATCATATTTTTACCATTTTATCACCATCAACCATATCATACATTCATTTACATTTCCAAATCATTACTTGGAAATTTAAACACATGATATATAATTATTTCTAAAATGGAAATTTTCAACTACATCATGCCTACACCTAGATATTACTTGGAAATATTATCCCACAATACATTATTTCCATCATTTCATATTATCCTAACTTGCGTTTACCTTGACTCATGCCCTACCTGACTCCACCATACCTATACCTGACCAAACCATACCTATACCTGACTCCACCATGCCTATACCTGACCAAACCATACCTATACCTCCTCCTATACCTGACTCCATCATGCCTACAAGACCTCAAATCAATCATGCCTAACTCACCTAGTTCCCATGATACACAATAATAATGGAAATTAAAAATATTACATCATCCATCCAATAATAATCATCAACTATATAAGGGGGAATGTCTGTGTATCAATACATATGTACACAGGGATACAAGTGTCTCAAAAACTCTCATATACAATCTCACAAAATATTTGGCACATAGGCTAGTATATATATCAAAATCAAAATGATAATACAATATCACATATCATGACCAATCAGCCCCACCTGAGGCCCTCCTCTCAACTCTCACATGTCTCCTCCTCTCTCCTATCAAATCACCCTTGCCAACATCTCTCCACCCTCTGTTGGTCCCTGCCTAACCTCCATCTCCTCCTCCTTTCCCTCTACCGGGCCCGGTCTCCAGAGAGCTAGTAACCTCACCTTGACCCTATCTCTGGGGCTAATGACCCCTGTGCTACTGAGCTATGAGTCTTGGATCTAGTCCACTCATTCACTGCTATCTTGGGCCTTGTGCTTGGCATAAGAGGGAACATCAATACCTATAGTGGCTAGATGGTCCTGGTAATAGTGGGCCTCATTCAGGGCATCCTAAACCTCACCATAGATATGGTATGGGGTGGTGCCATCGGCCTAACTACCACCTGTGAACTCTTCCCTACCAATGGAGGACCTTGTCTTGGTGTTTAGTGCTACTATGGGACCCTGTCTGGTGCATGTGTTGGTACTTGTGTAGGTACTTGGGCTACAAGGCAGTAACCTATGCCTATGCACATACCAAACTATCCTTGTAAACTAATGACTTGCACCTGTATAGCATTCACTACTACCTGTGCACCATCCCCTACAAGAGCCTATATGTGCATGTACATGTCTCCTCTGCATGCCTGCCTGAAGTAGTCACTTGACCCTGTAATGTAGTCACCTACCTTGTCAAAGTAACTACCTATGCCTGTGCATTCGTTTATCAACTAAACTCCCAGTGTGGTCACCTATCCTGTAGGGCATCCTCTGAACCATCACTATGGCTAAGTCTGGATGACCTAGCCATGGTGGTGCTTCCTGTATAACTCACTTCCCACCACTATCTATATGCCACAATGGTCCTGCATCATCCAATCTCATATCCACTAGTACCTCCTCCTTGTCCTATGGGGTCTGTGGGTTAGGGTGGAGACAAAGGTCTCTCCACATCATCCCTATACTAATGGGAAGGGTGGTGGCACATCTTGTTGTAATCCAAACTAGCGCAGACTCTATCAATCAGGATCATCTCATGCTCATCAACACATTCTTCCTCAGTATCCACCACAATAATGATGTAACTCTGTAGCTCCTCAAGCCATCCCTCTAAAATCTAGAAAACTGACATAGGGCTCTAGACTATGTCCATCACATACAAGCCCTCCAGCTCCTACCTGTAGTATACTACATCATGAGCTACCTCCTCTACTCGAGGATGACCACCTACGACCACCCACCTCTTATAACCTACCCTCTATCCCCCATGGTGCCAATATGGTACTAGTAGTCCTCATGGCCACACTACCACAATATGCTCATATGCCCAACAGTGTAGTAGGAACATGTACAATAGATGTTGTAGCATCACATCCTCTGGTAAGCCCATAACTCCCTATATAGTTACACTAAATATGTAGGTGCCCATGTAAATCATATCCAATCCTCGATCATATCTTACAACACTCCCATCAATCCTCTAGGAAATCAGCCACCCTCTAAATCTAGAAGTGCATAGCACCCCACTACTACCATCATCAGTACTTGCTAACACGTCTCTTATGGGTGTGCAACATATAAAGCCCCATAAACAAGACTGGCATTGTGCTCAGTCAGGTCACTCACCATCTCCCCAAATACTACAATCATCACCTCAAAGGCTCCATCTGCTGATACTAAATACACTGGCTCCCCAACAATAGGTAGCCACATAAATCCTATAAACATCCTCCAATGCATGATCATCATCTCATCGCCGGTGGGTAGATGGAAGGTGTTGGTCACTGCATCCCATCTATCGATGAGAGTGACCATGAGACTATGATCCCATTGGATCCACTGTAGTAGGCGCATAAACCCACCAATCCAACATCTCACATGTGTGTCCTCATCCTCAGTAATGATGGGATGCATCTTCCCTAATAATGGTGGGACCTTGTCCCACATCATCGTCAACTGATACCATGCCTGCATCCATACAACTTAACAATGTCAAGTACTAAACTAATTTTCTTATTTCTTCAAACCTAATTACCCCCCCCACCGAAACCCCCATACCTACATTGATCTTCCTCAAATATCTAGTCCCTAACTATTTTACCTCATCTATCATCCATTTTATCTTCACCCATACCCATACCCACCTTTTCCTAGGTATATCTCACCTAAATCCACTTATACCTACATCTTATATGTCTGCATTTAACTACCTCCTAGTTTTCTACACCCATTACCCCTACTTTACCCTTTTTTTGAAGTAGGTCACTTTTAATAGTGACCAACATCGGTTACATTCAACCGACATTGGTCACCACTAACCGGTACCGGTCCCCTTTCTAGCCACCGATGTCGGTCTACCCAACCGACACATCGGTCCATCCAAACCGACGTGTTGTCCGTCTCTAGGTCTTGTTTGTCCCTAAGGCTAAACCCCCATGCCCCACATTTCAAAAAAATTACTAAAACACCCTAAATTCTACCCCAATCCCACCTAAAACCCACCCCAATTCATTTACCCACCTATTTAACCTACATTTCACCCTCCCCATACCCAATTTCATTCATTTTTACCCAAATTTCAAATTTATAAATTTCCCACCCCATTTTTTATTTTTATCAAATTTCAATCAAAATAACAAATGGAGACTGATTCCTACCTCAACCTAGCATCACCTCCTCGGTGGAACCTCTAGTCTCTCTACACGGTGGTCCTCCAGCACCCTCTCTTACCTCATCCATGCCTAAATCACCCTCTTAGTCCTCCACCCAATCAAATCACTTGTAGTGATCTCGTGTGGACCCATCTACCTCACTCCTCTAGCCACTCAACTACCTCCAACTCATCTTGAAAATAACCTTGTCCTTTTCTCCCTCAAAAAGTGATGAAATTTTCTCCACTGTCATTTTCTATAAATAAAAATATTATAATGAATCCATAAAACATTTTTTTGCTTTTTTAACCAACCCCGACCTGATTGACGTCGGTTATCCATTACCGACATTGGTCTTGTGCCCTAGTGCATCATGCTTGGTTTCCCTTGAATGACATCGGTTGGCCATAGCCGATGTCGGTTAGCCCTTTTTGACCCCATTGCACCATATTGCACTACATCTACTTTCCTCAAAAACCTTTTCCACCTAACCCAAAGTTGACCTTGACCTTACACCTCACCCTCATGACCTTATTACCTATCACCCAACCTCACCATCAGTTGGGGCATGTTTTTCCCCTCACATGGCCTTACCTACGGCCTTTCCTAAATCACCCAACCGACACTCACCTTTTGTGACACTCAAATTCATGTACTCATTATACCTTGCGATGTGATACTCATGTTGTTCAACCTAATGACCTTACCTTGCCTAAATGTCATGTTTGTTTATCCCACCATACCTTTGGTGCCTGGAAAAAACCTATTTCCCATTCCTACACCTAGCCTAGTGGTGTTTTAGGACCATATCCTATACCTTGGATACCTAACCACTTCAACCTTGTTTGGATAAACCTATCGACATTTGATGACATAGAGTTTGCAAGCTCTTCAACCTGTACCTTATCATAATCTATATGTGTGTGCATTAGACTTCCATTACCTATTACCCGACCCAAAATTACCCTTACCTACAACCCACCTACTCTTGCTTTCATCATTTACCCATTTATCAAACCACTCACCGACTTTGTTTCACACCTCCTCAGTTCTTGGTTTGAGGGGGATCACCTCCATCCATACTTGGGGCACCTAATCTTCACTCATACTTTCGAATTCTTATTTTTTTAGTGCCGCTTATCAATACAAGCTACATGACAAAAAGGGGAAAATGTAGACACCAAATTTGGGTCACACTCCCTTGGTCCCCTTTAATTAATTAATGTAACATATTTACCTAACCATGACCCCTTACCCCGACATTCATATTAATTTAATTACTTACAATTGAATTAATGTTCATCCTCACATTATTAATTAATTTAATTACTTTAATTAAGTTAATTTACACATCACCTAGACACCTCACCATGGACTTATTCCTAGCCTATTAATTAATTAAGACTAGGTCCCTACTTATCCTAACCAACTGGGACTTAGTCTAACCCTAAAATTAAAGTCTATTCCTTCTCCAACAACACTCCCACTTATCTAAGCGCCAACCTCACTTGAGACCCGGATTAGCAATCAAAATCACGCCAAAAATAGTAAAGATCAGGCTATTTTTGGTAACTTGGACTAATTCACCCTAACCGACACGCCAATTTTTATCCTCAGTCGACGTCAGTCACCTAAACCACCATCGGTTCCTTTATATACAATTTACAACCTTTTACCCGGTTGGTCATTTTGAGTTTTGAGAGTGCTATTACAATCAAGTGAATATCTTAGAGCCATTACTTCATCCAAATGATGTCTACACACCACCAGAGAGAAGCACAGGCCAAAGGATTCCCTTCTAGATCATTGGAGCATTCACGGAACACACAGGTCATACTTCCATGGCAATTGAACCAACTACCACCTCACCAATCAATCACCAACCTCCATCCAACCATGAGATCTTCATAGCAACAAGTAAGTAACATGATCTTAATCATTTGTGCTTCCTTTATTGCAGATCTCTTTCCTCCTTCATTATTTTTAGTTTCTATTGTTATCCAAATATCTCCATCTTCTCACCAATCCACCAACCCAACCAATTCAAGCCCTTTCACCCTTTGTGACCTCTCCTCTCGTATTCTTGAGTCTTCTTAGTTATATTACAAACCTAACCACACCCTCCTCACTCTCTGTGTAATCACAGAGAAGCCCAAAAACCATTTTTATTAAGTTATTTCCAATTTCCCCTACTAACGTCGGTTTACCCTACATCGGTTTCATCCCTGAACCGACATCGGTCACCTGACCGATATCGGTCTCTATGTCATTTTATATTCTCAGACCAGCAAGCTTCCCACTCACCCAAAACCAACCCAGACCTCAACCAATCAGCCCTAGACCCTTACCAAACCTTTGAAAACCTTTCTAACTTGAACAAACCTTGGTTCTAATTAGATTTAGTGTTATTTTAATATCTAGCATAAAATCTAGTGTATTGTGTGTATGAGAAACCTAAATCATTACATTGTAATAGGACCTATTTATTTCAGTTTCTTATTCACATTGAATTGTTATTAAATAGTGGATTGACAACCTCTCTAGGAAGCACCATGCTTCCTGGATCTACATACGCTAGAAATCCACTATCATATGCTATTTAATACTCTTTTGTGGTCTTTCTTTACATTTACAAGTAGTCCTTCCTAGAAAAAAATAATTTCTCTATGATCAGCTTGGATAACATCAATAATGTGCGCATTCTACCTTCCACCTTCACTTCACAGGTATTCCTCCTTAACCATTTACCCTCTATATGTTTCGTCCTAGAAAATGTAATTTTAGTCAATTACGGCTCCATTAACATACCCACGGCCTAATCGTTTAATTACATGTTCTAATTTTAACCCATGGCTTTTCTTTCTCCTCTGCTTCATTCCATGGCTTCTAGTTATGCACAACATTGGATTTACATGCATATCTACTTTCTCAACCTCCATGGTATGATCAAATCATTACATGGCTAACTCTATGTTTTGACATCTTTTCTCCTTTGGCCATGGCTCATTCAAACCTCTCTCAGTGACTAGTTTCTCCCTTCCGTGGTTCTCGTACTCGATCACGGCTATCGAATTTGTTTAATTTTTGCAAGGGTGCAAAAATGGACAAAAATTTCCATTTATTTATGGATTATTTCTTGGTGAGGTGATTTGATATGTGAACCATCTCAATTTTGGTGACCTATTTCTGGGCATGATTAACATGTTTGAGTGACTTAGAAGAGATGAAGGTTTTGGTGTATTCTGTCTATTTGGTGGTGTCTCATGGACCTAGATATTGAGTTAAATTCATGAATCATCTTTTAATGTCGCCAAATAATCTTGAATTGAGGGTTTTCTACGTGAACTTTTTCACTCTTATGGAATGGTTTTTGGTGCTTGAAGATCTAGATTTAGTAGCTTGCTTCTTGGTGTGTTTTATGGTGGATATAGTTAATACAAATGTTCATAAGCTATTTGGTGATGGTTAGAGGTTGTTTTTGATATATTTGGATATTTTATAGTAATGGTGTATCTTTTATGTGTCCTTCGTGTTCATGGTTCATTCATTGGAAATGAAGACCTTTGTTTTGTCCTATTTGAGATGTCTTGGAGCTATTCCTTGGTTTGTGAGACCTTTACTTGACATAATTAGGTTTCTTGGAGTGATTTATATGTTTTTTCTTGTTGGTATGACTGACCTTAATGGTCATGGCCAACCTAGAGGTGTTATGAGCTAGTGACATGTATATAAGGCTAGTTTATTTTCTCATTTGTAGTAGTAGTATTCTATGGGGATGCGAGCGATAAAAGGAGGAAGTTGAAGAGGTGTAAAGGTAAATGGAAGAGTTGAGGATCAAGTATGAAATTTCATTAGACCTAAGAGGAGTAGATTTGAGTGAGTAGGAGAAGAGCTTGTTTTGAGAGGGTTTGAAGAGTATGGAGTTGAACTTGTGATCACAATCTATTGTAGAAGCAATAATACATCTATTATATTCATTATAATCTTATTCAGTTGGTGCTTGATTAACTTAGGGGGTAATAGACTCTTTATATAGTAGGTTCTATACTAAATAGGGGTGGGTACTCCTTGTGAAGTGGGTGCTTCACTAAATAAATATTGTATGATGTGTAATATTCATGCAAGTCCTTTGTTATGAGTAATATTAGTAGAGGTTTCAGTGGGTTTTCTTCCCCTTGAGGTTTTCCCACTTCATATCTGATGTTATTATGTTCTCTCTTGTCTCATGATCTTGTGAATGGTTAATACACATCTAATAAGCTCACATTAATTATGTATGTTGAATGAATGCAATGAATGATGTATGTAAGCTAAGGTAGATGAAGTAAAAGTTTTGTAACGATGCATATAAATAGAGAAGTACATTAAGTTTTTAAGAGAGAGATCAATTTTTTTGGGAGAAGTTACTCTTCAAGCTTGGAAGAGTGCTTTTGAATATTCAAGAACCTTTCAATTACATTCAGAGTGATATTTTTCCATGGAAAGCTGAGTTATTATGTTAATGGTTGATGTGTTTATGCTTTGTGAATGCATAATTCCTTAGTATAAGTGGTTGGCTTGTCTTTATCTCAGAGTATCTTATTTCATTCTGTTAGAAAGTGGTATAATTGTGTGAATATCAGTTGTGAAAAGTTATCTTCCTTCTGTTATGCAAGCCATATTATCATTGACCCTCATGAATGAAATGGATGTTTGACATGTGTCTATTTTATATTATTGTGGTGATTGATTGTGTTTCTAATTGAACTTGATCTATCTATGCATAATCTAAGTTTAACAGCAAGAATGTATGCTTCTTAGTTTGTGATATCATGTATCCTCTCTAAGTTGTAACAGGTGAAGTTGGTTTGTGGTGCATACATCCTCTTCGAATTAACCCTTCCTAAGTTTGAAAATACCCTTTATTTGGTGCATCACCATACCTAGTATAATTTCCTTCTTGCAAACCTCTTTCCCTAAAACCCATGACAATGTTAGAATAGGGCTAGATAACCATTTTATTACACTAGGAGATGTAAAGCATTTAGTGTAGGAAGAGGAAGTCGACCTTATCCGGAGGTTCACCTCGAGCCCAAGCCCCATAGCTTGAGAGGTGATCCCATGTGTCCCAATAACACCAAACATCCTGCTCATGGTTTGGCCATTCATAGGGTGCAATGATTCGACAAAACCATTTTTGGCACACCTAGTGGGACAAGTTGGTACTTCTCTTCACACTTTCACGAATCAAAGTACTTGGAGACTCCATTTCTCTAGATTTCAAGTCTCAGTGTAGTTACTTATGCAAATAAACTAGACAAGAGATTATTTAAAGAAAAAAATTATCATCATACCGAGCTTTCTTTATCTCCTCCAAAGAGAAGGTGAAGAGGTATTTCAACATCACCAGTTGCAACTTTACCTCATCGAGGTCATTCCACTCCCGACGAATATTCCCTCCACCAAGGCATAATCGACCCTTAGTCTCCATGGAAGCCAATGTTTATCTACCTTTCAATGTCACACCCCTTCTTTATTAGCCCAAAGGGATTCCATAATAATAGTTTCTTTGAAAAGTTTACCATTTTATACTGGAGAAACCAATGTTACTCCCTGGGAGCACATTTTGGATGTGGCTAGTATCTGTGCAGTGCATAGTATTACAAAAGATAACATGGTAGTCAGAATTCTTGCTACGTCATTTAAAGGTAAAGCACTCCAATGGTTCTAAAGCTTAACTATTGGCTCCATTACTACTTGGAACGAGTTAGGCACAAATCTCTACAAGTAGTTTGAGGAAAAAAGTGATCACCTATCACTTATGGAACAACTCACTACCATAAAACGAGCCCCTCAAGAATATATGAGTGATTTTAATTTTTGGTTTGACAAAAACCGGAATAGGGTTCGATCTTTGGTAAGGCCATCTCCTAATAATGCAATCTTATATTATTTATAGGCCTTAAATAGTTATATAGTAGTGATGGTTCAATATGTGGGGGAACTACAATTCATGATTTCTATGAGATTGCCACAAGGGATGAAAATTCCCCAATTCAGGAAGGTAAAATTTCTCCTAGTCCTCCTATGCATTTGTTTACGAAATTATAGGAAATCATCAAGTCCTTGCTCCGGTTCCAACAACTTCCAATAAATCAACCATGCCCAAGTGCCAACCCCCTTCAAATGATTTGACTATGGTTAAATCATTTCTATAGACTTTTAGAAATGAGCTCATGGTGATTAAAAGGCAACAATCCCAATATGCTTGCCCGTTCCAATCCCAATATCCAACGGGTCATCTTCCTTTTCAAGGAAATAGTTAGACCTGAACTGTGTCACTAGCCAAGCCGCAAATATGAAGCCTTTAAACTTGCAAAACCCTTCTGCTATGAGCTCATCCATAACCTTAGTTCCGGTCCAAAATAACCTTTTTCAATATTATGAATGGTGTTATCCTTGTTCTCAGCCTCACAACCAAAATATTTTCCAAAATGGAGTATTGAGTCAAGCCCTTATGGTCTAGAGTCTATCTTTACGAGTCATCACCAAACCAAACACCCAAGAGAGCCAAGACCAACCTTCTGATGAAACTACACTACTTAATTGGAAAATAAATGATTTTTGTGGTTTGAATACTGATGCCTCTACTGGTAGAAACAAAAACACATAGTAAGAAGAGAGAAATAGATCCTCAACCTTCTAAAACTGATCAGGCATCTACTTCACATCTTCAAGCGCAAGTGTTGGATGATAAGGGTACATGAAAGAAATCTAAGTCTACAAATAAAGACAAGTCTTCGGGTATCACAGCTCCCAATAGGCATTTCCAAAAGATTACTCTAATGCCCAAAAGGGTATACAAAAAGTTGGGGAAATTATGTTCAACATTTTGGATCAAATGAAGAAAACCAATTTAAGTGTCACAATATGGGATGCACTCTCAATTCCTTCTCAAAGGAATTTGTTGCGGGAGGCTTTGAATAGTTTTGGTACTACTGATAGATCATCGGGTCATGGAGAAACAATAGCGATCAGTTTGTGTCAACCAAAAGTGAAGGGGATTCCTAAGGCCAAAAACCACCACCATTCTATATCTCTCTTGATCATTGGTGATCATTTGGTGCATAATTGTATGATTGATTCTAGAGCCAGTAGTTCCGTAATGCCCAAGAAAATTATAGATGTATTGGGAATCCCATATACTCCAATATTAAAAGGGGTTATCCAATTGGATGGTACCACATTACTGACTAGTGGAATCATTAAGGGACTCCAAATTAGTATCCATGCATGTCCTAGCTTGTCATTCACACAAGACATATCCATTATTGATATCCCTCCCCTCTTTGCCATTTGTTTGTCACAGGATTTCATTGCCAAGATGGGTGGTTATTTGTCATCAAACTGGTCACATATGATCCTTATAGCTTAGTATGGGACAAAGGTGACTATAAGAGCAAAACTGATTTGTCATAATCATGTGGAACCATACACCGCTAAACCCATAAATGGGAATTATGCCATTTATGACCCAGATGAGGAAGATGCAGATCATGAGCCAACTACTCTCATAGAAGAAGTCCCTAATACAATGCTTGATGAGGTAAGTATAGATCATCAATATGACCCTTATGCTGATTTATTGGAAAATGAAGAATTTGGTTTGTTATTTTTGGAAGAGACTGGATTAGGTACATACTACATACATGAAGAAGGTACAATCATACCTTAGTTGGTTAAAACATCTAGTAGTTGCGAGGGACTATGGAAACTATTCTTCGATGGTTCAAGGAGTAAAAATGGATCCAGTATGAGAGTTATGTTTATTTATCCGAGAAGGAGGTAAATATTTCCCATCATTTTGGTTGTAGTTTAGTTATACTAATAATGTCTCTCGAATATGAGTCCCTCATACAAGGGATTCAACTGGCCCAAAAGAGAGGAATCAAATACTTGATGCAGGTCTTTGTGTACAATGAATTGGTTGTGCATCAAGTAGCATTCAGTAGTGCATCAAAAAATGATCTATTGAGATCATATAAGAATCAGTTTGGGACTTGATAGAAGATTTCAAAGCTTTTGGAATTCATGCAGTTCCCATAAAGTAAAATCAAGATGTTGATAGACTTGCTACCATTGGCTTACAGTATGATATACCTGCAGACATTATGAAAGAAGGGCAATAAATGGTCAAAATGGTGGTCTATCCTATAGTACCAGATAACATAAGTAGCTGGAAAGTGTTCGATAGTGACCAACAGATTGTCCTTTTCCTACAAAAGTAAGAAGTAGAGTTTTCTTCCAAACACCAAGATAAACTACAAAAATCCTATGGTGATCAAATTATACAGTTGAAAGGAAATAAACTTCCAAAAGTCCTAGTTACTCTTGAATCCATCTTCAATACAGATGACCAGGTCAAACGACAAGGTACCAACATGGTAATCAAAGAAGAAGATTTTGAAGAAGTCGAGGTTGATGAGGCCGAATATCCCGTTAAATGTATAATATATGATCTAATGGTACCCTTCTTTTTATTAAGTTTGATTTCATTTCATGACTTTTATTTGATCTAATATGAATTAGGATGTAATTGTTTATCTTTTGATTGATTGTGATTCTAACGTTTAAAAGATCTGAAATTCCTGACAAAGTGTGTTTGAAATTCAGTTTTGTAATAAAGCAGGTCTAATCAGTCAAAGAAATGAAGTATGTAGTGTTCAACATGTTTTTGGTAGCATCTATTCCAATACAACTTAGTTCCGGAACTTCCAAGCTAGTTCCGGAAATTTCAAACTTAGTTTCAAAACTCCAGTATTTAGTTATGGAATTTTTCTGGACTTAGTTCCGAAACTCCTAGGTATAGCTCCGGAACTCTCACGGTTTTGATCCTTAATGATTTCCTATGGTTTTGGAACTTCTCTGAAGTTCCGGAACTGATGGAAGTTTATCTATTCTAACCACATCCAAAGATTTTGCATCAACGACCCTTTCAATCAGGAAAGGATGAGAAGATTTCTAAACACAGATCCAGGGATAGTTATCTTACAACTATCTGATCAGCCACAATCTGAGTCAACATCTATTTTGGGCATGATTTGATTTCATCGAATCGTAGAGACATCTATGATTGTAAATGTATATATAAGCATGGACACTGCAAAGATAGGAAATTGAAATATATAGAGATAGAACAGAGAAGATAGATATAGAATAAGTACACAGATCTAGTATGTTTTGTAATACCAAATGTTTTATCAATAAATAGTCATTCCTGTTTGAGAGAATTCTAAGTTGTTAAATATTGATTCGAGGAGGAGTAAGGGCCCACTCCCCCAAGGACCAGGATATTCATCTATTTGGTATTTATATTTCTTAAGAAAATAGTTTATATCTGTTAATTTTGTATCACTTTTAATTCTTCTAGTTAAAATCTATTGTATACTCATTCCTGCAGGTGTTTAGATAGATTCTTATATTTCTTACAACCATTTTCAAGTACTCTAAGTTGTGTGTTTATTTCAAAATCAAGTGTGTTTATTTCCATTCTTTATTCCCATTCTCCAAAGTGTGTTTCCTTCCAAAAAGCTTTCTGTGTTTCCTTTTAGCAAAGTTTTCATAGTATGATTTACATAAGTTTTTTATGAAGAAATCCTTAAGACATTCAAAATATCCCCCATAAAATTAAAAAAATAACTACAATCAACTACTAGATCGATAGGACCGTTCTTGTTGCATATAGCTTTAAACACCCCTAGTTTGAATATGACATCAACAAGAAGTTTATTAAATGAAGGGAATAATGACACCCATCATTTTTGGTGCCATTTTCTGGGGATCACTAGTTGGAATTTTCTAATTAAGTGTCAGCAAGAGAAACAATCATACATCTAGTAGTTGAAGGATCTTCCCTACTATATCATAAAATATATGAGTAGACCAAGAGACTCACAGGGTAGATTCCTCCAAAAACATCTTCACAAGAATTCATAACATCCTCTAGTCTAAATAAGGAAATTGATCAAGAATTGGAGGCACCATCATCCCCTGTTATACAAGAAACAAAATTGCCACCTTTGGAATTCTTAGATCAGTCACCTAAAGGAAGTAGAAATTTTAGGAAAAGGATTATTACTCAAGATCCATTTAGGGTGAGTTTTGATTCTCAATTGAGTAGTCAACCTCCTACTCCTAATTTTTCACCTTCCCTAAGGCATACCACATACCACATTGATTGGGAGGAAAATTTGGAAAATATTTTAAAAATGGCATGAGAAGCTGAAAGAGAACCTGATAGGACCTTTACTTATCCAATCCAATTGGGTGATGATGATACACCAATGAAAAATATCTCACCTACACATTTACCCACATTTAGAGGGATGTCATCTAAAGACCCTGACCAATTTCTGTTTGAGTTCAAGGTACTATGTTAGACCTATGACTACAAAATGGATAATCAAAAACTCAAGTTGTTTCCATCCACTCTGAAGGATGTAGCAATGAGGTGGTTCATGGGATTACCATCCAACTCTATTACCACTTGGGCACAAATGGAAACTACCTTCCTAGACAAATACCAGGATTATTGTAGAGGGAGAAATAGGAAGGAAGAATTCTTCAAAATCAAGCAAGAGGATGAAAATATAGAAGACTATTTAGACAGATTCCTCTTTGTGAGCAAAAGGTGTGGATTTTTACTTCAAGAGGAGTTAAGTAAAACCATTTTTCTTAAGGGTTTGGATGAAAATCTAGGGAATCCCTTAACTTGATAGGAGGTGGAGACATTGATAAGTTAAGGATGAATGAAATTAAGGAGATTTGTAGAAGCTATTCCAGAACAAGGGGTGGACCTAGAAAAGGAAAATTGGTGAAAATTTGAATCCAGATATGAACAAACTAATGGATGAGTTAGCAAACTTTAAAAAAACATTTTAGTTCAATTAACCTCTACTATGGATGGATTACAAGCTAAAGCAAATGCTAAAACTGAACCATTGGCTATGTATTGTCCTAGATGCAGGAAGAATCATGCAATAAGAGACTGTCCTTTGGATAAAATAGAAATATGTCTTATCTGTGAATCTAAAGAACATGATATTGATGCTTTTTCTCTACTCCCAGTCATAAAGAATCATCTTAAACAAACCATTACCTCATCTACAATGTGAATTGAATTTTGTTCAGAGACAACCTAACCAAGGGTAGTTTATGCCAAGATCAGTTCCTAATCCCTGGATGATGCCATGGGCTGCTTAGACAGTACCAAAAAATTGGGGACAACCACCTTGGGTACCTTAACCAACATGGAACCCTCAAGATTGGGCAAATCAAGCTTGGTATGCTTAGGGACATCAACAACCATGGGCTGGTCAAGGAAATCCTTATGCTTGGTCACAACCTAGATGGAACCCTAGTAATTATGCTCAAGGAAGAACATATCCAAATCAGAATCAACAGGCCATCATGGGATCCCCTACATAGAATTCACAAACTGAGAATATATTCTATATAAAAATACCAAAGACAACCAAAGAGAAAACCCAAGAAACAAACAAACAACTCCTTTTTATTGAACGGAACTAGAAAAATCGGTTGATTTACATGCCATGGATCAAGGATATTCAAACTAGATTTGGGAAAATAATTAACAGATCCACTGTTATAATGACTCGAAATGACAAGAAAATGAAATCCCTATTACTGTTTTTCCAAAAGAGGATATAAAAAGCAAAGAAAAGGATCCAGATAGCGACACTATTAAGACTCCATTTCCAGAGAGATTTAAAGAAGCTATAGAAACCAAAGAGTCCGAATTGCACAGGAACTAAGGAAATTGAATATTGAAATACCAATGTTACAAGAAATTAAGGACATTCCAGAATTGAATAAATGAATCAAAATGTTATGTTTGAAAAATCATGGAAGGAAGAAACAATACCCAAGACTATCAAAGTAGATGGGAAAATTGTTGATTTATTAGTAGGAAAACTTTTACTTCCCAAATACGGAGATCTTGGAAGTCCTGTTATTTCTGTCTCTATAGGGAATAAGGATATACATAATGTTTTGGTATATTTGGGAGTGGCTATAAATGTAATGATAGTGGAAACTTTGAAAACATTACCATTAATGGGTATACAACCTACTAATACCATATTGTAGATGGCAGACCGATCAGCCAGAAAAACCAAGGAATTATTGAAGACGTGGTAGTTATGGTGGATTCATGGGAATATCCAGCTTGAATTCCTTATATTGCAGAATATCCAACAAAATCCAATCCCATCATATTCAAACAGATGCCTCAAATAATTCCATTGGTGCAATTTTGGGACAGAAAGATGAAGAAGGAAAAATGTATGCTATTTATTATCTCAGTAAAAATATTACTCCCACTAAAAATAATTACACCACCACTAAAAAGAATTTATTGTTGTGATTTATGCAATTAATAAGTTCAGATATTACATTACAGGGTACAAAATATTTGTACACATAGATCATTCATCAATTAAATATTTAATGAATAAACTAGTGATTGGAGGAAGAATAATTAGATGGTTATTAATTTTACAAGAATTTGATATTACCATTGTGAACAATCCAGGTAAATCTAATGTGGTATTTGATTTTTTATCAAGACTAACCACTACAGGGGAGAAAGATCCAGTCAAGGATAAATTTCTAGATGAACAATTGTTTTCTATTTCAGCAGTTACACCATGGTTTTCTGATATGGAAAATTATCTTGCAATAGGGAAGTTTCCTCCTTCTTTCACTAAGAAACAAATAAAGAAGTTAATCAAAACTAGTGCACAATTCAAATGGTTAAATGGAATGCTATTTAAATGTGGCCCTAATTTGGTTTTACGTAGGTGTGTAAGAGAAGATGAAATATTTGACATCCTTAGAGCATGTCATGATGAACCAAGTGGAGGACACTATTCAATGAAAAGAACAACTCATAAGATACTTGGCACTAGTTATTATTGGCCATCTTTGTACAAGGATGTGAAGAGATATATCAAGTGGTGTGATCCTTGTCAAAGGATGGGACAACTAAATTTCACCAATGAAATGCCTCTTCAACCTCAAGTAGTGATTGAACCATTTGAGAGATGGGGATTGGATTTTGTTGGTCCCTTTAATCCTCCTTCATAAGGAAGGAATATATTCTTGTGTGTATTGACTATGTGACAAAGTGGGCAGAAGTGCAGGCATTGACAAATGCCACTAAAGAAGCAGTTGTTGATTTCCTTTGGACATAATTATGGTAAAGTTTGGAGCACCAAGGAGCATAGTTTCAGATCAGGGACCACAATTTATGTCTAATATGATCCAAGCTTTCACAATGTATTACCAAATCAATCATAGGAAGTCATCTCCTTATCACCCATAGTCAAATGGACAAGCTGAAGTAACAAATAGAGAATTGGAAAACATCCTTACCAAAATAGTTGAAGTTGGGAGAAAAGATTGGGTAAAGAGACTACCTGAAGTTGTTTGGGCTTATAATACAACTTGGAAAACTACAATAGGGTTTTCACCATATGAGTTAGTCTATGGGAAAAAGCCCTTGTTGCCCATTGAGTTTGAACTACAAACATTGAGGATAGTAGTTAAGGTGGGTATTGAGTTGGATGCAGCTCAAAAGGAAAGAATCCTTTAACTCAATGAATTGGATGAATTGAGGATGGAAGCACTTCAGCAAATAGAGATAATCTAAGAGCAAAGGAAGTAATGGCATGACACACATATCAAGAAAAGGAAATTCAAAGTAGGATACTAGGCATTGCTATTTGATTCTAAGTACCAACAATTCAAGGGAAAATTGAGAACTAGATGGTTGGGACCCTATCAGATTGAGCAGATATTTGACAATGGTTCTATTCAGTTACTTCCCATTGATGGCAGTAGAAGAACACTCTTGGTTAATGGACATAGGCTAAAAATCTATAGGAAGCCTCCCACTAAGGATGAATTCTTGAGGAAGATTGAAGCAGAAAAAGAATTTGATCATATGGAAGAACCTAGTTCTTCTAAAATGATCAAATAATCAGATGATAGATCTAGAATAAAGGGAAGAAAATGAAAACTAGTAAATGGCGTTTTCTTCCCAAAAAAATAGAGAAAAATAAAAAAAAAAAAAATTCTCTTAGAGGTCAATTGAAAACCAACAATGGCGGTTGACCTCCTCTTATGGCTAATTCAAATAAAAGGGAATTCTTTGGAATTCTAGTTGTCTTATCTAACTCGTGTTTTATTCCACTTGTAGGAATGATGAGTCATCATAACAAAAGGATTACATCATCAAGGACGGTAATTATATCTTTTAACTTATTTAGGGTTAAATTAAAAGTTTGCATGTGTGATTTGACTTGATTTAAAAGTTGGTATGATGAGTCATCTATTTATACATTATGATTACAAGTGAGTAATCATGAGATGATATGGATGGAATAAGTGGCGGCATAGTTATCATTAGTAATCATTAGTGCAAAATCAAGTGAAATAAGTTGTAGAGAGATTTTGAGGGAGAAGCAATGAATTAAGCTTGTGTTCCGTAACAAAGAACAGAGGTTCCACAACTAAGAATAGAGGTTCCACAGATAAAATCATTAGTTTTGTAGCTAATCAAGAAGCCCTACAACCGATTTGCATGTAATCAAAGGAAACAAAATTTGAGTCAATATGGGGATTAAAAATAAATCAGAACCAGAGGATGATTCCCAACTGCTCATGGATGAAGAAGTGGCATCTATCTTTGAGCATGCAGGATGGCTAGAGTTCCTAAAGAATTTTTCAAAGTATAATGATGAATTAGTAAGAGAATTCATCATAAACCTAGAGAAATCCAGGACAAAGGTTAGAAATATTTTTATTCCTTTTTCTGTGAATACAATAAGTAATGTGTCTAGAGTGCCAATTGTGCATGTCCCACATCCTGCCAAAGGGACCTTGAAAGAACTGGTTGAAACCCTACTACAAGAAGGGGAAACTGAACCCCAATACATTTACAATACAAAGAAAATCATAAAAGGGGTCAGAAGGGCCAATTTTCCCAAACCCTTTGATAGGGTAGCATTTTGGATAGTGAAGTATTTAACCTGTGATGGTCAATTTGGGTCCGTAGGAAAAGAAGTCCTGAAGATGCTCATATATCTAAAATATGGAGCCACAAAACCAAAATACATAATAAACCTTCCAGGGTTTCTTTTTTATTCTATCCAGACCATGGCCCAGAGGTATTCCTGGGGTGTTGGGACAATCAGGCATCACAGGTTAGTTCATTTAGTATGCCAACACCATTTTCTCAAAAGAAAAATGGAGAAGAAATTTGGGAAAAGTTTCTTGGCAAGTTATTGTTATTTTAAAATGATTTAGGTATCTCACTTAAAAACACAATAAGAAATAGATCTAATCTAACAAGCTAAGCTAGAATAGAATCCAAAGGTCAAATGATTGGTTCTGGGTCTCTAGAAGTCTGATAAAGGTCTCGGGTAGTAGATCACAGGTGAATGAGGGTGAGATAAAATTAGGTGGGTAGGTCTCTGTTTAGGGATGTGTGGGAAAACACAGAGACCGGTGTCGGTCAGGGGTGACCGACGACGGTTAGGTGTAACCGGTGCTGGTATCGTGAGATCTGGAAATGTCACAGAACAAGTTGGGTCTCCTTTGTGATTACACAAAGGACTTTGGTTGGTCGGGATGAGGTATTGGGTGACTGGAGTAGGCTTTTGTGAGGTTTTAATGGGTATATGGAGGTGAAAATGTGGAGAAGGTCAATAGGGAGCAAGATAAACAATGGATGATAAAATGATGATGAAATGAAATAAACCAGAAAGTATGATGTTATACTTACTTGGATTTCATTCCTGAATGTCTGTGTGTGAGGGATGGAGGTGTTGATGATGGGTTTGAAGGTTGCAAGTGATCACCAACTAAAGAAAATCTTCTGTATGGGCTGCATGTACACTCCTCTTTGCTTGATAGATCAGATCATGGTCAGGGATGGTCTATGCAGCAGAGAAGATGCTCAATCTCCTTCCTCGATGTGAGTTTTCACTGAATTGGCTCTCTGAAGATGTGTTATCTCTCTGAGATGTGTTCTTGCTCATCAAATTTCTCCCAATGTTTTCCAACTTTCCAACCTTGAGAATAAGGTTGTTTTGGGGTTAAAAGGGGTAACCGACGGTGGTCCGGCTTAACCGGTGATGGTTAGGGGTAACCGACATCGGTCAAGGTGGGATTTCCTAGGTTTACTAAACTAGGGAGATCCTCCTAATTTCCTTGATCTCATGTCATTATCCCATGGATTAGACTCGAGAGCTCTTGTGAGCATGCAGGAATGTGGTTAGAGGGAATGTAGGCATTGATTTTTAGGGTTTGGGTAAGTCTTAGTTAGTTATGGGAACTTACTAAGAATAGGTCTTAGGTTGAGTTGGCTTGGTGAGGTGTCTAAGTGAACTATATGTGTGGATATTATTTAAATAAGATATTTAAATAATAAATATAGTGAGGATAATGCATTAATTTAATTAAATTAATTAAATTAATATTAGTGGGGTGAAGGGGGTCATGGCTAGGTAAATGTAATAAAGGGTGCTTATATGTCGAGGGACAAAAGGGGAGTGTGACCTAATTTTAGTGTCTACATTTTTCCCCTTTTTTGTGTAGCTTGTATTGGTAAGTGATGCTAACAAAAATAAGATGTGGTTGCCCCATGTGTGGGTGAAGGTGATCCCCCTCAAACCAGGAACTGACGAGGCAGCAGGCTAAAGCGGTGAGTGGTTTGATAAAAGGTAAATGTGAGGAAAAGGCAAGTGGGTATAGGGAAAAAGGGTGAAAGGTCTACTCGGGAAATCTAGGTAATGGGTCAGGTCACAAGTAGCAACAATCAAATGCACACACACGTATAAACTACAGCACGCTACCAGGTTGAAGAGCAGGAAAAATCTACATCATCTAAGGTCGATAGGTTTATCCAAACAAGGTTGAAGTGAATCCGTATCCAAGGTATAGGATATGGTCAGGAAACACAACATAGGTTAGGTGCAGGAACGTTTAGGTATGTTCCGGTACACCAAAGGTAGGGTCAGGATAAATGGTCACGGAAATAGGCTAGGTAAGGTCATTAGGTCAATCAACACAGTAATAAATGTGCATGCAAGGTATAGCAACACATGAGGTCAAAGGTCACTAGCGATGGTCCAGTCCAAATATCTAGGTCACGACACGGTAAGGCCAAGGTAGGGGTAAAATAATGAGTCCCCAAAGGAGGAAAATGGAGGTAGTAAATGATGAGGTCAGAAAGGTAAGGTAATGGGTTGGGTAAAGGTTGGATGGGGTAAAGGAGCAAGGTAAAGGGGGGGTAAAATGGGCAATGTAGGTGAGGGTGATGTGGTAGTCATGGATAATTGACAGTATAGGAAAACCGATGATGTTAACCGATGTTTATAGAAAACGTCAAGTTAGGGGTATGATGGATTTTGAGATGATGGACAAATGAGAGTAGATATGAGTGGGTGGCAATTTTTGATAAATGGAATATACAACCATATGATTTATATGATGAGATTCATGGTATTTTGTGATGTGTTTTAATGATGTGAGAGATATTAGATGATGGATTGATGATGGCATGCACCATATGTATTAGATGAGATATGATGATGATATGGATGGATTGTCATTAGAGAGGTAGGTGCATGATGAGTTAGGTTGGTTTAGGCATGGATTAGAGTTAGGCATATGGTTGGTTGAGATAGGGGGATGATGGATTAGTTTAGGCATGGGTTAGTCGGTAGGTTGGGCATGATCGAGTTAGGTTAGGCATGGTTTAGGCATGGATTGAGTTAGGTTATAGGCATGGATTGAGTCGGGGGTTATAGGCATGGTCATTAGTTATAGGCATGGATTGAGTTAAGATTATGGTTAGGTTAGGTTTAGTTTATGATTATGATTATTATTGGCAATGAATGATACTATGGGTCATATGTGAAATGTTGTATAATCTATGCATAGTGATGATAGAGAGATGGTAGGTGTAATAAATGTATGTTGTGGTAAGCAACTTGTTATGTATGTGGCTTAATTTCCAATTTTGTTATAAAAGGGGAACTAAGTGAAATGTGATGTAAATGGTGAGTTAGGCATGGTTGATGAATTGTTTAGGGTAGAGAATGGCCGAGCTAACCTCCAAGGGCCCCATGCCCTCGAGTGCTACCTACATAGTCCCGAAAAAAGGGACCTCAAGCCGATGTAGTTCTCCCATGAGCTAGGGAAGAATATGAAAATGAGTTGGTAGGTTTGTGGGCATGTTGTGGGTTTAGGTTTAATAGGTGTGGGTAGATTATAGGTAAAAGGATGTAGGTGAAGGTGATTATGGTGAAAGGGGAGGATACCTCAAAGGTAAGCGTCGAGGACCAAGTCCTATATAAGGTAATCAAAACATAAACAAAGATGGTTAAAAGATAAGAGGGGGCAATAAAGCCACCTGATTGGGTAGGATCATACCGAAGTAGATCATACCTGAGGGGGGTGATGAACATAAGACCCGAAAGGCATTGCATGATTAACTGTTCTACGATGAAGGTAGTCACAAGATCACCAAATGTCTAAATTCCAAGATGTCCCTTGAGGCAATTGAGGAAATGAGAGTGGAAATGGTAAGGTGGGTGAAAGGTAGTTAATTTTATATGTTTTGAGTGACAGGGCTTTTGGGCAAGAGGTCCAAGGTCACAATGGGCAAGTCCATGACTAAAAAGTTTTTTTTTTGTGATAGACTGATCGATGCTGGGAAGTCTATATGGGATAAATAATATGGTACTCCTTGAGGTCTTCGTGAAGTTGATCGATGCGGGAAGCTTTGGTTTCTCTCATTTTTTTTTTTTTTTAAAGCTTCACATAGTTGTCCTTCGAGGGAGCAATCTATTTATAGTAGCAATTTTTCGAGAGGAAGATGTCCTTTTGAGGGAGTCATCTTTTTATTAGAAGTTTGACTCAAGGAGTTTGGTCCCATGTGAGGTCTTTGAAATCATGGACAAGACCAAGGTGGAGGATAGGACTCTTGTTCAAAAGGCAAGGTGGAATGACCATGGGATCTCATCTAAAGGTAGATGAAAAGTATCCATGAGAATCATGCTATGTGCAGTGCCATGGTACACATATTCAAGAGAAGATAACAAGTGATGGGAACTCACATGATTCTTGTTTAATCATTAGGGAGGTGTATGGAGTGGATAGCACTCAAGGGACGAGCCTGTAAAGAGACAAAGGGTGAGGTAGGACAATGAGTCAACAATAGAATGGTCAAGATGTAATGCATTAAGGGGGCTCGTGTTCAGTTTACCATCAAGTGAGGATAAACGATAGGCACCCGATCCATAGGTATGAGTTACGATGTATGGTCCAAGCCAATTAGGAGTGAATTTTCCCCATTTACTTTTTTTTCTTTGGTTACGTGTTGATTTTCTTTCAAGACAAGGTCACCGACTTGGAAGGTTCATTCATGAACACATTTTCATAAGCATGTTTGATACGTTGTTGGTAAACTTGAAGGTGATCCAGAGCATTAAGACGACGTTCATCTAATAACTCTAGTTGTGCTAAGTGGTCCTGATGAAATTCATCATCAGTAAGCATGTCATGGAGAGAAATGTGAGTGAGGGGATCTAGACTTCGAGAGGCAGAACAACCTCTATACCGTAGACCAAAGAAAAGGGTGTGGCCACAGTGGAAGTGTGAATACTAGTGTGGTATGCCCATAGGGAAAAAGGAATGTGCGTATGCCAATCCTTCCCAGTATCGTCAACCACTTTCATGAGAATTTTTTGAGGGTTTTGTTAGTGGATTCAGCTTGGCCATTGGTTTGTGGGTAATAAGGTGATGAGAAACTAAGCTGAATGCCGAAGGCATCAAAAAGTTTTTGCAATGTTTTGTTTTTGAATTGTTTTCCATTGTTAGTGATGAGGCGATGAGGAACACCAAAGTGAAAAATGATGTGATGGTTAATGAACTCACATATTTTCTCAGCTTTTCATGGAGATGAGTGGTATGGCTTCCACCCATTTTGTGTAGTATTCGGTAGCAGTTATGATCCATTGATGGCATTGGGAAGAATGAGGATTGATTTCTCCGACAAGATCCAAACCCCATTGAGAGAAGGGCCAAAGGTCACGAGTGACCTGTAAGGCATGACTAGGTGTATGATGAAGGTTGGAATGTTGTTGGACATTTCACACAATGTTTGACATAGTCACAACAATCATGGTTAAGGGTCACAATAATAGCCTAGGCAAAGAATACGCTTAACAACAGCAAGGCCACTAAAGTGACCTCCACATATGCCATCATGAACCTCCTTAATGGTATAAGGAATTTCAGAACTTGTGAGGCATCATAAGAGAATACCATCAAAGCCACATGTTTATAGAGGAGTCCCCCTAGAATGACGAAATGAGAGACCTTTTTAAGGAAGGCGCGTTGTCCATTATGGGTGAGATCAGGAGGTAAGATGGAGAGGAAAGGTAGTCGAGTATTGTTTATACCAAAGGTCACTCGGTCAGGGGTGTCATTTCTGATTGAGTAAACATCATGAGGTAAATAAGAAGGTGAATGGAGGTGTTGTACGGTGACAAATATTTTGAATCGGTAGGGGGGAGTGGGTATTTGGGAAGCTAAGCAGCCATGGTATCTACAAATTTGTTGGTTGAACGTGGGATGGTTTGAAGGGTGTAACGATCAAAGGTGGTCAAAAGTATGTCTACATGATGTTTATACTTTTGAAGTATCTCATTACAACATTGGTACATACCATTGACTTGGTTTACAACCAATTGTGAATCACCAAAGATGTGGATTGATTTGACATCTAGGGCATATGCGGCTTGAGACCTAGTACGAGCACTTCATACTCAAAAATATTGTTGGTGCATTCAAAGTCTAGTTTGAAAGACAAAGGCATGGGTTCTCCATCCAGAGGAATGAGGATAATACCAGCCCCACCCCCACGCTGACACTTGGAACCATCAAAGAACAATGTCATTTGGTAAGGGGGTTCATCCAGGGAAAGAGTAGCAATTGACTCATCGGGAAAGTCAAAATTAGAGGGTTGATCCCCGAAATAGGTGCATCAGCCAATTGGTCGGCTGATAGCTTGGCCCTTGATGGAATTTTGGTGAATGAATTCAGGTCAAGATCAGCTAAAATCATAAGCCATCGTGCGCACGCTGATTTTGATAAGGTTTGGCGTACATGAAGTGTAAGGGATCGTGTTTGTCACGACATAGGTTTTGTGGTTGAGTAGGTAATGGCGGAGTTTGGTGGCAATGAAAACTAAGGCTAAGAAAAGTTTTTCTGGATGGTTGTATCAGGTTTCATAGTCCAAAAGAGTATGGCTTATGTAATAAACCACCTGCTCCCTGTGTTGTTCATCGCGATGATGAGCGAGCATGGCTCCCAAGGAATGATCGGTAGCTGATATGTATAGGTAAAAAGGTTGATCATCTTTAGGTGGAATGAGTACGGGTGGTTGGAGAAGGTATTGTTTTAGGGCCTCAAAAGCTTTGTGATAGTCATCATCCCATTTAAAGGAGACATCCTTCCTAAGAAGATGATGAAATGGTTGACACCGATCAGATAATTGTGAAATGAAATGGTGAATGGACTATAATTTACCTTACAAGCTACGGAGTTGTTTAAGGTTAGTGGGTGGAGGCATTTCCAGAATGGCCTTGACTTTAGTAGGTCAACTTCTATACCACGGAGGGAAATAATAAATCCCAAGAGCTTTCCTGAGAGAACCATGAAAGACACTTTTTAGGTTAAGGCGGATGTAATATTTAATGAGGTGGTCAAAGATGGTTTCAGGATGGTGAGGTGCTCAAAGTGACATTTAGATTTGGCCAAGAGATCATCCACGTAATCTTCCAATATGTGATGCATGATATCATGGAAGATGTAAGTCATAACACACTGATATGTAGCACCAACATTTTTAAGGCCAAAAGGCATGACTCGATAGAAAAGGTTCCCCAAGGGGTAATGAATGCGGTCTTGTGTGATCTTCTGGGGCAAGAAAAATTTGGTTATAACCCGAGAAGCCATCCATGAGTGAGAGCATCTCATGACCAGTGGTGAGGTCAACCAGTTGATCAATACCGGGCAAGGGAAAGTCATCTTTCGGGCAGGCTAGGTTGAGGTCACGGAAGTCCATGTGTAAATGTGAGTCCCCCTATTGCTTTAGTAATAGGACAATGTTAGAAATCCAACGAGGATAATCAATGGGTAAGATGAAGGAAATGGAAAAAGAAGGCACTGAAAAGTTCTTCTTTGATGAGAAGAGCAATGCGAGGGTGCATTTTCCTCAGCTTTTGTTTGATAGGTTTGGCATCGGGAACTGGTTACGATATTGTGGACCACTATGGTGGGGTCAATACCGGCATGTCTACGTAAGACCAAGTGAAAGCATGTGGTTATGATCTCAGAGAAAAGAAGTGATGGCTTCCTATTCAGCAACATCTAAAGATTGTCCGATCTTTAGGATGTGTGGGTCATCCTGAGTATGAATGTTGATCTCGATAGTCGATTCATTCAACATGGTTTGTGTCTCAGAGGGTAACGACCGATGAATATATGAGTCTTCTACACCAAGGTAGGTGAGTAGTATGATTCATCATCCCGAATTGATTGAATGATGTTAATTATAGGTGTGTCATCATCGATCATCTCAGGATACAGGAATGGAAGAGTGGAAGGGGCCTCACCTTCACATTGATAAGTCAAAGGCCCCAAGGAAATGGTGTTTATGAAAAAAAAGTTAGGGGGATAGATTCAGATCCATCGACTCCATCGGAGGGGGTGATGAAGGTGGAGCGGGTGAAGGTAGTGATGAAGATGAAGGTGGAGGAGGGCTAGGGTCTTCAATGAGTTCAATGCGGGCCTATTTGGTAGGAGGTTCGGGAAGCCGATACCACTACGGTCATTATGTTTGTGGGGTGGTACATGGAATAACAGTATGGTGGCCTTGCTCATAAAATCCAAAACCAAAACCCTTCCACGCACAACAGTGGAGGAAGGTGTGGGTGAAATGGTGATTGGTAAGTGATTGGAAGTCAACGGAAAATGGGTGGGGTTGTGATGGTGGTTCAGGTGTGTAAGTGGTAGTATCAAGTCCCCATAGGTGAGACTAGTACGAAGATGAGGAGGACCATAAAGGAGGTGTTCTCCTATACGGTGATCATAAATGAGGGTGTTTGGTGAAGGCTTCCATACTCATGTGGAGTAAGGAATGTGTTGACACTATATAGGTGGTACTCCCCAGAGTGAGGCATTGAAAAACACCTTCCAAGGGATCAGTGGTTGGTATGTAGGTAGCTGGTATGGATGATGTGTCGAGGTCGATGCGGAGGTGGAGTTAATGGATTGGGAAGCTAATGGGTCAGCCATGGAGGTTATAGCAAAGTGGTAGGAATGGAGGAGGTATGTGTGGTGAAAGCAACGGCTGTACTGGTAGGTGGAGGTGTAGGTGAAGTGGTATTGGTTATGGAGGTAGATGGCTTGACAGGTATGAGCACATCATTGGGTCGGTAAAGCATGTTAGCATGTTTTGAAAGGTGATGGGTCAGCTGAATGGTATAAGTGTGTCCTTCATGTTCAAACTTTACACAACGATGCAAAGTGGAAGGAACGCAACCCATGACATGGATCCAGGGTCTACCAAGCAACAAGTTATATTGAATTCCCCTCCAAAACATAAAACAATTCTGAATAATGGGGGGGCCACGCGAACATGTGAAGATGACAAGTGCCTAGTGTGGAGGTGATAGCATCATTGAAATGAACGCAACATGACCGATGTTTATGCATGTAATTGTCAGGTATGCACATTTGAGAAAATGCATGGGATGAAATGATGTTAATGCTAGTGCCTCCATCAATCATCACACGACGTACCCGTATGTCATCAATGTGGATGGAGATGAAGAGGGTCTGGGTCCGGGTCATCATTTTGGTGTGGCATGATCTCCTCCTCTGAGAAGCTAAGGGAGGCCACTTGGTGAACAAGGTGAGGTGAGGATGAAGGTGGTAATTTGGTGAGAGAGGCTACATGATGGGGTGTGATAATGGAGGCTACGGGTGTAGGGTCATTGGGTAAAACCTCAATAGATTGAAGAACCTCCATGAGGGCTTGACGATGGGATTCTGAGGTTTGATGAGGTCATATAAGGACATTTTGAGGGGAGATTGGTGTAATTGTTTGAGCATGGTGTGATGTGTGATGCCATTAGAAATGGGGTACATGGGGGGCCATGATAGTTATTTTAGGTATGGGTGCAGATGGTATGTTGGGTATAGGATTGGTTGGTGGGTCAGTTGCCTTTTTTTTCCCTTCTACACATGTGTAGTGACATGTATCATGTTGATTTGAGGGAAGTTGGAAAATGGAGAAGGTGTAGGGTGAGTGGTATAATGACATGAAGGGAAAAACCTACCGGAGGAGAAAAACCCTGTGAGGTCAGTCTGGTGCAAATGACATTTGGGTGGTGGCGTGGCAAGTTCTCTGATGCGAACCATGTTAATTTCAAATCTTGGGTGTGGCTCTAGGAGCTGTGAGGGTGGAGGTTGTGGTTGTTGAGTGGGTAGTGTGGGAATGGGTGTTGGTGAAGTAGGATCCTCATCGAGAAGGTCATCATCATCAAAGTTGGTTTCTCGTGTGGACACAATTGATAAGGATGGTTTTCAAGGCCTTGCAGCTTCTCCACATCATGCCCCGCACACATGGTATGCAAAATTTTAGTATCATCAAACCCTTTTGGCTTGGGTTTGAGGGGGTCATAAGGTCAGAGTGGTGGTAATGTGATAACAAAAGTCTCGAGGAGGTTGGTTAAAATTTTGGCATAGGACCCTACTAGTGGATCACAATGGGAAGTGAACATGTGGGTTTGGGTGTAGGTGTGGTTGATTGTCGAGGAACTATTTTTGGAAGAGTAGGAACGGGTCGAGCTATGGGTTTAGGTGCCGGTGTGGTTTGAGGTATCGGTCATGTTTGTTTGGGTAGGGGTACAAGATGGATGGGTAGGAGGGTGTGGGGTTGTTTTGACTACCTTATTGTGGGGTAGTGGGGTTTTTTTTTTTTGGGTTGCACCTTCTTGGGTAAAGGTGATGTGGGTGTACGAGGTCTAGAAGGAAAAGTAGATGAGGAAGAGGGGTGAGTTACCCATGGGGATAATGGGGGTGTTATGAAGGTAGATGACGTGGGTCGTACTTGGGGTGTGAGGGACAATGACTGAAGTGTAGTGGGTAGTGAAGCAATAGCTGAAGGTATTGAGGTATTGGTGGTAAAGAGACTACAGGTGTGGTATAAGTCATGTTGTGTGCCTGGGTAGGTTAGAGGTTTGTGAGGAAGGAATGGGTTGTTGTGTTATTGGTTTATGGATGGGTGAAGGGTGCTTGACCATGTTGGGTAGCTGAGGTCTTAAGGTAGATGGGACAAGTGCGGGTGTGATTGGTGTGGTCGGGGTATGAGGTCGATGAGTTTGTTTCTTTGGTTTGGGTGTCGGAGTAGGTGTGGTATTGGACGTGGAGGATGTAGCTAAATCCAGTTTAATAGGTGGATGAGTAAGGCAGGTGGTCGGGTGACCCCTAAAGTGGTAATAGGTTTAGTTGAGGAAAATGTTGTGGTGGGGTTTGGGTTTAGATGTAGGTCGGGTTATGGGTAAGGGTGTGGTTTGAGTGCTAACAGGTATCATGGAAGGGGTTGTGAAGAGTGGTTGTATTTGGTTTGATGGGTCAAAATGTGTTTGGGTAGATAGTGGAGGTATCAACGAGGGATCTCTACATCTGTGTTGAGACAGGAGTAAGAGGCACCCCCATAGTAAAGCCCTATCCACATAATCTAAGTGATCATGGCCAAACATGAGAACGACACATCTCATGGGGTGGAGTTGGTGAGGACCTAATGGGAATTCCCATAAAATGCATCTTAGAGATGGGGAATTGGCCAGCTTCAGCTTCCATGGGTAAGAGAGCCGAAAGTAGGTCTGTTGGATTTTGGGTAGCTGATGGAGAATGCTCACCAAGAGGCAAAGGTATCTCAACTGGGTCTATGATGGTGGGAGATGAGATGATGGGCTCCTCTATAAGTGGAGGAATGGATAGGTGCTCCTCTATGGGTGGAGGAGGTAATGGGTGCTCCTCTATGGGTGGAGGAGGTAATGGGAGCTCCTCTATGGGTGGAGGAGGTACTCATAGGTAGGAGGTACTAGGTTCTCTAAGTGGAGAAGCTAGGGGTGAGATGGTCTCAATGTTAGTGGAAGACCCTCCGTAGGTGATGAAGGAGATGAAAGGTGTTCCTCTATTGGTGAAGGAACAGGGAGGTTGGTTCCAATGTGGAAGGAGGATTTCGGGCTAGGATTTCCTCTATGGAAGGGATGTGAGGTAATTGAGAGGTGATATAGTACCTCGTTAAAGATAGCGTGAACCTCACGGGGGTATGGGTATCATGAGTCGATGTCTCACCGGTTTGATTGATGAAGGGGCATGGTTGGGAAATGGTTTTTTGAAGATTTGTAGATTTTGGTTGGGGTGGCGTTGGGATTATCCACGCTAACTCACCTTTCTCAAGCATTTCTTGACAATATTCTTGAAAGTGATGCATTCCATCACTATGACCCTTTACTCAATGATAGTTACAAAAATCATGTTCTTTATACCATGCGGCATGGGGTGAGTAGGTGGTCAAAACCAAAGGTGTGGTTTTATGGGTGGAAGGGTGATGGCTCCAGCTTTTATAAGATTTTCTAAGATAGAAGAGTAAGGTTCCCAATTGGGGTATATTTTCATTTCTTGTCTCGAAATTGAAAAAGTCTGACATGTGAGAGATTAGATGAGGGTGTAGCCTTGATTCGATGGATGAGTCAATGGCCAGCCTTGAGTACCACTGCATTAGTGGTGCCCTTAGCTTTTGAATAATTGGTTTATGGTTTGAAGAGGAAGAGGTATCATTCAACTTGAATGCCAAATTCTTATTTGTAATTGGATTTTCTTCTCTTCGATGGCCCGAATCTCTAACTTTCATGCCATAGTGAATGCCTCATCAATGTTCGGAAGGTTTGGACCTACAAGGTCAGGAGATATGTCTAGCACAAGCTCATGTGAAGAGCTCGATGAGTTCAGTTTGTGGCAGTTGGAAGGTAAGTTGATTGATCAAAGTGCATGCCAAAGGAGCGAGAAAAATCTGCGATAGATTCATCCTCATACTGACGTGTGGAATATAGATCGGTCATGGTAACCTTCTTGACATATTGATAGAGAAATGATCCAAGAAGGCTTGGGCTACCTGATTGAATGAGAATATAGAGTGTTTAGGTAACCCACTATACCAATCTAATGCAGTCCAGTGAGGGACATGGGAAAAGTTCTCAAAAGCAAGGCATCATCATGAGCGATCATATAACACCCATGTTTGAATGACCACAAAAATGTTGTTGGGGTCTTCTTTGCTATTGAAATGATTGAATTTAGGCATTTCCCAATGCACAGGGTATGAATGGATAGGAATGGATGGGTGAATAGGCTCATTACAAATCTCATCATAGGTGAGAGTGTTGGGAGAGCGAAACCGATGCCTCCAATGTCTACATCTTGTCCAACATCAATTTAATTAGGTCATTGGTGGGTTGTGATGATTGGATGCCTCCTGTAGCATGAGGAGGTTGGTTTTGGGCATATAATGGGGGGCACTCCAGTGTATGGGGCTGCCATGTAGGGTGGTGGAGAAGAAGGTAAGTGAAATAGGGGTACATGTACCTGAATGAATAATGGATGAAACAGAGGTTGTTTGGTAGTATGTATATGGGGGTGGAAGGGTCATGGTAACCCTAGTGGCAATAGGGGCTAATGATTGTGGAATGGAAAGAACCACATTTTGAAATGGGGTAGGGGTCACCGACACTGGAGGTGGGAATGTAGCTATAGGTATGTATGAGACATTAGGGGTGGATGAGGTTGTGTTTGGGGTAGTCATCGAGGGTACGGTGGATGTAATGGGTGCCACAGAGGTAACAAATGTGGCAGTCATAGCGGGTATAGAACCTAACTGTGAAACGACTGGGGTAAGGTGGATGCGGCAGTAGCACAGAGCCAGATGGGGCCCGATGCGGAAGTGGGTGTGAGAGTCGGGGGATAGATATGGGCATGTCATATATCAACTGACCCGAGGCATCTCGAGTGGATGAGTGGGAAAGGTAAAACTACAAGGCAAGGGTTCTGGTCAAGGAGTCATGCAAACTCCTCATCTCCTCGTAGCATATAGTAGTAGGTTGATGGGATCCATGGCTGGTGATAAAATAGAAGGTGGTGAAGGACTAGGTGGGAGTGGTTGACAACCGGTGGAATACGAGGGTGCTTTTTGTCTTTCGGTCAACACCATGTGAACCAAGATTGATCAGTAGGGCTGCTTTCTCTCGTAAATGATACAGAGAAACAACAGAACAGGTGAATCTGGTGATAAAAAGTGGATGAAGTAACCAAATGGTGGCTATGGAATGTGAAATAGGATAACCGATGCCGGTTAGGGAAAACTCGACGCTGGTCAGGGGTAACCATTTCATCAACATCGTAGAAAAATGGACAAAGAGTAAACAACGAGGCGTAGGTAAAATCTGATAGGTATGCCAAATCTAAGATGTTTAAAACATCAATGGGAATAATGACAGTGATAGAGACTATGAAAAGTGGAAGAAAGTGAAGTAAAATGTCCTTTTGAGTAGGTTAGCAAAAGGACTTGAACCGACGTTCGGTTGGGTATAACCGATGGCGGTAAGAGGTAACCGATGACGAGTTACTGATGAAATTGAAACAATGATGAAAGAAAGTGGTTGTGAATTAAAATCTGATGTAGAATCAGACCTAGAATTCTAGGAATGATGATGATATGGCCCAGCACACTCAGGTGAAGCCGAAATACACCAGCTATGATGAGGAGCATGTGCAAGGATGAACAAAAAAAAGTGATGAACGTGATCTCTCACCTCAAAACAAGCCAAGCAAAAACACTAAGAAAATGTGATCCTAGGAGTGCCTTTTCTATTATGTTTGTTTAGCTTATGCTATTTAGGGACTGACACATGAATTGTGAAATAGAGTTTTTGGTGAGGATGGCTTCCTACAAAGAAGGAGATCTAAAAGGTGAGGTTTCAGGTATGTTATGGTGGGGGTGGGCTTCACTCTGAAGTATGACTCGACAGAGCAACGAGCTGGGTGCCCACTGTGCCGTGATCGTGTGATCACCTACAACTTCTTCCAGGTAGGATGTTGTTTAAGAATGTATGTATTTTGAATTTTTGTGTGGTTTGGTAAGACTCAGAGAAAGAGAAAAGGATAGAAGTGCTTTTCTATGATTCATTTGTCAACCATCAGCTGGTCATGACTTCCAGCATATAGGTTGCCCTCAATTAATGTGAGCTAATGCAATAAATCAGAATGGAATGCACTTGTTTTTAAACCCAAATCAAAATGTGAAATTGGATGACACAATAAGATGAAGAGGAAGAGGGATGCTCTTTCACTACAATGCAGAAAACATGAAGAAATGATTCTTTTTAATTACACCAAAAGAAAAGTTTCCTTTAGAGAAAATAGAAAGAAGAGGTGGATTACCAGGGAAGAAAATTAGTGTGTACACTTTTTAGAAGGGAAACAAACACAAATTTTTTTCTAGAATGAATGAAATGCAAGGAACCCCGATGGGTCCCACCAGCATGCAAAAAATGTTTCACCTTTTTCTTAGATTGTTTCTTTGAAGTGTTGACGAAACAGATAGGGTAACGGGCATAGGAGGAATACCTGTTCAAATGTCACTGATGGGTTGTTGCACGCGTATGACTTCCAAATCCACAACTGATCGTGAGAGCTTCCTTTGGCTAGGAGGAACTACCTATAATGAAAACAAGACCACCAAAAGGAATTAAACAATATGGGCAGTGAACTACCTAGCATATGCTAGATCCGAAAGTATGATACTTCCTAGATGGTATCACCACCACTTTTTTAAACAATTCAATGTTGTAAAAAAGTAAATCCTATTGTTATTTTAAAATGATTTAGGTATCTCACTTAAAAACACAATAAGAAATAGATCTAATCTAATAAGTTAAGCTAGAATAGAATCCAAAGGTCGAATGATTGGTTCTGGGTCTCTGCAGTCTGATAAAGGTCTCGGGTAGATCACAGTGAATGAGGGTGAGATAAAATTAGGTGGGTAGGTCTCTGTTCTAGGTATGTGTGGGAAAACACAGAGACCGGTGTCGGTCAGGGGTGACCGACGGGGTTTAGGTAACCATCGTGCCGCTTATCGTGAGATCTGGAAATGTCACAGAATAAGTTGTGGTCTCTTTTGTGATTACACAAAGGACTTTGGTTGGTCGGGATGAGGTATTGGGTGACTGGAGTAGGATTTTGTGAGGTTTTAATGGGTATATGGAGGTGAAAATGTGAGAAGGTCAATAGGGAGCAAGATAAACAATGGATGATAAAATGATGATGAAATGAAATAACCAGAAAGTATGATGTTGTACTTACTTGGATTTCATTCCTGAATGTCTGTGTGTGAGGGATGGAGGTGCTGATGATGGGTTTGAAGGTTGCAAGTGATCACCAACTGAAGAAAAGCTTTTACATGGGCTGCATGTACACTCCTCTTTGCTTGGATAGATCAGATCATGGTGGGATGGTCATGCAGAGAAGATGCTCAATCTCCTTCCTCGATGTGAGTTTTCACTGAATTGGCTCTCTGAAGATGCGTTATCTCTCTGAGATGTGTTCTTGCTCATCAAATTTCTCCCAATGTTTTCCAACCTTGAGAATAAGGTTGTTTTGGGGTTAAAAGGGGTAACCGATGGTGGTCCGGCTTAACCGCGACGGTTGGTTAGGGGTAACCGACGTTGGTCAAGGTGGGATTTCCTAGGTTTACTAAACTAGGGAGATCCTCCTGATTTCCTCGATCTCATGTCATTATCCCATGGATTAGACTCGGAGCTTCTTGTGAGCATGCGGGAATGTGGTTAGAGGGAATGTAGGCATTGATTTTTAGGGTTTGGGTAAGTCTTAGTTAGTTATGGGAACTTGCTAAGAATAGGTCTTAGGTTGAGTTGGCTTGGTGAGGTGGTCTAAGTGAATCATATGTGTGGATATTATTTAAATAAAATATTTAAATAATAAATATAGTGAGGATAATGCATTAATTTAATTAAATTAATTAAATTAATATTAGTGGGGTGAAGGGGGTCAGAATGGGAAGAAAAGTTTTATAAGGAAGAATGAAACAAATATAAATGTCTTGAAAAATAATTCATATGGTCAGATTATGAGTGAAAAGATTCCTTGCACTGCTAGGAGGCCCTCTCCATATAGTTTGTTTTTATAAGAACAAATCATTTGATGGAACTGTACAAGGATTACACGTGGAATTCTCACATGAACTAAAAGATGAATCCCCATGATAATTATTCTTTAGCTAAGTCCAACAAAAATCTTCTATGAATTTATCTTTGTAGATCATTAGAGAAACACAGATTTATGATCAATTTGAATGTGGGGTCAATTCAACTCAATGCATTTGTCTTTGTTATGCAAAACCAAATTGCATAAAGAAAGGGAATCGAAGTTTTGATTTGGCTAGCTCAATGGTCTCTCAAGCTCACTATGGTAATCCTTCTACCTCCTCATACATTTTTCATAACTCATGCCTTTTCAATAGATGAGCGATTCAAGACACATTATTTCACCCATATTACAAAATCAATATTGATACCTTTAGCTCCTATGAAGGAGGATAATTTTGAATATATTTATGAGGGATTTTGAGAAAGGTGGGAACGTATTGTTTCCTTGAAAAGGGAAGTAATACTCCCCTTCAAATTTGATCTAGAGTTTAGAAGAGAAAACATTATGTAGGATAATTCCTCATATCAACATGGAAAATATGATGGGAATATGAACAAGGCCCCCTCCTTCTCACCCCATGTCTCCTTGGTTTGTAATAAAGCATGTCTAATCAGATGAAGAAACTGAATATATAGTGTTCAACATGTTTTGGTAGCATTTTTTCCAAAGCTTATTTTTGAACTTCCAAGCTAGTTCCATAGCTCCATTGTACATAGTCATATCTAGTTCCATAACTTTCTTTTAGTTCTCTCTTATTTGTTTTATAGGAATTTTTGAACTTAGTTCCTAACTCCACAACTATAGCTCTGGAACTCTCACTTTTGATCCTTAATGATTTCCTATGGTTCCTTTCTCCTAAGTTTTAGTGGCACTTGATGGAATTTTTCTATTCTAACCACATCCAAAGATTTTTCATCAACGATCTATGTGGTGTCCATTTTGATCCTCTATTATTTTTCCGAATTTTCCTTTCACTCGCATTTCTTGAAATTTTTCTATAGTTTGATTGGATGGAATGAAGTTTATTCCTTTTTTCCATGCCTTATTCCATTTTAAAATTATTTGACATGCCCCATTTTTCAAGAATACTCAAGCTTGCACCATTTTGCCCTAATTTTTAAATCTGTTTTTGCTCAAAACATTTTATTCTTCAAAATAATGGTCTATAAACTTTTTCTCCAGTTAATGTCCTTTCAAAATGCTCACAAACTCATTTTCTTACCCTATTTGAAAAAATCCAATTTTTCTATGAACATGCCATAAATTATTCAAATCCACTGGGCTACCTTTTCTATGTTTTCCCAATCGCGGAAAATTAAAATTGATCATTTTATACATATTTGCCTTCAAAAATTCAATGGCCAAGGTCGAGAATGCATTAAAACATGTTTTTCCATGTTCCAATTCAAAAAAATCCATCCCTTTGTGAAAAAAATTGAATTAGGTCATCCCCGATGTCAATTTTGTATTTTGACGGTTATACGTGTCATTTGACCGTACCCATCACAATTTCTTCCTACATGGTCGGGTTGGACATGGATCATGGGTTTTATTTTAAAACTTAGCCATTTTTGGCTTTGGGAAAAATTCGAAATTCCCCGCAACTCCGCAGGGGACATTTTTACACTTTAATGCTAAGGCATTTTAGGGGGAAGCAAAAATTGGGCACTTAGAAAATTTTCCCCGTTTGCAAATCGAAAAAGGGTGAGGAAAATCCCGTGTCCGCAATGGAAAGGGGGTGGACAATGGCAACATGGCAGGTGCAGAGGGGATGCGGTCGAAGGGGACTTTTTCATTTTTGCATTTTTTTGAGAAAGGGGAAAAAGTTTCAATCGCCACGGGTCCACAATGAAGCAGAGGTGGAAACGTGGCATTAATTGGTGGTAGATCGGGGAGTGTAGATGTGGAAGGTTATTGGAAGTTTTTTGCCCTTTTTAGTAAAAAATTAAGGTGAAATTTCGAAGTGCGGCCCCATGGCCAATCTCAAGTGGACACGTGTCCATGAAAGGTTAGAGGGAAGTGCAGCCACAGAAGGAAATGGGGAATTTTTCCCTTTTTGCAAAAGAAATTAAAGAAAAATTTTAAGTTGCGTGGCCTCATGAAACCAACAATGACATGTGGCGAAGGTAGAGCAAGTCGGCGGCCAAATGAAGGCAAAAGGGAAAATTTTCCTTGCAAAAAGGAGTTAAAATGAGAATTGAGCCCGTGGTTTTGTATCGAATCAGAGAGGATGACACGTGTCAAGGGAAAATCGGGTGCGGGCTTGTGGGGCAAAAAGTGAAATTTTTCCAATTTTCTAAAAAAGGTCAAAATGTGTAGAATTTAAGTGTGATCCCAATGGGACCCACCATGTGCCAAGTGTCAGCTCCAAATTTCAAGGGCGGAGGGGTGGAGAAAAAGTCAAAATTTTCCATTTTTCCAAAAATGTGGCAAAGTCAAAAATGATACCAAATTCCCCAATTGTTTTTTGACACGTGGAGGGCCCAGATTAAAGGATAGAGCAAATCAAGGGTCATTGTACATTTTCATTTTTGGCCGCACCATTTTTGCTCCAGAAGCTTGGAGATGTGAATTTTACATCTTTTTAATCAAATTTTGGTGAATTTGTGTTTTTTGTTTCTGGATCATTGGAATCGGTTTTATGACTAATTTTTGATTTGAGGTGTTTTTGAAGTAATTTTCACCTAATCCGAGCAAACATGTGAAATGTCAAATTGAAAGTTACAGGAGGTAATTTTAAAGGGTGAAAAGGTGAAATGATGAGTGAAAAGGTGTTTGCATGCCTTAATGATGAAAAAATGTGCCTCCAGGAAGGATAATGATCTGAATATTTGCAATGATTCACCATTTTAGAAACACTAGGAACTCTCGTTGTAAATTTGTTAAATGTCAATTTTCAGTGAATCATGAAGAATTGTTGTAACAAACTTGATCCATGGCATATTATTTTCTTGGGAAAGAAGGATCAAATGTGGCAAGAGATATATAATGCATTTTTGAGAAATGCAAAGGGTCGGAAGTTGAAAATCACGAGAAAATTTTGAGAGAAAGCTCATTTTCTAAGAAACCCACCAAAGAACCAGGATAATTTCTTTTGTGTTGGATCTTCATGTATGTGAGTTGGTTACAAGTGTATAGCCATCACACAACTATGATATTGTTCATGAAACTCTCCCCTGCTGATGAATCTAACAAGCTTTTGAGTTAATCTATGTTTTTCTGGGAAATATGATGTCTATTATCATTTTAAATATCTGCAAATAGTTTTGATTGTTCATGTTGCAATCTTGCATTGAAAGTCTTTAGGAATCACACAGAATCTCCATTTATTATTGATATTTTAGTGGCATTTGCAATATCATGTTCAAAAGAGCCTTTCATCCGATAAAGAGATAAATAAATTTAAAATCACTTTACCTTCCTTGACTGCAGAGATTGCTTGTAAGCCTTTGGGGGTACCTTAGGCATGGTTTGATCAAGGATTTTTGTGTTTAATTGAGTTCTTTACTTCAATATTTTGTGGTGAGTTCTCAAATATTGTGTGAAGAGTGAAACCTAATATTTCATTTATGCCTCTTCTGGTTGAAAGAATATCCTTATTATTTAAAGCATTTTATCTGATAGTTGTTCAAGTATTGTAGAGGTTGTCAAAGATCTAATATATCCAAGTTTTTCTTGTCAATACCCCACCAAAAAAATTCATTTAAAAAAACTAATCCTACCCATACTACCCCTGCATTGCATTGTGTTTCAACAAAAGGATCTAACCCATCTACAAAAATGCACAAAGCAAATCAAGATCACACCATGTCTCTAGCAGTCTCATCCTTGTCTTGAAAGCATTTCCATCATTTAGTAGTGGCATCTCATTGAGTTTGAATAATGGAAAATTTATCATGTTTTCCCAAGGCCATCTCCATACAATATACATGTATAAGGATATCCCCACCTCCTTCAAAAAAGAGGCTGCAATATAGGTTCTCTAGACCTTGGTTGAAAGGCACAACCTAAAATAGTGAGGATTAGATCAAGATCCTTTCAAGGTGCTACCCATCTCTCCACAAATCTGAGTGCCAGTTAGATCACATCCCCGGCTACAAAATGACACACATCATGATCTATCTGACTTCAAGCTTCATGCCATATCTCTGATGCTTGCTCGGTGAAAAGGAGAACAAATTTGGGTTCCAACACTTTCTGGTGCCATTGTCGGGGACTATTTTAGATTCCTAGGAACTAATTTGCATTTTTGAGATTGGTTTGTTGATTCATTACTAGTCCATATCTATTTAGCCCATCAACAACAACACAACACCTTTCGCATCGTTTCCAAGGAATTGTTTTGCATTCATGAGAAATATTTTACACGATGAGATTAATTTCATTCATTACCAGGTCCATATCCTCTTTTTGTCAACCGCACCAACAATTTCTCGTGCCATTTTCGGGACATTATTCTATATTTCAGTATTTCACATCTCTGTTAATACTTCTTGTGTGATTTATGTGTAATTATAAATCTGAGTAACATCTTCTTATCAGATTTATGAGATTGATCAAGAAGTAGAGTTTTGAGTTTGATATTCTCTTAGTTCAATTTGATCCATGTACATAGATATTTGAGATGTTTGAATGCATACCAAACCCTAGTAATGTCCTTACAATTTCTACATGTAAATACATTATTGAAGCATCATTTTATAGTCGATTTAGGATTAGGTGAAGATATAAGTTCTACATATAATTTTACCACTTTCCAGGTGGTTATTGCACTTCATTTGCATTTGTGATTAATGGATTCAACAAGAAGGAAGGTCTGATTTGTAAAGTTTGGCAAGATTTTCACCATTGATAGATATTTGACAGAGTATTTTAGTGCATTTTCACAACTAAGGTGAAAATCCTCGTGGAAACTCCATGTTGTTCTGATCTTGATAAAGTACCAGTGTCTTAACATTTATGTCATTTACTTTTGTGTTGTTAATCTCTGCAAAACTGGAAGGAAGAAGATCTCTCTTCCTTAAAGACTCTACTAAGAATTTGTATATAGATTCAAGAAACTCATATTTGGAAGGGAGAAGAGTTTGGAAAGTTATTAAAGGTCGGACATTAGGCAATAATATATCCATAGGTGAGAGAGATCAACCTTTGGTAGAGGATTATCACTCTTCTTCAAATGTGATTCGATTAAAGCAATCCTCTCATAAACATGTTTTCCTGTAGGCTAGTGAAGGTCCTTCATTGTACCTAGTAATTTCCTTCTTCAATCTACACCATGTGTTTCAATCCTAATAAAACTTTCCGAGAAAATCAGTATTTAGAGAATACCACCTTGTGAATCACATTCTTGAGCCTCGAGGATCTTGCACTCATTATCTTATTTCACCTCTAAGATCACCTCCACCAAACAATATGGCTTAACCTAGACCTCCATTTGTTATTAACACCTTTGGTCCTATAGACTTTAGAGGAATGGATGGTTACCCAAATGCTATCCCACAAGAAGTCATAAATATATTGCCAAAATTCCAAGGTAATAATTTGATAATCTGGTGATCAGAGATCTCAAACTTTTTTTCACGTGATGGAATATTTCGAGATAGAGTTTGAAGACATGTGTATTAAGTTTTTCATTCATACATTAGAAGAGGATGCTAGGGATTGGTACAAGGCTATGCCTCGATAATTCTATTAATTCATGGACTGAAATCAAAAATGCATTTAGGTTGTAATATGGTGACAAGACTGATCCTAGATTTCTCTTGTCTAAATTTGAAAATATCAAGAACCCTAATGAATCAGTCCATGACTTCAACACAATGTTTAACAAAAATTTTAGAAGGTTTCTGTTAGTCGAGGCCTTGTGATGAATCTTGTCTAATCAAATATGCATATGCATTTGATAAGAAGGAAGCCTATTACCTAAGAGACAAGAACCCTACCAATCTAAGACAAGATTTCACCATGGCACTTAAAATTGAAAACAATATCAAGGCTGTTGGGAAACCTCTCAAGAGAGATGGTGTAAAACTGATAAACTTTGAAAAACCTCAAGCTATCAAGGGTGCTGATTTATAAGAGGTTGTGAAAAATTTGGTAGGGGTTGCCAAAGAAATATCATATAAATTTGCAAGAGCTAAGAAGGGAATTGGGAAGAATTCAAAGGTCAACCTAGGTAAAACACAAGATAGATTTGGCAATCACCATAGGAATGATCAGAGGTTTGATGACAAAGGTAAATGACCTATTGGATCTGCAAAGAGACATCCTCAAGCACGTGAAGGAAGAATGTTGCATGATCCCTTAACTACTAGTGTTGTTGATATTGAAGAGGTTGCTACTATTGATTGGTGTGATAGGTGTTTTTTTACCCCATCCTCCATGTGAAGTGGACCAAAAAATAAGGTGAAGCTAATAATGATGATGGTGCTGATGATGATATTTGCATGGTGGGCTATTCTTCAAGCTCACAAGGAGGAGAAACATCTACTGAAGTAATAAGTGCTAGGACTGCTGCAAATTTTTGTGATTGCATCAAATGGGTACAAGTATTTATTCCCCCTCATACTCTTGAAGTTGATGTAGTGCAAGATTTTGAAATTCCTAACAATGAATTTGAATACTTAAGAGCTTTGATGATTAAGAAGTATGATGGTGGTATCCCTTCAGAGGAAGATAGACAATTGTTGATGAATGTTGTTATAGCTCAAAAGAAAGATTATAACACTAGAAGAAATTTTTTTAAGGGATTTGGGCCTCAAGCCAAACCTAAAACACCCTTGCTCACAAGCATTCCAAAAGAAGCTTCTAGGAGAGAAGCACCTGCCAAAAGTTTTGTTGTCCCAAGGAAAAATTATAGTCCTCCTCATGTCCAAGCTGCCAAGAATCCCTTGCCATCTAATGAACCTTCTTGTCTCCTTCTAATGCTATTTTGCCAAAGAGTTTTCCCTATGACATAGCCCAAGTATTGAGCCAAATAAAAGTGAGTGTTCCAATCATTGAATTTCTTAGGATCCCTGAGCATAAGAAGAGAGCATTTGAGTACTTGGGGTTGAAAGAGGAGAAGACTACTCTAGGTAAAAATATAAATGTTATTGAGACTCCTCCTCAAATCATTGTTGACCTTGAAACACCACCAGTAATAGAAGATCTTGGAGAGACACTTGAGGTATATTTAGGGACATTATTGGTTGATATCCAATTGAATGTTGATCTATTCTTTACTGACTTTGATTATAAAGGATAGCCTACTTCACAATTGTATGTTTGATTCCAGTACATCATGTAATGTCATGCCTCTTGAAGTCATGAATGAGTTGGATATCGAAGTGAAAACAACCTATGGAAAATTTACTACCATGGACTCAAGAGAAGTACCGATAGTTGGTTATGTGAAGGGTTTGGTTGTGCAGCTTGCATCTTATCCCCCGGAGGAATTTAAAATTGGATGTTGTAATTGTTGATTGCCCTACCAAATGGGGTATGTTATTTTCAAGAAAGTGGGTTACAAGTTTTGAAAGGAGTGTCCAAATAGATATGTCTTTGCCACCATTCCCATCGAGGGAAGCCTTGTTAAGCTCTATGGAGAAAAGAAAATGTTGCATTTGATTGAAGATCCAAACAATGCTTCTTATGAAGTATTATTTGCTAATGTTGATGCAAATAATTTCATTGGTTTTGCTGATGGAAAAGAACACAAAATGGATCAGTCAAAGTGCCTTGAACAAGTATGTTCTCCTTGGACCTTGCTATTTGATGAAGCTTGCTCCAAATTTGGAAATGGTGCTGGTGTAATTCTGATTTCTCCTAGCTTGAAAGAATTTGTTTTTTCCTTCAAGCTTAATTTTGAATGTACTAACAACATTGCTGAGTATGAAGCCTTGTTGTTGGGTCTGAGAATTTCATGGAAGTATGGTGTCAAGGACATCATTGTAAAGGGATATTTAGAGTTGGTTGTCAAACAAATAAGAAAATTGTATGCTACAAAAAATCAATGGATGAAGCAGTATAAGCATGCAGTTTGGGATCTAATTGAGATGTTTGATTCTTTCAATATTGTGCACCATGATAGAAGTTTGAATGTTGTTGTTGACAAGTTGGTAGTGTTGGGGTCAATATTTGGAGTTTGCACCATTTCACCTTATTGTGAGTACAATGTTGAAGTGTTAACTAGGTCAGCTATCCCTGACAACATCAAACATTGGCAAGTTTTTGATGATGATGCTCAAGTGCAAAGATTCTTAAAAATCAAGGTGAGTTTGTAGATCAACATATGGATTGGGAACTAATAGTGTGTATGACTGAAGGAAGAGAGAATTTGTTTAGAAAATATATTATCCAATTGAAAAGTAACACCATTCCTAAAGGTCTTGTTGCTCTCTCAAATTTTAGCAATGCTGATTGCATCATCAATAGAAACATGTCTACCTCAAGGGATGTGGAATAGCGTGACTTGGGAAAAAGGATAGACCAAGAAAATTTTGGTTGGGAAGTAGTTTAAAAATAGAATAAAATAGTCCTACCTCCAATTGTTGAAACAATATCAAGACTACCTTGCGTGGTCATATTCAGAGCTAAAAGCATATAGAAAGACTTGTTTTAGCATGAGATCCCTCTTAAAACAAAGGCCAAACCATTCGAGACAAAAGCAAAGGCTAATTAATCCACTCCTCTCCATGAAAATGCAAGATGAATTGAACAAATTGAAGGAGGGAGGGATCATTTAGTCCACAAGGTATTCATTTGGGTTCAAAACCTTATGCGAGTCGAGAAAAGAAGAATGGAGATATCAGACTTTGTGTAGACTTCAGAAATTTGAATAGAGGTTCATTGAAAGAAAATTATCCTTTACCAAACATGGAGAACATGTTGTAGTTAGTGATTGGATCTGAATTGTTGTCCACCTTAGATGGTTTCTCTGGCTACAATCAAGTTGTTGTCAAGGAGTCAGAAAGATTTAGAACCAACTTTACCACTCCTTGGGGAACATATGTTTATGTGAGAATACCTTTTGGTCTCATGAATGCTAGAGCTACCTTCCAAAGAGAAATGGATGTTGCTTTTGCTGGTTATATAAATTATTTCATTGCAGTTTATCAGGATGATGTGACTGTATTTTCAAGGAATAGAAGAGATCACTTGTAGGATTTAGAAAGGATGTTGATCAGATGTAGAGAGTTTGGAATCTCTCTCAATCCAAAGAAGTTTCATTTTGGGGTGCAAAAGGCCAAGCTGCTTGGTCATATTGTTTCAAAGTCTGGTGTCATGATTGACCCTGAGAGAATAGAAGTAATCAAAAAGGTGCTAATTCTAAGAACAAATAAGGGCATCCAATATTTCTTTGGACAAATCAATTTCATTTGAAGGTTTATGTCCAATTTTGCTGAGTTGACTCTTCCTATCACATGCATGTTAAAGAAGGATCAAGTTATCAAATGGGAGGAGGCTGCTGTTCAGGATTTTGAAGGAATCAAAGAGGCACTTAAACATGAACCTATCTTGGTAGCTCCGAATTACAAGAATCCTTTCCAAATATTCTCCTTTACTTCCTTGAAAATACAATCATGGAAAACAAGCATTTTGCTTGGTGAAAGCAATAAAGGTTATCGTGCCTTATATTTTAAGTTCAAAAGTTGTTGCTTATGTTCCCCACACCATGGTAAAATACATCTTATCAGAGATGGAGATCTCAAGTAAAATATGTAGATGGGTGAACAAACTACAGGAGTATGATATGGATATCCAAACCACAAAGCTAGTAAGAGGTTTGGGTCTTGCTAAGCTCATGGATGAGAGCAACCTGTAGATTGTGGAAGTGAATGAATTAGAAGAAGAAAGGGTAGATGTTCTTGGGAAATTGGTAAGTTCTGAGTGGTACAAGGATATAATATTTTACCTTAGACACCTTTGTTGTCCTGATAATTTAAATAAAAATTAGAAAAGAGCCCTTAAGCTGGATTCTCAAAAATACATCATCACCGACTTTTGGATGGCTTGGAAGAACTCGAAGGTGTTCTCTTGAAGTGTGTGGATGAAGATGAAGCTCCCAAAGTAATTACTGATTTCCATGGGGGTGTTTGTGGAGGGAAATTTTCTGGAATTGTTGCAACACAAGGTTTTAAGAGCTAGTTATTGGTGGCCTACTCTCTTTAAAGATGCAACCATGCTTGATTAGAAAATGTGAAAGCTGCCAACGTTTCTCTGGAAGAATGAAAGCTTTAGGATCCCTTCCTTTGTAGCCTGTATCAATTGAAGCTCCTTTCAAACAGTGGGGATGGACTTCATTGTGAGATTTCAGACCCTTCTAGTGCTGGACATAAGTGGATCCTTGTAGCCAAAGATTACTTCACCAAGTGGGTAGAAGTAATCCCCACTAACAATGCAAACACACCAAGTTGTTATGGACTTCTTGCTTTGAATAATATCATATGCGATTTGGTGTGCACCAAGATTATGGCTGATAATGCCATGTGTTTGAGCTAAACCTTTGATGATAATGTGCAAGGAGTATGGAACCAATCTGACTTATTCTTCAAACTATAACCCCAAAGAGGAATGGACAAGTGAGTCCAGTAATAAGAATTTGTTAAATATCATTCAAAGGACCTTGGAATTGAACAAGAGAAAATGGGTTGAACAACCTAAATTTATAGTTTGGGTTGATAGAATCACTACCAAGAAGCTACTGGTAAGAGCCCATTTGAGTTAGTGTATGGAACTCAAGCTCTTCTACCCTTACATCTACGATTATCTTCATTTCGGTTTGTTCAACAACTTGAGGATCAATAAGTCAGTCCATATGAAGCAAGGATCAATCAGTTGTGGAACTAGATGAAGAGAAAGAGCATCCCACCAAAGGCATATCATATTTAGAGAGAAGTTGAAAAGATTGTTTGACAAGAAGGTCATTCGTAGAGCCTTCAATATTTGAGATCTGGTTTTGTTATGGGACAATGAAGAAATGAAGATAAGGGAAAACATGGAAAATTTGATGCATTGTGGATGGGCCCTTACTCCATTGATATCAGAATTGGTGAGAATACCTTTTTCCTCAAAGATTTAGATGGGGAATTTCTTGAACTACATGTTAATGGCAGGCATCTGAAGCATTTCTTGGATTAATCCCCAAATTTGAGGTATGCCCCAACTTGTATAGTGTACGGTGTTTGGTTTTTTGCTTTGTTTTTGGTGTTTTGTCGGTTTTGGTTTGCCTTGTTGTGTGGCAGCCATTTTTGTCGAGTTCTCAGTTGGTTTTTGGTGATTTTTGGCTAGTGACTCCTTTTCCCAATGGATTTTTTGAAACTTTGTCTACTTATTGTTCTTGTGGCACTCACTGGTAGTGCCCATCCCTGAGCAGGAGCCAATGTTGGTGTCCATTTTGATCCTCTATTATTTTCCTAATTTTCCTTTCACTCTGCATTGCCTGAAATGTTTTCTACAGTTTGATTGGATGGAATGAATTTTCTACCTCTGTTTCCATGCCTTAGTCCATTTGAAAATTATTTGACATGCCCCATTTTGCAAGAATACTCAAGCCTGCACCCATTGTGTTGCCCTAAATTTTTAAATTTGTTCTTGCTCAAAAACATTTTCTTCGATTTTGGTGGTCTACAAACTTTTTTCTCTAGGTTAAATCCTTTCAAAATGCTCACAAACTCATTTTCCTTGCCCCATTTGAAAGAAATCTCCAAGTTTGCTATGAATGTGCCCTAAATTTTTCAAATCCACGGGCTCTACCATTTTTCTATGTTTGCCCAATCATGGAGTGTTAAAATTGATCGATTTGTGCTTACTTTCCTCAAAAAACCCATGGCCATGGTTGTAAAATGTTTAAAAACTCCTTCCATGTGCCCTTTGATCAAAAAATCCATCACCCACGAAGAAAAATCGAATTCGGGCATCTCTGTAAATTTTGTGTTTTTTTACAGTCATACGGGTGTCATTTGACCGTCAAAATTAAGCTCACAATTCTCTTCCTACGTGGTTGCTTCTGGTTGGACAAGGATCGGTGGGTTTTATTTGAAAAACTTAGCCATTTTTGGCTTTGGGAAAAAATTCAAAATTCCCCAACTCCGCGAGGGGACATGCGTCACACTCTAATGCAAAGGTGGAAGGGGAAGCCGGCGGGGACTTAGGAAAATTTTTCCTTTTGGTGAAGGGGAAAAAGGAAGGAAAATACCGTGGGTCCGCAATGGAATAGGGGGCTGGACACGTGGCAGCGTGGTAGGCGCAGAGGGGATGTGGCTGGCCAGGGGACTTAGGCATTTTTTCCTTTTTGGCAAAAGGGGAAAAAGTTGGGGAATGGCCCATGGGTCCACAATGGAGCAGGAGGTGGACACGTGGCGGTGTGGTGGCAGTGGGGAAGTGCGGGCCATAGAAGGAAAAGGGAACTTTTCCCCTTTTGGTCAAAAAGGCCTAAGGTGAAATTTTGAAGTGCGGCCTATGGCTAATCTTAGGTGGACACGTGTCCATAAAAGGTTAGAGGGAAGTGCGGGCCGTGGAAGAAAATGGGGAATTTTTCCCTTTTTGGCAAAAGAAGTCAAAGAAAAATTTAAGCCACGTTCCTATGAGTGAATCAGCGATAGACGCGTGGCAAAGGCAGAGTGGGTCGGTAACTGGCGGAAGGAAAATTGAAAATTTTCCCTTGGCAAAAAAGGGAGTTAAAATGAGAATTGAGCCCACGGTTTTGTAGCGATAGAGAGGCTGACACATGTCAAGGGAAAAATCAGAGGTGCGGGCCCACGGGCAAAAAGTGAAATTTTTCCAATTTTCTAAAAAAGGTCAAAATGCACGAAGTAAAGCGTGATCGCAATGGGAGCCACCATGTGCCATGTGTCAGCTCCAAATTTCAATGGTGGAGGGGCGGAGAAAAAAGTCAATTTTTCCATTTTTCCAAAAAATGTGGAAAAGTCAAAAATGATCCCAAATTCGGTCCCAATTGTTTTTTGACACGTGGAGGGCCCAGATTGAAGGACAAAGAGTAGATCAAGGGAAACTGTGCATTTTCATTTTTGGCCGCCATTTTTTCTCTAGGAAGCTTGGAGATGTGAATTTTGCATCTTTTTTCATCAAATTTTTGGTGAATTCAGTCATTTTGCCTTCTAGGATCATTGGAATCAGTTTCATGACTCAATATTTTGATTTGAGATGTTTTTGAAGTAATTTTCACCCCATCCCAAGAAAACATGTGAAATGTCAAATTGAAAGTTACAGAGGTAATTTTAAAGGGTGAAAAGGTGTTTGCATGCCTTAATGATGAAAAACGTGCCTCGGGAAGGATAATGATCCAAATATTTGCAATGATTCACCATTTTAGAAACACCTGGCAACTCTCGTTGCAAATTTGTTAAATGTCACTTTTAGAATATCATGAGGAATTGTTGTAACAAACTTGATGCCATGGCATATTATTTTCTTGGGAAAGAAGGATCAAATGTGGCAAGAGATATATAATTATTTTTTAGAAATGCAGGGAGAGGGAAGTTGAAAATCATGAGAAAATTTTGAGAGAAAGCTCATTTTAGAAACCCACCAAAGAACTAGGATAATTTCTTTTGTGTTGGATCTTCATGTATGTGATTTGGTTACAAGTGTATAGCCATCACACATCTCTGAGATTGTTCAAGAAACTCTCCTATTTGATGAATCTAACAAGCTTTTGAGTTAATCTATGTTTCTTTGGGCAATATGATGTATGTTATCATTTTAAATACCTATAAATAGTTTTCATTGTTCTTGATAGTTGTAATATTGCATTGAAATTCTTTAGGAATCTGAATAAATTTTTGTTGAAATCTTTACTTTCCCTTAACTGGTAGAGATTTCTCAGCATTGACAGGAATATACATTTCTAGTAGTTTTGTAGGTAACCATAAAGACAAATCACTTTACTTTTTAAGCTGGTTTCTTGTAAGCCTTTGATAAGGTCTTTTGTTATCCCAGAATGTTGACAATGGCCTAGAACTCCCTTCGAAAAATCAACTTTTGGTCTAGAACTTGGTCATTTTGAGAACTTTTTTTTCAACCTTTTTGGTTGGGCGCGAAACCATTGTTGCGACATCTTGCAAAATACGCCCATCTTTGCCTTTGGCGCACTTCCTGGAGTGTCAACACTCCAAATGTTGCGCCTCCCAAAGGTGCACCAAGCGCACCCATCATCCTGATTACACTTCCCAAATTGCGCCATGCACGCTGGGAAAGTGATGTCGACACATCCAAACCCACACCTAGGTGCAATCTCCTCCATGTCGACGTCTCTCCCAGTGCGCCAAAGAAAAAGTGGTTGGCGCATTAAATGTGGACTTTTCTATATATATGCATTGAACTTGTCATTTTCACAAGTTGAAAATCATGAAAATTATTCCTCTGCACCTGTCATTATCCTGTCAGCCCGCGCGTGCCATTCGTCATGATCGTGGACCCCACTTCTTTCCTTCGTCATTATTTATACTGGGTAAGTGGTTTCTACCATCCTTGTTGTTGTTTTTATGGATGTTGGGCTAGGTGAATAGGGTTATGTGATAAAGGAAATGAATCTAGAAGAAAGGGATAACACCATTTGCAAACCCAAGTACTCAACTGCAAGTCCCCTTCTCCTCCTTCTAGATCTGAAAATCTGGAAGGCTTTTCAAAAAATGAGCTAAAACCCATTTGTCCCTTACTCCCTGCCTTGCTAGGTTTTCCCTCCTGGACATCAAAGTCTAAGCCAAAAGAGTGAAAATCATAAAATAGAGCAAACAACCCACTATTTTTCTTCGGTGCGATCTTCATTCATGTTACATCAAACACAGTCACGCCATAGGCGCATTGTCCCTGCATGCAGCATAAGCCTTTCCCACGCCTTATAAAACATTGCAAAATTCCTAAGGTCTGGCTGCACTGTGCGCAAGCAACTACAACAACAACTTTGCATGTTGTGCAAACCCTTTCCGCACCACGCAAACTAAACCCCTTGGCGCACTTGACCTTTGTGTTACACCTTTGTAAATGCGTTTGGCGCACCTCACCCTCATGCAAAGATCTGCCACATCTCCCAATGGCACACCACGAGACCCCTACACCAAACAAATCTTTGCCCAATTAAAACACTTCCTATGCACTAGCACAACATCCATGACATCAACATCTGAATGTTGTGTGTAGCCTTTCCATGCCCTGCGCCCCTTTTGGCATTGTTTCCCCCATGCAACACTCCCTAAAAGTGTGCCTTGCTTTTTGAAACCCCTGTAGCCTGCAGTAAAGCTGCGCCTTGCGCCCAGAGGCTCATAAGTTGATAATTTTTCATTTTGAAATGCTTTTATGGACAACTTGATGGCTAACATGGCCCTTGTACACATGTTAGAACTCTCTGATTCTTCTTGCGAGAAAAACAATCCTCGAGTGCACTTATGTCTTCATCGAGTAAGAAGCCACCAAGTCGAAAAGGCAAAGCCAAGTTGATGGAGCGAAATGAAGTATAAATACCAAAAGGTCGGGATGCTTGACTCACTTGCGAGTGCAATCTCGATATCGAGAGATTGAGCTTGGGCATATTGACATGGACAAATTTTGGGCGGAACCAAGAAGGTCACGAGGTAGCCCATGGATGGATAAATTGGTTGCGTAGTGGTTTGCACATTGCTTTGGGCTCCCGTGAGTGCAATTAATAATGAATTCATCATGTTGGTGGGCTATTGTTACAGCAAGGACACAAGATGTGTCGAAAATGAGGAAGGAAAAGTGATAATCAACCTCACGGCCAGACACTTTGAAATTATCTTGGGCATCCCCCACCACAGACATTTTGTGGCAGTAAGTCAAGAAGACTACATGAAGACTTGGTCTGATAATGAGGACAAGTGCATGCGAGATGATGAACGAGGTGTACCTAAAGAATAAAAAGGTGGTGGCGGTGGCCCCAAGTCATTCATCACAGTGATTTTTAGAAGAGATGAGTGACACGATCACCTTCCTAAGCAGAGTACATGGGCTCCCTGATGCCCATTACTTTCACAAGTGGATGCTCAGGTATTTGGAAACAATGAATAAGAATGTGCTTAATCAATGTTTTGGCTGGGGTGAGATTATCAGTGATACAATCTTGGAACAAATTTAATGACTTTCAATAACTGGGAGGTTCTATATGAACTCCTATGTAGTATATCTGCTACCTCAGAGAGAGACTACCCAGGGTTGAATCAGTATGGGGTATGGCCCCAAGTCAAAATATACGAATACTATCCAGAGTTGAGGCTCGAGAACAACATAACTTAGTTCAGCAAGATCAATGATGTCTTCTTCTATGGCATCATCTACCTCTTGAGGCCCAACATGACTCATGGTCGGACAAGCAAAAGCGTGTGATCACCACCACAAGGAAGTGGGGAGCATTGTTTACGCAATTCCCCACCTTTACCTATCTCAGAGCTGCCAACTTCTTGGGAGAACCCACAAATTTTCTGAGATATGCGGGGCCTAAACTAATCCTTCTGGAGCTATCAAGGTAGCTTATCACCTATCATGAGAAGTGTATGAAGAGGAAGAAGGGAGGAACTCCATTCCCCCTCACAGTAGGCAGGTACACGTGCCCCTCACAAAGTAAATCTCGGGAGATGTATGCAGAGCTTGAATTGCTCAATTTGAAGCATAATTTCCCGGCAAGGCCAACCTTTGATCCTCGTGGTTGCCTTCCAGGGGAAAAGATCGATCCTATCCATGTTCCTCAGATCGAGGATATCTACATCGACTTAAATCATGAAGTCAACTCAGATGAAAGGATCACTCCCGGCTGGCCCTGGTAGAGATCATTCAATATGGCATGGCCATCATCCCAAAGGATTTCCTAGAAACTGATCAAGAAATTGATCAAGTTTACCTAGACACGAAGGGGATGATTGGCCGTTCGCGAGATATTGACAGGAACAAAGCACCCCAGACCATCCAAGAAAGGGTTCAACCTACTCTACATGCAGAGCATTGGTGTAAGAAAAATGGTATCATCTATCTTGGGGTAGATTTTATCACATCTCCCCTGGGAAATGCACCCACTAGGCCAAAACACTTGCCTAAAGGAAAGGGAAAGATAAAGTGGGAGAGGCAAGCACTTTGCTCGAGAAAGCTCTGAAAGCCCTCCTACTTTACCGCACAAAGAGCAAGTTGTGGACTTAGTGTCCCCGGAAAGAAGAAGCGGTAAGTGCTCCAACGGACACATCCACTCAGGATGTTGTCACAACTACAACTAGTGAAGTACCAACCATTCCCTCTCTCACTCCTCCTTCCCCTCCTCATGTCACTCAAACAACCACTCCTTTGGTTGTGTCTTCTCCTCCATCTTCTTCCTTTCCCCCTCCCTCTTCCTCCATCTTCTCTTCCCTTGCAGATCTGTCCCCCAACATTTCTTCCCTCATCTCACAGATCCCTTCCACCCCCATGGCCTCCTCTCTTGTAGTGACTCCTAATCCCATGAGCATTGGTGTGTCGGCCCCTTTCTCCATGCCGCCACCAAGTGTTTCGACACACTTCCCCGTGTCCACTGCAGTTGTTCTTCCTTCCACCCTGTTTCTTCTTCATCCTCTGGTCCCACTCCCATAAGTCCAAGCTGGATCTCAGACCACCTAAGCCAACATAAGAGGAAAGTCCCCATTGCACCCATGGACTTCTCTGTCATCTCTAGCTAAAGGACAAAAGAAGCAAAAGTGAAATAACTCACTTCTCAAAAAGTGCTTCAGGCGAAAGGGTTATGGAGATAGCCTACCCGGATCCCATAAAGAAGAAAGAAGATTTGTCTCCTCTGATTTTATAGGATGACCCAGAGTCACAATGGGAACATCATCGAGAGAGCCTTCAGGAGGAGGCCTTGTCGGTCGTGGATGCCCTTTGCAAAAGCTGCAGAAGCAAAGGAGAAGAAGAGAATGTTAAAGGAACAAAACAAACATCTTCTCGATCTCTGCGAAAGAATGGGCAATGCACCTCCTATAGCTGCCACCGAAACTCCTGAAGTCCTTAGTCAAGAGAAGATAAATGAATACGCCAAGATTGGCGAACAAGGTGCAGCAGTGTCCTCCTGGAGAGAGTAGATCCTCAGAGACAGTGAGGAAGTAATCACGAAGTTCACAGGCCTCTACCAAAGTATAGATAAGGCAAACAATGAACTCCAGGCAATAGCAGGACCCATCTCCGAAGAGTTGGACCATGCCAGGTTGCAACACGAGACATTCCAGAAAATGGTCGACTGCCCGACCAATGACTTGTTAAAATTCAGCGTCATTGATCACCCACGAGCACACAACAAAGCGCTTGTCGCTTTAGACTATCGGGTTGATCAAATGGAGTTTGTCCTAGAAAAGATAGACAAAATCAAGGAGGAAGCCCTAGACGTGAAACATCAAATGGAGCAGATTGTCTTGAGGATGTCTCCAGGGTTTCTTAGCGCATCATTCACCTTGAGAGAAGCAAACGATGCTATTCAACTTTTCAGGAATTGCATCACAAGTTTGATGCCGGAGGTCACTTTTGACCTAGAATCCATTAACAACTTAAACGCTGTGATTTCATCGGGTACTTGATAGAGGTAGAAACGAATACTTCCAAGATCCATGATAGGCTCGAGAGATGAGCGAGAAACTTGCAAGTCATCGGAGACCACACAAAGGGTCCCGATCATGATCAACTTCAGAAGATGATCAACAAGTTTATGGAGTATCGAGCTCAATATCATATCACCTCTCTAGAGCAGAAACAAGACACTCCATTCAAGCAAAGGGATGATGATGAATAGGCTTCCTCCTCTCTGAGGATAAATCTCATTTTTGTAAAAATATTTAAAAGTATGTTGGCACACATGATGACATCATCCATGTTGCACCATGGGATGTTGTCATCCACAAAATTGCCCCAAAGTCAACATTTGACTTTTAGATATTTTGTAGATATTTTGTAAATAAGTTGTTGGCTCCTTTTTGTCTTCTTTCTCCTTCTCCTTCTATAAATACTTGGATACTTGTAGTATTCAAGGTGGTGGACAATCTTGTATGAAAAATAGAAGTGAGGAGAGAAAGACTTTGAGCTTTCTTGTAATAGAAGAAAACATTAATACAAATATTGAGACTTTGTGCTGAATACATGTGTTATATGCATTAGATCTTTCTTATGTCATCAGGTGTGTGTTTATTCTGTTAGATTCATATCCTACTTTTTTGTCATTTTGTTTATCGGTATTGCTTTATTTGTTTATGTGAGTAAGTTTGGCTCTGTTTTACCACCAACCCAAAACATAAACCCTCTCAAACCTTTCTACTTTGGAATTCATTTCTTTTCTCCCTTTAGATCCATCTTTCTTCCATTCCTTCCTTCATTCCTTTCTTCCTCTTCATCGGAACTAACTCTCTTTTAGTACCGGGATGAGATCCCAAACACCCGAAGGCAAAATATTATGAGGACTTGCACAAGATTTTTACCGGTAGAATAACAATAAACCGCCACTTTGTTGTCTCAAAGAGGGGATATGCCTGCTCGCACACTATGGCCTGTCATCCATAGATCTCGCCCACCCTACGATGATTTTCGGACCAATATTTTTATCAAGGATTAATGTGCAATTGAGTTCTTTACTTCTAGCTTTTGTGGCAAGTTGCTCAAAGATTATATGAAGAGATGTCAACAAGGATTCCATTTATGCCTCTTAGGTTTGAAATAATATCTGATTATTGCCAGAATTTTATCTAATAGTTGTTCATGTATTGTAGAATGTTTCAAAGATCAATATATCCAAGTTTTTCTTTAAATAACACCCCACCTAATGGAAATTCATTTAAAAAATAATCCTACCCATACTACCCCTACATTAAAGATGTAGTCAATAAATGGATCTGTGTTCCATCTCAAAGAATGGACAAAGTGTGTAATCAGATCACACCATGTCTCTAATGTGAATGAAAGCCACAACTTGAAATGGAAATCATTTCCATCCATTTAGAGAGACATCGAGCATAAAAGTTTAAATAATGGAAAATTGATCATGTAAATTTCCCATAGGCACTATAAAATATACAAGTATAAGGATATCCCCACACCTTCATAAAAAAGAGGCTAGAATATAGGTTCTCGACCTAATGTTAATATTCAAACAAACCTAAAATAGTGAGGAAGATCAAAATCATATAAGTAATGGTACCCATCTCTCCATAAATGCGAGTGCCATGTTTGTCATCAATTTCATAGCTACAAAATAAGACAACACATCATTATCTACATTTCAATGCTTAATTGTCATATCTTTGATGTTGTTGAAATTGAAAAAAAAAAAATTGAGTACATAAGTATGACCCTTTCCTAATCGAAATCAATGAGAATATTTAAACACAAGATCACAAAGATAGCTAAACTTAAAACTATGTCGTCACCAAGTAATGATGTCATAATCTATTTTGGGCACAATTCAAAGATTTCATCATAATTGTAGAGACAACTATGATTGTAAATGTATATATAAGGATAGGACAGGAGCGGTATATAGGAAATAAAAATATATATCGAGAAAGAAAGTAGAGAATATAGATATAGAATAAGTACACAAATCTAGAAATTTTGTAATGCCAAATGTTTTATCAGTAGTAAATAGCCATTCCCGCTTGTTTGGGAGAATTCTAAGTTGTTAATATGCTAATTACGCCGAGGAGGTATTCCCCTAGTATGGTAGCCCAGCCCCAAGGACCAGGAATTCTTCTATTTGGTGATTTATATTTCTTAATAAAATAGTTTAGATCTATTAGTTTTGTATCGATTTTGATTTTGTCCAGTTAAACTTTTTCTATACTCCTTCATGTAGGTGTGGATAGATAGATTCTTATATTTAAATTGAATAATTTCAAAAAGATCAAAGTTGTGTGTTTTTTTCCAAAGGAAGTGTGTTTATTTTCCAAAAGTAAGTGTGTTATTTTAATTTTGTAAAGTGTGTTTCCTTTAAAAGCTTTATATGTGTTTCCTTTCAAAAAGTTTTTATAGTATTATTTAAATAAGGTTTTTGAAAAGTCCTTAAGACATTGAAAATATCCCTAGGAAGAATACAAAAATAACTACATTAACTACTATATCGATAGGATCGTTCTTGTATGCATATAGCTTTCCTCAGAACACACCCTGGTTTGAATATGACATCAACAAGAAGTTGATTAAATGAAGGGAATAATGTTAAACCATGGTGGAAAGCATAAAATGTTGTAAAGATTAAAATTATGTGTATCTTATCATAGATAAAAGCTTTTTGTCCATAGGTGTAAGAGATCATGATATTTTAACATGGAGTGTACAAAGACTCTGTGGTTTATGATCCCACTAGGTCTAGCTCAACATACCATTGAGATGGATAAATAGTGTATGAATTTTTCTAGTTTAAGGTAGAAATAGAAAATTTTAATCCTAAAATTGAGCCAATGTAAATGACACGATGTTGATAAAGGAAATCTAGTACCAAGCTTCTTGATCCTAAGGTAATTTTTCCCATCAAAGCATTTTTCATGGGTATCACCAATTCTCTATAAGAAAGAAGTTTCAAATATATTCTAAAGTTTGACTTCGCAACTCAAGTTTATTGTTCCTCGTTAAAAGACCACTACCCTCTTCCATCATAAGGAAAAGTTATTTAAATAGTGATAGGGGCTCAGATTTCTTTAGGAAATCTTTCAGATGGATATTTGGATATAATTCAAAGCATGAGTACCAATTCAAAATGACTTTCACTACTGTTGGGGTTAGCACATTGGTTGTATGGAGATATATATCATATCTAAGCATACATGCAAATAAAATAGGATATTCTACTAGAAGAATTATACAAAAAAAAGATATAAATCAACACCAGATTTAATGTGGTTCACCAATGTGGGCTACGTCCACCAAGAAATAAGCCAATCTATTATCCAAAGCTTTGACAAGATATACAATGAGATTTACAATCTTCCACACCTCTCGGGATGTACAATACTTTCTTTCACTCAATCTTTTGCTTCATCACCAAGAATTCTCTCTCTCAAATAATTTTGTAAGTTCTTTCTAATTCTTGTTAATCTCTTCTTCTAAACCCTAGCTTTATGATTATATAGTTGTTTATAGACTTAGGGAACTTAGCCATGTAATTACAATCAATATAAATACTTTAATGCTAAAAATAAATATTATTTCCAAGAGTTAATTAAAGCATCCTCGCACAGGTAACCAATGTCGATTAGCCCTAACCGCTGCTAGTTCCTTCCTTTTTTGACCGATGCCTTCATCCTAATCGTTGGTCCTAGGTGACCGATGCGGTTCCTCCATAATCGATGATGGTTACTGTATTTTCTAGCAAGTTTCCATTGTTTAATCATAAGTAATTGAGCTCCACAACTTAACAATCTCCCACTTGGAGATTAATTAATACACCATCCCTATACAACATCATTCTTGGATCCTTCCTTAGCTTTGTTTTTTCCTCTTCAAGTCTCAAACTCGAAGACTAACAAAGTGGAGTGGTAGCTCCAACTTCTCCTTTTCTAATGGCTTCGTTAGCATATCGGTAGGGTTTTTGCTCATATGAATCTTTTCCAGATTCAGTGTCCCATCCTCCAATACCTGCCATATGAAGTGATACCTCAAATGAATGTGTTTTGTTCTTGAATCAAATGCTAAGTTCTTTGCTAAATGAATTTCACTGACTAACATCACTAAATAATTTACAATCACTTTTCTCCTTTCCCAACTCTTCCATGAACCTACTCATCCATATCATCTCCTTTCTAGCCTCTATAGGTAGCTGCATATACTCTACCTCTCGTAGTAGACAAAGCCAAAAACTTTTGCAATCTTGAAATCCAACTAACTTGTCATTCCACCTACCATGAAAATATATCCAATAGTGTCCTCCTACCATCTAGATCTCCATCCATATCTAAATCAACATAGCCACATAATGAAATATCCAAACCTCCATAACATAACTACATGCTAGATGTCCCTTCAAATACTCCGAGTATCCATTGGACTACTTTCCAATGCTCTTTACTTGGATTGGCCATATATCTACTCATAACTCCCACTTACAGTGCAATGTAATGTCTGTACAAACCATAAGCATACATGAGACTTCCCAATTGCTAAAGCATATGACACTCGTGTCATGTATTTGACCTCCTCATGTGATGATGGGCACCGATCTTTGTTCAATTTGAAGTGTCCACCATAGGTGTGCTAACAATGTTTTGCATTCTACATGTTGAACCTTTCTAACACCTATGTAGATATAATCCTCTTGAGACAAATACAATTTCTTGTTTTCCTTCTCTATAGTATTTATATGCCAAGGATTCTTTTTACAGAGCTCCTAAATCCTTCATAGAAAATGTGTGAGCTAGCTTTCTCTTAAGCTCACCAATTTCCTACATACTAAATCCTACAATAAGCATATCATCCACATACAAGTAACAAAATAATATAGCTCCCATTTTCAAGTTCTTGAAATAAACACAATGGTCATATTCACATCTCAAGTAACCATGATCTTGCATAAAACTATCAAACCTCATGTACCATTTCCTTGAGCTTACTTGAGCCCATAATAGGACTCTTTTTCAACTTGCACACTAATTTCTCCTTACCCTTGACTTCATACCCAAGCGGTTGGCGTCATATAAATCTCTTCATCCAAATCACCATGAAGGAAATCATCTTCACATCTAGTTTCTCTAAATGAAATCCTACTATTAAACTCAATACAAGACGAATAAAGTCATCTTAACAACAAGAGAAAATATTTCACCAAATTCAATACACCTGTTTTCTCCGTAAATCCCTTTACTACAAGCCTTTCCTTGTATTTTTCTATCCACCCTCTTCTTCCTTGATCTTGTAAACCCACTTGTTCTCGTAATGTCCTCTTACCTCTGAAACTTAACCAAATCCCATGTTTGGTTATGTTCTAAGGAGTCCATCTCCTCATCCATGTCATGCTCCCAATGACATGTAAGGTCTCATATCTGCATTGCTTCTTCAAATCTCTTTGGTTCACCATTATCACAGTTAATAATAAATAAAATAGAGAAGGTGTAAATCTCTTTCTAGAGGTTTACTTACCCTTTGTGACCTTCTCACGTATTTGGGGCACCCGAGGCTCAATTTGGGCCTCCTGACATTCCTATCCAAATCTTTCATATGACCGATGTTGGTCACCTCTAACCGATGTTGGTTCTCGCTAACTGATTATGGTTTGGATCTTCTCGTAACCGATACTGGTTCTAATGACCAATGTCGGGTCAGGTCAAATGACACTAGTTACTATGTAACCCTATCGATAATTCTTTTAAATCTAAGAGTTCATTTTCATTCATAAACTTCTCAACCAGTTCATCCTTGGGTACCAAAATTTGATCCATGTACATTCTCTTTTCATTCCATTCAATATCACGACTCCTAATAATTTTAGAATTCTCTAAATCCCAAAAATGAATCTGAAATCACCAGATCCATAACCAATGAAAGTGCATCTCTTGGATTTTGTATCCAACTTTTTCTATTTTCCTTATCAATATGCAAAAATATTCCGAACCAAAAAATTTAATAAAAGAAAGATCTACCTCTTTTCCAGGTCTAAGCTTCCTCTGCTATTCTTCCATTTAGTGAACTTGAAGGCCCACGGTTAATCAAATAAACCATTGTATCAACTCGCTTACCCAAAACTGCAAGGGCAATCCAAAATGTATCCTTTTACTTCTAATGTTCCATGATTGTCTTGTTCATTCTTTCTATAACACCATTCTCCTATGGTGTTCTTGAACCATTTTTCTACGTATTCCATTCATTAACAATAATCATTAAATCCTTGCTTACATGATATTCACCACCATTTTCAGATCTAAGGCACTTTAATTTAGAATTTGATTCATTCTCAACAAGGGACTTTCATCTTTTAAAAGTATCAAAAACATCATATTTACGTTTAATACAATAAACCCATACCTTTCTTGTAGCATCATCAATGAAAGTAACATAATACTGGGATCCTCCATGAGAAGCTACTTGAGCTGGTCCCCACACATCTGAGTGTACAAGCTCTAATTTTTGCTCCTTCTTAGTACCCCAACTTTGAGAAATCTCACTCTCTTTTTCTTTCCAAAGATACAATGCTCACATAAATCAAGATCTAAATCTTTCAAATCTAATAACTTACCCTTAACCTTTAAGATCTACATTCCTTTTTGACTCATATGACCCAACCGATTATGCCACATACATGCATCCGAATCTAAGTAGATAATGCGTAAAAATCAATCGAATATAAGTAGATAAATATAACATTCCTACCTTCTTACCTCTTACCACAACAAAAGCATCCTTTGTGACTTTCCAAGAGTCTCATGTATAAAAGTAACCATGCAACCAAATTCACCTAGTTGCCTTGCAGAAATAAGATTCCTCTTGAGGCTTGGCACATGCCTCACATATTTCAATACCCATGTATTTACATTCTGTAATTTTAGATGAACTTCCCTTTACCAAAGAATACTTGCAAGGTTCATCATCACCCAAATAAACATGCCCAAAATTTCCCTGGACATAATTTCTAATAACCCTTATTAGGGGTTGTATGGAAAGAAGCTCTAAATCTAAAACCCATGATTCAATTCTATTATCTAAAGAAATAATAAGAGCATATTGCATTACCTTTGATGTAATAATATTTACTTCTTTACCTTTATCTGCAGTTGTTGGTTGTAATGAAATTACTTGTATCATTCGGATCATGAGCAGAAATATAACACCAAATAACAAAATATTCTAGAATAATGATCTCAATATACAATTATAATAGTTTTGCCACTTCGATGGGGAAACCTCCAAACCATACAATAATACTCAAATACTATAATGATGATGAAATAATACCTACAATCCACTATATATACTATTTATATGTTATGGCCATCACCAAGGCCAACCTACTAAACATGAGAAAATATAAATGATATAATAAAATGATATGGTAAGCCACAAATTGGCTACTCATATCCTAATAAAAGCCATAGGTTAAGGGTGTAGCATGCCCTTACCCTTCAAAGAAACATTGTCCCCAATTTTGAGAAGCTCTGGTGTCAGCTTTGCGGGAATGTCATATTTTCTCATGTTGCATCTTCATTTTCCATATTCTTCCACTTGATCGGTACTCGGAATAACTCATGTGTCCTTAATCTTTTAGTGTGCGTTTGAAGGATGAATTCAGGTTCCAAGATGACCCTCCCTCCTCATCAAGCTTAGGTAAACTGTTTAGGCTGATACTCTTTGTCTAATTACTTTCTTCAAGCAAGAAACATGAAATACTAGATGTATTCTGGTTGATTGTGGAAGTTCTAATTTGTATGCTACAAGCACCAATCTTTTGCAATACTTGATAGGGGCCACAATACTTCAGTGAAAGTTATTTATCCTTTTGTTTTGTTTCAAATACATTTGCATATATGGTTGTAACCACACAAAAACTTAATCACCGACTTCAAAATGCCTTTCCGTGCGATGTTGATCGCTTCATTTCTTCATGCGGTTTTGTGCCATGGCCAAGTTCTCCTTGAGACTAGAGAGGACCTCTTGTTGATATTGAATGTGTTCTTCTACTGCTCTAACCCATAGTTTTCCTCTCAATGATGATGTGATGGATGGTGTATGGTACCCATAGAGTTCCAAAAAAGGAGACATTTTAGATGAAGTATGGAAGGAAGTGTTATACCACCATTCTTCAGTAAGTGGCAACCATTGGACCCATCTTTCTTGTTTACCAGACATAAAGAAATAGAGATATCCATCCAAACACTTATTTACAACTTATGTTTTCCCATCAGATTGGGGATGATAAGAAGAGCTACGAGCTAACTGAGTACCCAAACATGAGAATAAATCAGTCCAAAAATTACTAGTAAATATAGGGTCTCGATCACTTACTATAATCTTCGGTGTCCCATGAAGCTTCTAAACTGTGTCCATGAAGGCTGTTGCTACTGTGCTTACAAGAAATGGGTGTGCCAAGGCACAAAATGAGCATATTTGGTGAGTCTATCCACCACAACCATGATGACATTTTTTTCCTTCAGATTTAGGCAATCTTGTGATAAAGTCCATGGAAACCTCTTCCCACCACTAGCTAGGAATAGATAGAGGTTGTAGAAGACCTGGGGATCAAACTGTTTCACCCTTATTTTGCTAACAAACCATGCATTCTACCACAAATTTTTGGACATCCCCTTTGAGCCCTTCCCAGAATCTAGAGTGCCCCCTACTAGAGAAGAGTGAAGCTCAGATAGAATCCTATTTTTAAGAGTGGAGTTCTTACATAGGTATAATCTATCTTTATACCATAAAGCATCCCCTTTCAATACAAATTTTTCAGACATGCTTGGATCATTCTAGAGATGATGAATGAGGTTTTGTGTGGTTGGGTCATTTCTCCATTCGGACCTTACCTCATCTATCCAATCTTCTTATAATATGGATATGGCACATAACAAGGCTGCATAGTTGAGTCATCTTTCCGCGACAATGCATCTGCAACTACATTCTCCTTCCCTTTCTTATAGATAATCTCAAAATAATATCCCAACATCTTGGAGACCCATTTTTGTTGTTCTTCAGATGATAAATGCTACTTTAAGAAGTATTTCAGACTATCATGATCTGTCTTCACTTTAAAGTGTCTTCCTATGAGATATGGTCTCCATTGCTTTACTGCATGAAGTATGGCTAGCATTTCCTTCTCATAAGTCAGCTTGGAAAGATTCTTACCTTTGAATTGATGGCTCAAAAAGGCAATAGGATGGCCTTCTTGCATGAGAATTACCCCCATACCCACCCCTGATGCATCACATTCCATAATGAATGTTTTGGAAAATCTAGAGTAGCCAAGACTGGAGTGGTACATGGCCTCCTTTAGTTGCTCAAATGCTTTGGTTGCATCGTCACTCTAATGGAAGTAGTTCTTCTTTAGTAAAGTTGTGAGAGGTGTAGCTATGCTTCCATAATGCCTTATAGATCTTCGATAATAACTCCGTAAGCCCCAAAATCCTCGTAGATTCTTTAGGGTTTTTGGAACCTTCCACTCCATCATGGCTTTGATCTTATTAGGATCCACTTTAACCCCTTCATGAGAGACAATGTGACCCAAATATTCAACCTCTTTGAGTCCAAAAGAACAATTAGAGGGATTTACATAAATTTGATGTTGCTCAAGGGTTTCTAAAACACTATTTACATGATACAAATGTTCCTCCCATGTTTTTCTATAAATTAATATATCATTAAAAAAACTAAGACAAACTTCCACAGGAATGAATTAAAAATAGAATTCATCAAACTTTGAAATGTAGAAGGTGCATTTGTGAGTCCAAAAGGAATTACCAGGAATTCATAATGGCCTTCATGTGTCCAAAAGGTGGTTTTATGAACATCCTCATACTTGATTCTTATTTGGTGGTATCCAACGAAGATCAAGATTTGTAAAATAAACAGCACCATGCAACTCATCAAGCAAATCATCAATAACAGAATATTAAACTTATCTTTGATTGTGTACTTATTAAGTTCCCTATAATCGAAACATGCGCCACATGTCATTTTTTTTGTACCATCACTACTGGAGAAGAATAAGCACTCACTTATGAAAGATGATTCATGCTTCTAACATCTCTTGTAGAATCTTCTCGATTCCACTCTTTTACACATATGGGTACCTATAAGGTCTGATGTTAGGAAGTTGACTTCCTGGTAATAACTGAATAGCATGATCATGATCTCTCTTTGGAGGTAAGCCCTTTAGTATATTTTCAAATACAACAGAGTGTGCATCCAACACTACTTTCATATCTGATGGTATAATGTCCTTAGAATGATGAGCCTCCAATGAAAAGAGTTGTGCCACAAATCCCTCTACACCCTTTTTATCATTTTGTGCATCTAATGAGAACTTACTATTTGTGGAGACTTTTCTCTTAAGCCTCTTAGCTCAAAAGTCCTTCCTTTAGAGTGAAATCACATGAACAAGTCTTGGAAGTTCATCTCAATGGTTCCCAAAGTGGTAAGCCATTGAACCCCTAACACAATGTCTGCTCCTCCCATAGAAATGGCATACATGGGACTATTTAGTATGTAATCTCCCATGGAAAGCTTAATGCTATGGAATTTTCTAGAACAAGTAACAATACCTCCATTAGCAATCATTACTTGACATTCAGGAGCTGGATAAATGAAATAGTTTAGGCGCACTACTAACTTATGATTGATAAAGTTGTGAGTACTTCCTGAATCAATCAACACTATGACCCTCTGTTTTTAGGAATCCAACCACCTTTAGGGTTTGGGGGTGCTAATACCTGAAATTACATGGCATGAGATCGTTGGCTGAGGATCTCTTGACTCCTCCTCTGGCTCAACCAAGACCTCTGACTCTACATCTTCATTATTCTCTTCATCTTCACTAGGCCCATCAATGTAGAACAACTTCTTTTCAACACATTTATGTCTAGGTCCAAATTTATTGTCATAATTAAAACATAACCCTTTTTCTATTTTTTTCTTCAATTTAACTGAGGTGCTAATCTAACCGGCCAGGGAGTCTCAGCTAAGGTGTTGTAATCTATGGTATAATTGAAATGTTGTCTCCTACTTGAAACAATTTTCTCCTCTTCCCTTCTTGCCATAATCATTGAATCATAAACCTTATGAGGATTAAACATACACACCTCATGCTCAATGTGATCCTTAAGACCCCAAGAAATAGGTCATTCAGATTCTCTTCAAAGAATATTTTCCACCCGCAGAGAAAGGTTTTGAAGTGATGAATGTAATCCTTGATGATCTTGTCTATCTCTAACTTTGCATAATTAGTTGAAGTAATTATCTAACACACTAGAATTGTAGTGTAATTAAAAATCTTCAAAGTGAAGACTATCCATGCAACATCAAAACCACTTTTCTTCCTTTGAGCACTATTGTGCTCTAAAATTCTCCTCTTTTGAGAAGTTCAAAATGATTTTTTTTTGAGTTAATGCCTTTTCTCATTGCTTCGTAAAGGGAAAAGTCGAGAAGTTGGAAAAAAAAGCTCGCATCTTTTGAGTCATTTTGTACTGCATTCTGTGGGTCTTTCTTGCATATTTTTCCTAGATGTCCCAAGTTCAATTGGGCTCCGCCGCCAATCGACCACTTTACCTAAAAATTTGTTTTCTGGGCAATTGGAACTTTTTGTTCCAAATGTCCCAAGTCACTCGGAGCTTTCTATTCACCTTTTTGCCCATGTTGTGACGCACACTTCCCATGTACTTTTGTGCCTCAATGTCCCATAAACATTTGTGTCTTCTATCCCCGTGTTCACCACATCGCCCGAATCGCTCTTTCGCGTCCCACGTGTCCCAAACGAATCCAAAGGCCATCTAGGCTAATTTTTCCCACTTTCTTGAATATCTTGCTTTTCAAGTTGGTAGATGCACATTTATGCACATTTATTATATTTCTCTCTAAAATGGCTATTTAATAAGCTCTTCCCACGCATATTTGCACACACCGCTTTCTTATCAATTGCTCATACCCTCGCAATCAAAATTTCTATGCATGTACTCCGATTCCCTGTAATTCCATCAAGAGTTCAGATGGGGATGACTTTGTTTTTTCAAATCACTATCAACATGAAGATTGAATTCCAGCTCAGGTCGAGCATGTTTCACCGCTCGAGTCTTTCATTCCCGATATAGGCAATCAAGTTTGCCACACTGGAATTTAGAGATTTATGGACTAGGATGACAGATTCAAACCCCTCTCCTATGGCACAAATGATTCATGATAGTGGCTTGGCACTCACCACCGGTTTCCCAATCCGTATCGAATGTGTAGATATTTCGGTGCTCACCTGTGTACTCATTTCAATCCTCGAATCAAGAAAACTAAGGTATGTGCATGAGAGCTCATTGCTAAGCTTCAATGCTACCACCATCGCACCGCCCTAAGGATTCTTGAAATGGAAAATTCTATAGTAATCTCTCGAACAAGGCACAAGCCCTATTCGATTAGGAAAGTGAAAATACAAGGCGAGGGTGGTGAAGTCTTGGCTTAAACCCCAAAAGGGGGTGTCATGGTCATCCAAAGCTGCTTTGCCGATTTTAATGAGGAGCTATCGATTTTATAATCCTACTAGCTCGGTCATGGGCTTACCCTCTACCAATGAGTTCCATTTTTTGGATGTGCCCACTTATCAACATGGTGTCTGCGTAAGGAACTCGAGATTATCAACCGAGTAGAAATCATCAGCATGAACCTAGCAGAGCAATTGTCTATAGTACAACAAAAAAATAATTTTTACATGACCTCATATCGATGTATACCTAGCTAAAGAAAGATTGGGAATGGTTTGGATTCACATACATTGATGCTCATAAAGGTGACCCTATGTATTCTCTTACTGCTTAATTCACCTTTAGACACTAGTAATCGAAACTTTAGGAGGGTGAATGATTATTTCACCATGCATTGTAAGACTTCTAGTGAGAGTGACACAACAGGAGGTTCTCTCATGAAGTAAGCCATGAACCTAATATCAAAGTACGGTGCCTACTTCATCCGCTTAAGAAAATTCTCCTATATCGTGCTCGCAGCTTGCGGTATGACACCCATCTCAGAGCTTCCTATGTTCTCAGCAATGATAAAATGGCCTTGATCGAGATATGCAGGCAATGAAAAATTACAGAACCTATAGGAGGGAAAAGAAAATCACTAGCCTGCACTTCCCTTTATCTTTGGGAAACTACACCTGCAAGACGCGACACTAGATGCACTAAAATATAGAGAGAGCACCAGCTCCCATCACTATCCATTTCTTTAGGCCAAGAACTTGTTTTGACTTGTGACGTAATTTATTGAGTAGAACCTCAAGTAATAAATTACACATCATATGGGACACATACGTAAGTCTATATGGCTGGCTCACTGTGCCGATGGATTTTGAGGCAAAGGAAGAGACAACCATGGCGAGGTTTTCTTAACTAATTCAAGAGCTTAACTTGCACGAAGTTCCCGAAAGGCTTCGGGATGATAATTCCGACATTTTTTCATATGAATATGTCAACTTGGTCAAACACACTCCCTTGGAGGATTTGGATTGGTTCAAAAAGGAGAAGGATGATTTGGATGAAATCTTATTACCTGTCTCCCATGAATAACTGTAAAATGCTGGTTTGATGAAGAGAGTTTGTGAGTTTAAAGGCATTCGAGAGAATCCTCCTCAAGGGATATGACACCCGAAGAGCGTGGCCACCGGTCAGAAGCACAACATGAGCCCTCACTGCCCTGCATCAACTAAAGTCCTACATCTCCACTCCTTCCTCATCACCAAGTATATAAAGAAAATCAAAAGAGAGAATGAGGCACAGTACAGAAGATCAGCA
>CM031238.1:7517178-7635783 GCA_018340775.1 Taxus wallichiana var. yunnanensis
AAATTATTAAAGGACTTTAGGAACCACATTATTAAATTTATTAAGGATTGTAGGAATGAAGTTTTAAACTTAACTAAAGGATTAATATTATTATTTAATTAATTTTTTGAGACAATTGTTTGTAATCCAAGAGTTTAGATAATCATTACATTCATTCTTTAACAAAAAGAAAAATTATTCCGTAATTTTTCTAATATAACCTTTGTTTGTCTTGGGTTTCGTGTGGTAAATTTTCATGGTGTTACACTTGGTATCAAATCTATGGGTTCAACGGTTGGACCTCGGCACACTAGAAAATATGAACCACAAACAATTAAACCTAGTACAACTCTAAACCTAGAATGTATAACATTGTATGATAGTTTGTTAAACGTGAAAAATTAGAAAAATCAAACAAAGACTTAGATAATGATAAAATAACTCCTTTCTTGTGTCTCAGTGCAAGAGGTGTGGACTAAATGAGGGGTTCCTACACATGGACCTTGACCTACCACCCCCATATTAGGTCAGTAGCGGCTATTTTTCCGTAGATATTGTAGAAACTATAGGATTTTAATGCAGTTATATGTGGAGGATATTTAGGAGGGTGACCTAGTAGATAGGACAAAGAGCCATCAATGGAGGCTTGTGCACCTTCGTGTCATAAATGACGAGAGGATAAGGAAGATAATTCCAACTATAGCCGCTTAGGCATGAGTCACCTCCTAGGGAACAAAGAGACAGAGCTACGAACAGAGAGACAGTTCTAGGAGCCCTAGGCTAAGAGCTAATCATGTAGAGAGACCTAGGGGCTGACATTCGACGGCAACAGTATCACATTAGAGAGATACATAAGTTACACCCACCTATTTTTTTTGGAGACACAAGCATGATTTCGTGAAGAGGCATGGTTGGTTAGCTTGAGTGGATGCTTCAAGATATGCTCTTATTCTAACAACATGAAAGCTCGCATTTTCATCCACCTTATGAGAGACAGAGCTAGAGTTTCTTGGAGGACTAAGGAACAAAATATCCATGTGGATTCGAGACAATCACATAGAGCTCTTACGAGGAGCATTTTAGTTGCGGATACATATCTGGAGGTTCATCCAAAAGCAGTTGATGAGTTCCATTAGCATGCGACAAGATTCCATGATAGTGGCAGAGTATGAGGGACATTTTTAGATCTACTCCAATATGTGGACTACATGCAGGATGAGTAGGTCAAATTTTCACACGTTCATATTGGGCTTATACTTAGAATTGGATGGGCAAAGTGCTCATTCATTTCCCATGACACTATAAGAGGCCGTGGAGAAGGCCTATATTGCAAAGGAAACTATAGGGAAGATTTAGCGAGTGCTCATGATAGAGTGAGGAGCCACATACAATAGTTACAGGATAGTAGATTAAGGGGATCATCTCCTCCTCCTCACAAATGTAGACACACCTCAAGACAATCTTCCTTTTGGCCTCCTCCACCTCCTCGCAGCAGCAAAGATAGAGCAGACCCAATCACCCTTTCGACCTCCACAACACCATGATTCTCAAAGAGGGAATAATATGGGACCTCCACCTAGGGGGCCCAATAGGACATAGGCTCAACTCGAGCACGATCGGTAGGATTACGTCCCACCGCAAAGACCCACAAAGATCTATGAAAAGTTCATCAAGTTCTTCAAAGACATACTATTGGGCCACCTAGAGGACTATCTACTCAGTGGAGAGGACTAGGTACTTGTTATGGATGTGGCATGCATGGAAATCATTAGAGAGTTCCCTCAAAACCCTGTTAATCAGGGTAAGGCACCTGTTTCTGAGCCTATTGTTGGTGACATGGCTATGAGCCACAAGATATATGTAGCTTTCGATAAGCTCTGGTAGAGCACTATAGCACGTTGATAGAGACCACATGTAGCATTAGTGGTATTTCTATCCCTATTTTATTTGACTCGGGCTCATCCATTATTTCATTTATCCATCCTTAGTAGAGCGTTGCAGACTAGTGGCGGTTAGCAAGGCCTTAGTTGGGATGTTTAGATGGCTTTTAGAGCTAAGATCTTAATATAATCCTTAGTCAAGGAGTGCATAGTGGACCTAGGACCCTTTACCAAAACTTTAGATCTTTGTATCCTTCCCTTAGGTCCATATGGATTTATCTTGGACATGGATTGGTTGTCTATGCATAGAGCTAGAGTTGATTTCCACAACAAGGTTATATTATGTGTAGATGATTTGGGAGTGGAGTCAGTGATTGTTGGAGTCAGGAGAACCATCTCTATTCGCACTATTTCCATTATACAAATAAAGCGGTGTGCGTGACGGGGTTGTCATTTGTATGCTATTACAAGTTAGCGATAGGTTAGAGGATGGGGCTAGTGGACATTCGCTTGATGATCACCCCATTTTGCAGAGTTATCTGATGTGTTTCCTAGTGAGATGTTAAGGAGGCCTCCCCGTGTGAGATCAATTTTCCCATTGATTTGGTTCTGTGAGTGGAACCTACCACATGCACTCCTTATAGGATGACCACACATGAGCTATGTGAGCTCAAGTTGTAGCTAGAAGGACTTCTCAATAAATGCCTTATCCATCCTAGTGTATCCCTCGGGGTGCACCAAAGATTTTTGTGAAGAAGGACGGATCCTTGCGGTGTGTGTGGACTATCGTCACCGAACAAAATAACGATCAAGAATCATTACCCCCATCCTCGTATTGATGATTTGTTTGATCATATGAAGGGGGACACTATGTTTTCTAAGCTTGATCTTAATTCAGGCTACCATTAGCTAAGGATTACAAAGGAAGATATTCACAGGATGGATTTCAAGATTATACATGGCCACTATGAGTTCACAGTTGTGTCATTCGGTCTAACAAATGCCCCTATGGTGTTCATGAGTTTGATGAATGGGGTGTTTAGGAATTTCCTAGACCGTTTTGTCCTTATGTTCCTTGATGACATTTTTATCTTCTCTCGTATGCATGAGGAGCACGAGGAACACCTTCGTCAGGTTCTGCAGTGGTCTTCGTGAGCAACAACTTTACAGAAACCTAGATAAGTGTGCATTATTTTAGTCGAGGTGCATTATTTGTTAGGAAATAAGGGATAAAATATGTGGAATAATCCTTCACGTAATCGCAATAGTAGAAACTAATATGTAGAAATTATTATGGATCTCAAATAAAATTGCAAAATAAAATAAAAGAACACAAAGAGATAGTATTTAATGTGGTTCACCCAATTTGGGCTACATCCACCAAGAATCACTTGCTCATATTTTATTACAAGCCACCGCTCTCTCAATACAATACCTGATCTATTTGGAGCTATGCTAAACAAACTCTGAGAATTCACACCAAATTCAAAACACATCTGTAATACGTTTGCTTGTACATCTATCATATGTATAAGACCATATAAATAGACAACTCGCTAAGCATTTTTACAAAACCATGGGTATCAAAACAATGGAGAAAAACAAAACCGTCCCATAAACCTATTGTTAACCGAAGAGCCGGTTTACAAAACAATGGGTACCAAAAACATGGGCCCAAAAACAGCCCATAATGGTTACCCATTACCCATGGGTTAGTAAACCACCCATGAAAATTTGCTTGGGGGTTTCACCCCGAAACCTTCTGACCCGCTCACCGGCGGCGGGACCACCGTAAAAATACCCAAGTGTAACACATAGAAGGTGTACCACACTCTAATATGAAAATAGGCTTCACAAACATAACAATCTCCCACTTGGAGACTGATTTCCACCGAGCAAGCTTCTCAACCATTCACTGTCATCCGAAGGCCAACCAAAGTTGAACACAACTTTAGTTTTTCCCTTGTGACCACCTTGGTCATCATGTCTGCAGGATTTTGACTGGTATGAATCTTCTCCAACTTCAACTTCTCTTCCTCCAAAGTTGTCCTAATGAAATGGTACCTTAACCGTATATGCTTCGTCCTCAAGTGGAAAGCGAGTTCTTAGCTAAGTGTATAGCACTCGACTATCACTATGTAATTTACATTCCTCCTGCTTATGCTCTAACTCCTTAAGCAATTGTTGTAACCAAATCATCTCTTTGCTTGCCTCTGTTGCAGAAACATACTCACCTCCATGGTTGACAAAGCCACCACTTCTTTAGTCGTGAAATCCAGCCTCATGCTGTCCCACCTACAAAGTGTAAATATAACTTGTCATGCTCCTCCTTCGTCACGTCTCTCCAGCCATGTCTAAATCTACATAACCACGTAAAGTGGTGTTTGATCCACTGTAGCACAAAACTGTCCCCATGGTCCTCTCAAATACCAAAGGATCCACTTTATTGCTTGTCACAATGCTCTTTACTGGATCACTCATAAATCTACTCACGCACTCCCACCGCATGGGCAATATCAGCGTAGTGCACACCATAGCATACATCAAACTACCAACTCGCTGAAAAGTAAGGTACTTTGGACATCTAGTTTCTTTCTGCTCTGTCTTGGGACACTGCTCCTTTGATAACTTAAAATGGCCTCGCCAAAGGAGTCCCAACCGGTTTAGCATCCTCGCATTTTAAACATATCCAATACCTTCTTAATGTACTCTTCCCGAGATAAAGATAGCTTCCGTTCCTTCCTATCCCGAGTTATCCGCATTCCAAGGATTTTTCTAGCTACCCCCAAATCCTTCATATCAAAGGATTTGCTTAGTTTGCTTTCTTAAGTACTTTTATTTCCTATATGTTTTTACCTCGCAACCAACATGTCATCAACATACAAACATAGGATAATATTACTTCCATCCTCAAATTTCTTTATATACACACAATGGTCGAATGACATCTAATATAACCTTGCTCCATCATGAAGCTATCAAACTTCTTATACAATTGATGTGGAGCTTGTTTCAGTCATACAAGCTCTTCTTCGGTTTGCACACCATCTCCTCTTTACCTTTGACCTCATATCCCTCGAAGTTGCTTTGCATATATAGTTCCTCCTCCAAATCACCATGGAGAAATGCGCTTTACATCAAGTTGTTCTAAGTGCAAGTCTTCAGCTGCAACTATTCCTAGAACAGCTTCTAATAGAAGTCTTTTTACTACAAGAGAAAATATCTCATCAAAATCTATACCTTGTTTCTGTGCAAACCCTCTTGACCACCAACCTGGCCTTATATCGTTTCTTTCCTCCTTCTTCATCTTTAACTCGTATACCCACTTGTTCTCGCAATGCTCTTTTCCTTCGGTTAGCTTTACCAAATCCCATGTCCGGTTCTCCATGAGAGCCGATGCTCCTCATTCATGGCTTGCTCCCACTTCTTCCCGGCATCTACCTACATTTCTTCATCAAAGATCTCTCGGTTCTCCACTATCGGTGAGTAGTAAATAATAAAGAGAAGGAGAAAACATTCGTGGTTCTCTTCTTACCCTAGAAGACCTCCTCAATATAGGAGTTTGGGGTTCCTCTTGAGGGGTTCTCAACCGATTCATGTGTTACTTTCCCATCCGGAAGATCCTCTACCGCTACATATTCTTTCTTGGATTCTTCCCTGTTTTCCTGTAACTACTGCTTATACATGACTTTCTCATTAAAGACCACATCCCTAGATTGAATGATTTTCTTGTCCTTAATACTCCAACATTTTAATCCAAAGTCATCACTACCATAACCAATGAAAGTACATTTTTCTGATTTAGCCTCTAGCTTAGTCCTATCATCCTTGTCTATGTGAATAAACACCTCACATCCAAAGACTCTAAGAAATGAATAATCAACTTTCTTACCATACCAAGCCTCCTCAAGTATGCCTCCATCCAAGGCACTTGAGGGTCCTCTATTTATCAAGTACATAGTTGTGCTCACTTGCTTCTACACAAAAAGAAAGAGGTAGCCCCATGTAACCTCATGCTCCTATCACGTTCCCATTATTATTCTATTTATCCTTTCGATACCCCATTCTATTGTGGAGTTCTGAACCATCTTTTGCTGCCAAAATTCTATTCTTAGAACAATAATAATCAAATTCATTCTCTGAATACTCCCTCCATTATCTCGACCTGAGACATTTTAGCTTAAGACCTATTTCATTCTCTACCAAGGATTTCCATTTAACAAAAGTGTCAAATACATCAGATTTGTTTCTAATACAATAAACCCAAACTTTCCTTGTTGCATCATCAATAAAAGTAACATAATAACTTGAACCCCCAAGAGATGATACCTGAGCCGCCCCACACATCGAATGCACCACTCTAACTTACTCTCTTTCTTTGTAGGTCCAACCTTGAGAAACCTTACTCACTTATGTTTTCCATATATGCAGCTTCTCACGAAATCCAAACTGTTCTCGTATATCTAGGAAAATTCTTTTTATGATGTTCATGCCCTTATGGCTCATATTACCTAGCCTATAGTGCCATAATGTTGTATCTCGCATCCAAGCCACAAGATTGCAATCATTAGTACTATCGGTGGTTAAATACAAGGTTCCAACCTTCTTACCTCTTGCCACCACAAGAGCACCCTTGGTAACCTTCCAAGAGTCCGCTTGTAAATATCACAATACAATCATCACTTCCCAACTGCCTGCCGATATCAAATTTTGTCATAATGTAGGGACATGTCGACATCCTTCAATAGCCAAGTATTCTCATTCTACATCTTAACTCAAACAGAACCTTTTCCAACTATGTTGCAAGGCTCATCATCACTAAGAAAAACATGCCCAAAATATCCTTGAACATAATCAACAAAATAATGCCTATGTGGAGAAGCATGGAAAGAAGCCCCCGAATCTAAAACCCAAGATTTAGTAATATTGTGCAAAGAAAGAATCAAAACATCCTGACATACATTACCCATTGCCACATTTGCCTCCTTGTTTTCTTCCTTGTTGTTTTTCTTATCCCAAGCTCCCAACAGTCCTTCTTTGCATGCCCATGCTTTCCACAATTCCAAAGATACAATCTTATTCTTGGATTTTGACCTTTCCCGATCTTTTGATTTTCCACGGTTTCCTCTATTCTTCTCGTCTCCCTCTAGTTTCCATTGATCAAAGCATTCCCTAAAGTAGAAGATTGCCCAAATTTTTTTCTTCGCATTTCCTCACTTAGAATCACCCCTACAACATCCTCAAGCTTCAACTTTGAGTTAGCCGGAACCGAGTTACTTACCACCATTACCAGCTATTCCAACTCTCAGGTAAAGAGCACAGAATTAATAAAGCCCTAACTTCTTCATCAAATTCTATTGTAACTCAAGCTAGCATATTCACAACCATATTGAAATCATTTAAATGATCTTCTCTTTGAACGATTCTCGGACATCTTCATATTAAACAACTTTTTCATTAAAAATATCTTATTAGAGGCGAGAGGGTTTTACATACAACTTCCCTAATGCATCCATTAGATCTTTTGTAGTCTTTTCCTTTGAAAATTAAATAATACCGAAGATGATAGACACAGCCGGATTGTTCTAAGTGCCTTCCGATCCAACGAATCCCATTCCACATCTCTGTCATACTTGAGGGTTTGTTCACCTTCTCGGATAATGGAGTATAAAGATCCTTCCGATAAAGGTAATCTTCCATCCGCATCTTCCAAAGACTCGAAATTATACCCATTGAATTTATCAACCCTAGATCTTCCATCATTTGCCATAGCTCCCACTCAAGCTAAAAAAATTTCCCTGCAATTCAACACTTCAACAAACCAAACCAGGCTCTGATATCAATTGTTAGGAAATAAGGGATAAAATATGTGGAATAATCCCTCATAGAATCACAACAATATAAACTAATATGCAGAAATTATTATAGATCTCAAATAAAATTATAGAATAAAATAACACAACACAAAGAGACAATATTTAACATGGTTCACCCAATTTGGGCTACATCCACCAAGAATCACTTGCTCAAATTTTATTACAAGCCACCGCTCTCTCAATACAATACCCAGATCTGTTTGGAGCTATGGTCAACAAACTCTACAGAATTCAAACTCCGAATTCAAAACACATCTCGCAATACATTTTCTTATACATCTATCATATGCATAAGACCATATAAATAGACAATCAAGCAGTTTTACAAAACCATGGGTATCAAAACAATGGGAAAAACAAAAGCTGTCCCATAAACCTATGGGTAACCGAAGAGGCGGTTTTACAAAACAATGGGTACCGAAAAACATGGGCCCAAAAACAGCCATAACGGTTACCCATTACCCATGGGTTAGTGTAACACATAGAAGGTGTACCATGCTCTAGTATGAAAATAGGCTCCACAAACATAACATTATTTGGGTCACATCATTTCGTGGGAAGGTATTACAGTTGATCCTTCAAATATTAGAGCCATTATAGATTGGCAGAACCCACCAAAGTGACCGAGGTGCGTAGTTTCATGGGGTTGGCGAGTGGTACTATAGGAGATTTTTTCAAGACTTTTCTCGAGTTGCACACCCCATCACTTCCCTTTAGCGGAAAGGGAAGAAGTTCATTTGGTCGATAGATGTGAGTCACCTTCAGACACTAATTGAATGCCTTACCTCAAGCACCCATCTTTGCGGTGCTGCATCCATAGGGAGAGTTCTTCATATGCATAGATGCTTCTTTGGCGGGATTACGTGGTGTTTTGATGTAGTAGGGCCATTTAGTAGCCTTTGACTCACGTAAACTCAAGAATTATGAACTTAATTATCTCGACTCATGACCTTGAGCTTGTAGTAATTTTGCATGTTTTGGTTTGATGGAGACATTTCCTTCTCAGGCGGGAGATTCATTCTCGTGGATCGATCATTTTATTCTATCACCTCTTCACGTAACCCAATATCAACACTCTTCATCTCGCACTAGATGGAGTTTCTTTATGAGTATGATTTGTAGACACTAAAATTAGGTCACACTCCCCTTTGGTCCCTTGACAAATAAACACCCTTCATCACATTAACCTAGCCATGGCCCCCTTCACTCCACTAATATTAATTTAATTAATTTAATTAAATTAATTCATTATCCTCACCATATTTATTATTTAAATATCTTAATTAGGGATAATGTCCACATACATCTCACCTAGACACCTCATCAAGCCAACTCACCCTAAGACCTATTCTTAGTAAGTTTCCATAACTAACTAAGACTTACCCAAACCCTAAAAATCAATGCCTACATTCCTCTAACCACATTCCTGCATACTTACAAGAATCTTCCAAAGTCTAATCCGCGGTGAATGACACAAGATTCCGAGAAAATCAAGGGGATCTCGCCTAGTTTAGTAAACCTATGAAATCCCACCTTGAAGCGCCGATTACCCCCTAACCATCGGCGCTTAAGCCGGAACCACCGTCAGTCACCTTTTAATCCCAAAACAACCTTATTTTGGAGGTTGGCAAACATTGGCACATTCCTGAGAGATATCGCATCTTCTAAGAACGAATTTTAGTGAGAACACACATGTAAGGAAGGAGATCAAGCATTTCCTCTTGCATAACCATCCAACATTCACCCCAACACATATTTGATCCAACCAAGCAAAAGAGAATGCACATGCAGCCCATGTAGGAGCTTTCCAACATTTGGTGATCCTCAAGACATTCAACCCCTTTCTAGTACCTTCATTCATCACTCACAGACACCCAGGACCAGATTTCAAGTAAGTGGAACAGTTTACTCCTTTGGTTCATTGGTTTCATCATTATATTGTCATCCTTTGTTTCCTTAGCCACCCATTGACCTCCATTCATACTCACCCCTCCACATACCCAAGTAAAACCTCGCCAAACCCCACCTAAACAGTCTAATACCTCTTTCCAACCAATCAATTCCTTGTGTAATCATAAGGAGATCCGTAACCCATGCATGGCATTTCCAAGATTTCATAGTAATCGGCACTGGTTTTCCCCAACCGGAGTTGGTCACCCTTAACCAAAGATCGGTCTCTGTAGTTACCCATACAACCTGACCCGAACATTGACCTATCTACCTATTTCCACATCACCCTTATTCACTTGTGATCTGCTGAGATCTCTTTCTGACTGCGAGAACCAAAACCAACTACTTGACCTTCGGATCTTATTTTAACCTAGCCTGTTAGATTAGATCTTCCTTATTGTATTTTGGATGAGATACCCAAATCATTTTAATTACAATAGGATTTACTTCATTACCCACATTAATTTTTTTGTAAATAGTGGACTGATAGTCATTTAGGAAGTATCACACTTCCCGGATCTAGCACACGCTAGGCAGTTCACTGCACATATTGTTTAACTCTTTTTAGTGGTCTTACTTTCCATTACAGGTAGTTCCTCCTAACCAAAAGGAAGTTCTCATGATCAGTTGTGGATCAAGGAGTCAACATGCACGTACAACAACCCAACAACCAACATTCCAACATGTATTCCTCCTACACCCGTTACCCTATCTGTTTCATCAATATTTCAAAGAAACGTCTAAGAATCAGGTGAAACATTTTGGCATGCCCAGTGGGACCCATTCGGGTTCCTTGCATTTTATTCATTCCTAGGAAAATTTTTGTGTTTGTTTCCCTTCTGAAAAGCATACACATTAATTTTCTTCCTTGGTAACCTACTTTTTCTTTCTATTTTCTCTAAAAGAAACCTTTCTTTTGGTGTACTTAAAAAGAACCATTTCTTCGTGTTTTTCTACATTTTAGTGAAAGAGAATCCCTCTTCCTCTTCATCTATTTGTGTCATCCAGACTTCACATTTTGATTTGGGCTTAAAATAAGTGCATTGCATTCGATTTATCGTATTAGCTCACATTAATTGAGGGCAACCTATATGTTGGAAGTCATGCTCGGTTGATGGTTGACAAATGAATCATGAAAGCACATCTCTCTCTCTCTCTTTGATTCATACCAAATTGCAAAAATTTTAAAAAATACATATTCTTAAAAACATCTTTCCAGGAATGCACATCAACGATCACACTAACTTGACTGCATTAGATTGGTATAGTGGGTTACCTAGACACTCTATATTCTCATTCAATCGGGTAGCCCTAGCCTTCTTGGATCACTTCTCCATCAATATCGTCGAAGGTTACCATGAATGACCTATAATCCATGCGTCGATATGAGGATGAATCTATCGTAGATTTTTTTGCTCACCGGTGTAGCTTTGATTAATCATCTCACCTTCCAACTACCACAAAAATAACTCATCAAGCTCTTCACACAAGTTTGTGCTAGACATATCTCACCCACCCTGTAGGTTCATACTTTATGAACATTTGATGAAGCATTCACCATGGCATGAAAGTTAGAGATTCGAGGCCATCAAAGAGAAGAAAATCCAATTACGTAGTAAAATTTGGCATTCAAGTTGAATGATACTTCTTCTTCTTCCAAACCGCAGAACAATTATTCAAAGGCCAAGGGCACCGCTAACACAGTGGTACTCAAATCCGGTCCGGCTCATCCGTCAAATCAGGCTACCCCCTCATCTAATCTCTCACCCGTCTAAACTTTTCAATTCAGAAGAACAACGGAAATACACCCCAATCGAGGAGCCTTACTCTTCTGTCTTAGAAAAGCTTATCAAAGCCGGGGCCATCACCCTTCTACCCATAAAACCACACACTTTGGTTTTGACCTTGCTCTCCCCATGCCTACATGGTTTTGACCCTAACCACTAGCCTTACTCATCCACCTATCAAACTGGATTTAGCTACATCCTCCAAAGTCAACACCACACCTACTCCGGCACCCAAATAGAAGAACCAAACCCATAGAACTCATACCCTTGTTGTGTTAATCACACCTACACTGTCCCATCCGTCTTAGGACCTCAACCCCCAACACAGTTAAGAAACCTCCACCCGTCATTAAACCAAAAACACAATAGCCCACTCCTTCCTCGCAAACCTCTAACCTACCCAAGCACCCGACACGACTTACACCCACACCTGCAGCATCTTTACCACCCATACCCCCAATACTCTCCGCAACTTCTTCACTACCCACTACACTTCAGTCTTTGTCTCTCACCCCCGCTTGACCTACATCATATACCTTCACAAAACCTCTGTTATCCCCGTGGGTAACCCACTCTCTTCCCCCATCTACTTTTCCTTCTAGATCTCATACACCCATATCACCTTTACCCAAGAAGGTGCAACATAAAAAAAAAATCCGCAACCCTCTAATAAGGTAGTCAAAGCAACCATACACCCTCCGCCCATTCATCTACCATACCCCTACCAAACAAACACAACCGACACCCACGACCATGCCAGCACCCAAAACCATAGCTCAACCCACTCCCCCTCCAAAGGGACCGTTCCTCAATAAAAATCCATACCTATACCCAAACCCACTTTCACTTCCCATTGTGATCCACTAGCGGGGTCCTATGCTAGAATATTAACCAACCTCCTTGAGACTTTTGTGATCACATTACGCACTCGGACCTTACGAACACCTCAAACAAAAGCCAAAAGGGTTTGATGACACTAAATATTGTACTACCATCATGTGCTAGGGCACGATGTGGAGAACTGCAAGGCCTTGAAAACTATCCTTATCCAGTTGTGTCCTCCGGAAGCCAACTTTGATGACGACGATGACCTTCTCAATGAGGACCCTACCTCACCGACACCCATTCCCACACTGTACACTCAACAACCACAACCTCCACCCCCACACGGCTCCTAGAACCACCCCAAGATTTGAAATTAACATGGTTTTCATCGAGAACTTGCCACACCATCACCCAAATTTCATTGCACCCGGCTCACTCGCCTCACAGGGGTTTTTTTTTCCTCCGATAGGTTTTTTCCCATCATGTCCTTATACCACTCACCCTACACCTTCTCCTTTGCCAACTCCCCTCGGGGATTAACATAATCCATGTTACTACCCATGCTTAGAAGAATAAAGGTAAGGACAACGCAATGACACCGACCAACCAATCCTATACCCAACATACCATCTCGCACCCATACCTAAAATCACTATCCCCGCTACACATACCCCATTTCTAATGGAGTCACACATTGCACCATGCTCAAACAATTACACCAATATCCCCTCAAAATGTCCTTATATGATCTCATCCAAACCTCAGAATCCCATCGTCAAGCTCTCATGGAGGTTCTTCAATCTATTGAGGTTTTACCTAATGACCCTACACCCATAGCCTCCATTATCACACCCCATAATGTAGTCTCTTTCACCAAATTTCCACCTTTATCCACACCTCACCCTACTCACCAAGTAGCCTCCCTTAGCTTCTTAGAAGAAGAGATCACACCACACCAAACGAATGACCCAGACCCACCCTCTTCATCTCTATCCACATCGATGATATACGTGTATGATGTGTAATGATTGATGGGGCACTAGCATTAACATCATTTCATCCCACGCATTCGCTCAAATGCGCATACCTGAAAATTACATGCATAAACATCCCATCATGTTGTAATCATTCAATGATGCTATCACCTCTACATTAGGCACTGTCATCCTCCACATTCACGTGGCCCCCCGCAGATCCCAATATTATTTTATGTCTTGGAGGGGGAATTCCAATATAACTTGTTGCTTGGAGACCCTGGATTCGTGTCATGGGTTGTGTTCCTTCCACTTTGCATCATTGTGTAAAGTTTGAACATGAAGGGCACACCTACACTATCCCAACTGATCCATCACCTTTCAAAACATGCAACATGCTCTACCAACCCAATGACGTGCTCATACCCATTAAAGTGTCTACCTCGGTGACCACCACTGCTTCATCTACATTTTCACTTACCAAGATAGTCGCCACCTCCACCATACATATCTCTTCCACTCCTATTGCCGCCACAACCTCCACGGCCAACCCATCAGTCTCCCAATCCATTAACTCCACCTCCGACACATCATCTATTCCCACTACCCACATACCAACCACCAATCCCTTGGAAGGTGTTTTTCAACATCTCTCTTTGGGGGAATATCACCTATATAGTGTCAACACATTCCTAACTCCACAAGAGTATGGGAGTCTTAACCAACACCCTCTCTATTATCACCGCATAGGAGAACGCCTCCTTTACGGTGCTCATCTTCATACCGGTCTCACCTATGGGGACTTGATACTAACACGTACACACCAACCACCATCACAAACCCACCCATTTTCTCTCGACTTCCGCTCTCACCAATCACCATTTTACCCACACCTTCCTACACCGATGTGCGTGGAAGGGTTTTGGTTTTGGATTTTACAAGCAAGGCTTCCATACTATTATTCCATGTACCACCCATAAACATAACGACCATAGTGGTATCGGCTTTCTGAACCACCTACTAAATAGGCCCGTATTGAACTCATCAAGGACATCAGCCCTTCTCCACCCTCTTCACCTGCTCCACCTTCATCACCACCTTCACCGATGGAGTCGATGGATCTAAAATCTATCCCTCCTAAAAAAATTCATAAACACCATTTCCTTGGGGCCTCTGACTTATCAACACAAGGGCGAGGCCCCTTCCTCTCTTCCCTTCCTATATCCTGAAATGATCGATGATGATACACCTTCCATTAACGTTGTTCAATGTTAGGATGATGAATCTATACTCACCTACCTTGGTGCAGAAGACTCATATATTCATTGGTCGTTATTCCACCCTTTGAGATGCAAACCATATTGAATGAATAGACTATCGAGATCAACATTCATACTCGTGGATGACCCTCACATCCTAAAGATCGACCAATCTTTAAATATCATTGAACAGAAGCCATCACTTCTTTTCTCAAAGATCATAACCACGCTTTCACTTGGTCTTACACAAACATGCCCGGTATTGACCCCACCATAGTGGTCCACAATATCGTAACCGTTCCCGATGCCAAACCCATCAAACAAAATTGAGGAAAATGCACCCTCGCATTGCCCTTCTCATCAAAGAAGAGCTTCAACGCCTTCTTTTTGTTTCCTTCATATTACCCATTGATTATCCTCATTAGATTTCTAACATTGTCCCTATCACTAAGGTGACAAGGGGACTCGCATTTGCATGAACTTCCATGACCTCAACCTAGCCTACCCGAAAGACAACTTTCCCTTACCCGGTATTGATCAACTGGTCGACCTTACCACTAGTCACGAGATGCTATCACTCATGGATGGCTTCTTGGGTTATAACCAAATCCTACTTGCCCCAAAGGATCAACATAAAACCACATTCATCACCCCTTGGGGGACCTTTTGCTATCGAGTCATGCCTTTTGTCCTTAAAAATTTTGGTGCCACATATCAACGGGCTATGACTTACATCTTCCATGACATCATGCATCACATATTGGAAGATTATGTAGATGATCTCTTGGCCAAATATAAATGCTTCTCCAAGCACCATGTCATCCTCAAAAGCATTTTTGACCGCCTCGTTAAATATTGCGTTCACCTTGCCTAAGAGGTGCATCTTCGTGGTTCTCTCAGGAAAGCTCCTAGGATTTATTGTTTCCTTACGTGGTATAGAAGTTGACCCTTACAAATTCAAGGACATTCTAGAAATGCCTCCACCCACTAACCTAAGACAACTCCATAGCCTGCAAGGTAAGTTGCAGTCTATTCGCCATTTCATTTCAAAATTATCTCGATCGGTGCCAACCATTTCATCATCTCGCTCAAGAAGGATGTTACCTTTAAATGGGATGATGATGCCAAAAAGATTTTGAGGCCCTATAATAATACCTCCTCTAACTACCCGTACTCATTCCACCTAAGGAAGATTGACCTTTCTACCTATACATCTCAATTACCAATCACTCCTTGTGAGCCATGCTCACTCATCGCGATGAGCAACACAGGATCGGGTGGTTTATTACATAAGCCGTACTATTTTGGATTAGGAGACCCGATACAACCATCCCAAAAAAATTTCTTAACTTTAGTTTTGCGTTGCCACCAAACTCTACCATTACCTACTCAACCAAAAACCTATGTTATGACCAACACCGACCCCTTACACTTCATGTATGCAAAACCTTACTAAAATCAGCATGCCGCACACTAGATTATGCTTTTAGCTGACCTTGACCTTGAATTCATTAATCAAAATTCCATCAAGGGCCAAGCCATCACCGACCAATTGGATGATCCACCTATTTCGGGATCAATCTTTAATTTTGACTTTCCAAACGAGTCAATTGCTACCCCTTTCCTGACGGAGCCCCTACCAAATGACACTCTTCTTCGATGGTTCAAAGTGTCAGCGTGGGGGTGGGGCTGGTATTATCCTCATTCCGCTTGATGGTGAGCCCATGCCTTTGTCTTTCAAACTTGATTTTGAATGCACAAACAATATCGCCAAATATGAAGCACTCGTATTAGGTCTCCAAGCCGCCTATGCCTTAGATGTCAAATCAATCAACATCTTTGGTGATTCTCAATTGGTCATAAACCAAGTCAATGGTATATACCAATGTTGTAATGAGCTGCTTCAAAAGTATAAACATCATGTAGACATACTTTTGACCACCTTTGACCGTTACACCCTTCAAACCATCCCACGTTCAACTAACAAATTTGTAGATACCATGGCCTGCTTGGCTTCCCAAATACCTACTTCACCCGCCGATTCTAAAATATTTTTCACCGTATAATGACTCCAATCACCTTCTTATTTACCGCGTGAATTTTACTCTATCGGAACCGCTACCCCGGACCCAAGTGACCTTTGGTACAAACAATACTCCAACTATCTTTCTCTCTCCATCTTACCTCTTGATCTCACCCATAATGAACAACACGCCTTCCTTAAAAGGTCTCTCGTTACGTCATCATGGGGGCCTCCTCTATAAGCATGGATTTGATGGTATTCTCTTACGATGCCTCACAAGTTCTAAAATTCTTTATACCATTAAGGAAGTTCATGATGGCATATGTGGAGGTCACTTGATGGCCTTGCTTAGCATTGTTAAACGTATTCTTCACCTAGGCTATTCTTGGTGACCACCAGACTACAATTGTTGTGACTACGTCAAACATTGTGTAAAATGCCAAAATGCAATCTTCATCATACACCTAGTCACGCCTTATGGGTCGCCTTTGTGACCTTTGGCCCTTCTCTCAATGGGGTTTGGATCTTGTCGGAGAGATCAACCCCCATTCTTCCTAACAACATCAATGGATCATCACCGCTACCGAATACTATACAAAATGGGTTGAAGCCATACCACTCATCTCCATAAAAGCTAAGAAAATATGTGAGTTCATCAATCATCACATCATTTTCCATTTTGGTGTTCCTCATCGCCTCATCACTGATAATGGAAAACAATTCAAAAACAAAACATTGCAAAAACTTTGCGACGCCTTGACATTCAACTAAGTTTCTCATCACCTTATTACCCACAGACCAATGGCCAAGACGAATCCACTAACAAAACCTTAAACAAAATTCTCATGAAAGTGGTTAATGATATTCGAAGGATTAGCATACGCACATTCCTTTTTCCCTATGGGCATACCACACTAGTATTCGCACTTCCACTGCTACCACACCATTTTCTCTGGTCTACGGTACAGAGGTTATTCTACCTCTCAAAGTCTAGATTCCCTCACTCCACATTTCTCTCCATGACATGCTTAATGATGATGACTTTCATTAGGACCATTTATCACAACTGGAGTTATTAGATGAATGTCATCTTAACGCTCTTGATCTCCTTCAAGTTTACCAAAAACATATAAAACATGCCTACAACAAACATGTCCATGAACGAACCTTCCAAGTCGGTGATCTTGTCTTAAAAGAAAATCAACATGTAACCAAAGTGGAAAAAAGTAAACGGGGAAAATTTACTCCTAGTTCGCTTGGACCATACATCATGACTCATACTTATGGATCAGGTGCTTATCATTTATCTTCACTCGATGGTAAACCCGAACTTGATCCCCTTAACGCCTTACATCTTTGACCATTCTATTGTTGACTTTTAGTCCTACCTCACCTTTTGTCTCTTTCCATGCTCATCCCTTGAGTGCTATCCACTTCATACACCTCACCAATGATTAAACAAGAATCATGTGAGTACCCTATCACTTGTTATCTTCTCTTGAATATGTGTACCACAACACTGCACATAGCATGATTCTCATGGATACTTTTCATCTACCTTTAGATGAGATCCCATGGTCGTTTCACCCTACTTTTTGAACAAGAATCTTATTCTTCACCTTGGTCTTGTCCATGACTTCAAGCCCTCACATGGGACCTAACTCCTTGAGTCAAACTTCTAATATAAATGATGACTCCTTAAAAGGACATCTTCCTCTCGACAACCACGCTTATAAATAGACTACTCCTTGAAGGACAACTATGTAAAGCCCTTAAAAAAATGAGAAAATTTGAAGATTCTTTCATTGATCAGCTTCACGAAGACCTTAAGGAGTTAAATTCCTCATCCCATATAGAATTCCCGCATCGATCGGTCTATCTTAGATACAAGTCAAAACGCAGAAAACTTTTTAGTCATGGAATTTCCCATTGTGACCTTAGATCTCTTTCTGAAGAACATGTTACCTCATGCCATATAAAAATTAACCACCTTTCACCCTTCTCACCATTCCCACTCCCATTTCTTACCGCCTAAAGGGACTTTGTACGTACCAAAAATTGTAGGGTACTGCACCACCGGAACAATGTTACATGTGCCCCAATGATGATACAGGTCTCCTCGCAACGTGTTTGGGATCTGGAAAAGCTCTCCAAGCATGTGTTAACATCCTGCATGTCCCACTTAGCCCCACGTGTGCTTTGTTTTCTCTTCTCCCTCCTTTTCTTTAAATTTTGGTCTTGATTCTGAAATAGCTGCCCCTCTGCTTAAAGCGGCGGTCTCGTGACCACCGCCAGTTGAGGTAGGGCGGCGGTCCTTCACGCATTTTCTAGAATGTTCTTTTTAATGTGACTCGTGTAAAATTTCAATGTTTACCAACTTTTTTCACCACCTTTGCTTGTATTTATGATTCTAGTTCCCTGGAATAGTGTTTTTACATTGTTTATGGTTAAAGAGTTCAATTTGGTTTTCACCTTTGGGTAAATGGGAATTCTATAAATAGCTAGCTTGTGCTCAAGCAAATGGCCCCTCAAATTTGCCTCTCAATTTCTCATTTCAATAGCTTAGTCTTCCAGTTTTTCTTAGGAATCAATAGTTTTATTTGTTGCATGCATAGTTAGTGTTGTTTTGTTGTTTGGAAGCCACATAATCTTCTTGTGCCAGTGTTGTTACTATTTCATGCAATCAATTAGAGTAGGATAGTTTAATTTTCAGTAGGAAGCCATTAAAGTTATAGGTTTTGTTCGTCAAACAGGATAGTTTCAGGTTCTGGATGTTTTATGTTGTATGACTCGCAATAAATCCCGCTAGGAATTACATAAGCCAAGCTCTGTTCTCTTGCGCTATCCCTCTCCTACTCGCATTGTATTCAGTCTGCATCCTAAGCTGCCACTGTCCCAATACCTACTTCTGTTGATGCTAGCATTACACGCTTTTCTGGATTCACGTGAGCATGAAGGAGGGGAGATCACACCGAGGGACAAAGCCACACGAATTGGATTTGCCACTTGTTTTGCAAAATCTAGGTTCAAAGCTATCAAAGTTCTAGTTAAAACATATCAAATAGAATAGTGAATCATTTCATTTCGGTTAATCTACTTTCTATATTGCATTGGGAAGTTGTGGGGATTGATAGTTTCTGAAAAACTATGATTCACTTGTCACTTATGAGGTAGGATCGAGAGTCTTTCAAATAGATTAGATCAGTTATTCGATTATTTAGAATAGATTTACAACTGCACAGGCAAACAACTATACTTGGTTGCCTTGTTTGTTTTAAATTTTGTTATTAATTTAGTTGTCAATTTCTGGATATTTTAAATAGTTACTCTTTCAATTTCGTTCAAATAGTTCATCAAAAAAACACAAAAATAGAGAAGTTATATATGTTGTAGATATACTTTACATAATTAGTTTTGCTTTGTTTCAGTTAGATTTACACTTGTTTCTTTTTGCATGACAATCACGGGACCTAGGGAGCCCAGAGAATACGTATTCGAGCCAATCGTGCCTCAACCCAATCTTGTGGCAGCAATAACTGACGTAGATCAAAATATCAGAATCCAAATCTTCCGAACAACAACAGACCTACAAGAAATTAGCTCACAATTAAGAGGATTAAACATAGAAGATGACAAAGTGCATACGTTTTGGTCAAACCAGCCAAACTACAGATTACCCTAGATAAATATCCGCATGACTGTAGAAGGGCCTGAAAGAGAGAAAATGTTCGGTTGTGATCCTTTGGTCCCACAACCAGACGTAGGAGACATTCTCACTGACATAGACACGAGCTTACGAATTCAAGTTGCTAGAACACCTATAAGATACTCTGAGAAGATCGCACAACTATTAATTCTAAACATAGAGGCCGAAAAGGCATACAACTACTGGATACTAGGGATTAGGGATTGATTCCACACATGACCATAGGAGGTCCATGACAACCATGAATCTATGGTTGTGATCCATAGGTCCCACAACCCAATGGACCCACGGACAATCAGACGTAGATGTTGGTTTATGCACATTGGTATTTAGATCCACTCCACTTCCACCAACCATTATCGCACAATTATCCTTGTTAGACATAACAGCTAACGAAGCTAAAGATTTCTGGACTAGACCAGATAATCACCCGTAGAATCCACTATATATCCATCATCCACCTTATGACCCTATCTGGAGACATACACAAAATGATCCTAGGTCATTTTCCACGTATTCAAGAACCTATAGATCGAATCACGCTAGAGCTCGATATTGATTAGAGCCTTCGAGCATTCATCCTCACCGACCGATCTATCACACCAGTTCAGGTTAGGAGGGCCTTCGTTTCCTTAGATTCACAGATTCCATTAGTGCGTGTCGAAGACATAAGATTGCCCAATTAGTTTATCCATAACCCACATATATTCCATCCCCACCAGCTATCTCGGCATGACCTCGGGAGGTCGGGTGCGAGGAAGAGTTACTTGTAGATTCCCATGCTCGCTTGTCACTTTTCCATCGTACAAAATTGGTGAACCCGACGTGAAACGAACACGCAACCTTCTGATTCAGAGTCATATTTCTTCCATCCACCTTCACTCTTTCCCATTATTCTGTGGGTATTCATATACCCCCTGAATATGTCAGGATTCGATGCATATGGCAGACCTCTCCTAGGTCTTGAAGCATACTACGATCAATTGAATAGACAACCATCACCCTTGCTCTCAGCATGGGGTGACAACTATTCAACTAACCGGTTTTCAGCACAAACTCCACCTCAAAGGGCTAGATATAGTTCTTCTTTCCAAATAGAGGAGTTGGACCAGCTCGCTTAAACGTAACAACCTTCGGGCTTGAACAACATGACATTTACGGGAGAATCTGGTTCGTCTCCTCAAGTATTACTTAGACCAAAAATTATTAGACGATCAGATCCATATCCATTTTTAGATGATGAACATTGAATGCGTTATGCCAGGGAATGAAAAATGCTCTCGGAGTATGTACCCACCTATAGGAAGTTTACAAACATGACCCAAGGTCTCGTTTTCAAAAACACCTCCATGTATTCCGCTACTATGGAAATGCCTTGGTGAAACTTGGCGGGGCAACGATCAGTTCATAGCGGGGTACCACATGCCGATACAACCTCAAGATATACAACAAATGCCACTAAGGAAAAATATTGTGACTTCACCAAATGAAGTCATCTTAACTTTAGTAGAAAAAGTTAGAGGGTTAGAACTTGCTCAAGCAAGTCAAAATTCTCAATTCATGCAAGTAGGAAATTCCAATCCTCCACATCATCCTGGCCAAGTAGACCTCCTTACAGGAATAGGCACGTTGGGCATGCCTCCTCAGTATTCACAACAAATGCCAACTAGAACCACCGTTTCTAACACCGTTCCAGTGGAAAATAATCCATTCCTGGGCAATACTCCTCCATACCTAAACATGTATTCCAAATCACCGCAGGGAGATATCTTCTCCTCTCCTGGCATATTCACTCAACCACAGGGATTTCCTTATGCCCCTGTAAATGCATATGCTACACCGTACCAACAAACCATCCCACCTCCACCACCTCAGTAGGTGCCATCGATGGTCGAAACCTATGCGATAGGGACTTATTCAGAATATTTGAAAGAGCCCTTAGACTTCACTATACGAAGCGTCATGCTTCCAAGAATTCTTCCCGATTTGACCAAATATAAAGGGGAAGGAGACTCGAATGCACACATTACGGCCTACGCCACAGCCATTCAAGAATCTGCTCCTTGGGATGGGGTTGTTGCCAAAATATCCTCCAAAAATTTAGAGGGCATCACCCTCGATTGGTATTCTGAGAATACCTAAAGCTTCCATCCATTCATTTAGACAACTCGTTTGAGTTCATCAAGGCGTTTGACATGAAAAAAAGCTGTTGAGAACAGAATCGGGAATTCTTGCACATTAAGCAAGAACACAATGAATCTGTTGCTCATTTCATCCGAGAGATGGTGTACGGTCCTCTATTCTTCATCAAGCACTCTAAACATGGACCAAATAAAACTATGTGATTTATTCCTTCATTCTCATGAGATAGGTAAAGGAAGAAGTCCAAAAGTCCCCATTAAGGACTTACCATGAAGTACTTGAGAGCTCCCTCCGAATAGATCATGCGACAATAGATAGCGATCGCAAGGCGTATGGAACAAATGGGAGGTTAATCACCCACGGCTAGAATACTATGACTTATCCTACTACCACAAACGTTAATCAATGACCTAAAATCCTTAACAAAAATCACGATGTAACAACGGATGGATCGACCAAACAAAAAAAAAAAATGTTGTCAATACTCCACCGCTAATGAATAATCAATGAAACAACAACTTTACCCCAATAATCAACTCGGTGGATTTTAATCATTCACAACAACAACGGCAGGTCCAAACACAGGGTCCAAGACAAAATGTAACTGGATATCAAAACCAAAACCAAAGACAACAAATGCAAAACTTTAATAGTCAATGGTTTAATCAGAGTTTTGGACCACAATACGTGCCAAACCAACAACCAAGAAATTACAATCCCAACTCGTATTGTGGTTTCCACAAAATTCAAGGCCACGACACTAGAACGTGTCATGATTACAATAAGTTCATGCAATGTCTGCCAGAAGAACAAAGACAACTTTTCATAGATATGTTCTTGGCAGATCCTGCATCACCTATGCCAAATACTTTCATGGGAGCAGTCTCCCCTCAAAATTCACCCCTCAAGATCTTCAACGATCCGCTCCCAAATCACAATAACAAAAATTAAATCCAAATGGGATGAACAAGAGTGTAATGACAGGAAACAATGATCATGAAGCCTCGACTTCACTAAATCCACCTGTCACACCGTAATTAGGAAATCAGCTACGACCCAAGATAGTCAGTTTGGTTGAGTTGGACACTGAGCTACCCGTGGAAGCCGTAACAAGGACACGAGAGTATTCCTCTTAGCCAAGTCCAAGTTACCCGCTAGAAACAGATAACATTCAACAGCCATTAGTAAAACCCGTAGGTGCCTATGATTTAATTAATGACCTAACGAAGACCTTCTCTCACATCTCCTTTTTGGACTTATTAAAGAACTCCCTGCCCATAGGGCTGCTCTTTTAGAAGCATTAGGTTTAGGTCATTTAATTAACATCACTCCACCTCCCGAAACACAGGTAAACCATATAGACTTTGATATCCACCCTCCGAGGCAGCCGGATAGGGATATCGAGTTTATATTTGACATAAACAAAATGCCAAGAGATCTGAGATTACACGCGAGGTGATCCAACCTTACATTTGCAAGTGTTGGTTTATAACAATTATGTTAAGCGTGAAATGGTTGATGATGGGGCAGCAATTAACACGTTCCCTTCTCTTTCCTTTAAAAGCTAGGGTATGGAGAAACAAATTGTTCCATGACTTGGAATACACTAAGAGGCTATGATAGCCTTAAGGCCACTTCAATTGGGACTATAATACTACCAGTCACCTTAGGACCCAAAACAATCCTCACTGAGTTTTATATTATAGATCGGAAACCAACTATAATATGATCCTCGGTTGACCATGGATACACCATATGAAGGCAATCCCTTCTACGTTATTTCAGGAAATAAGATTCCTACACTTGGGAAAGGTATTTGTAGCAAAAGGTGATCCGAAACCATTCGATATACACCTAGCAGACCTAAAGAAAAGGCCAGGTGTTCACTCTGAGTTTGAACTCCCAACAAACCAACCGACTCGAACTAGAAGAAAAGTTGGTACCTACAACGGAGTTAGAAGTTACGAACCTAATCAAGAATATCCCAGCCCTCAAGGATGAGGCTAACATTGTAGAAATAGTATCATTAGGAACTACTGCAAAAATAGTCGAATTGCTAGAACAGGATCTACCAATTTTCCTGCCATTTGATTCTATAGGCATGGGATATACCCTAGGAGTTGGTTCTCTGCCGGAAGAACTCTGCATGGTAGAAGTAACCGAAGCAGAAGAAGTTGACGTAGCAAATGTCCCAATGTCCATCTTCCCAACTAAATATTGGACTCTCCATTTTGATGGAGCTAGATGTCGTTATGGGGCTGGGCAGGTGTGATCTTTACTTCTCCCGAGGGAAAGATCTTACCATTCGCCTTTAAACTAAATTTTGAATGTACAAACAACGGTGTAGAGTACGAAGCCCTTCTCCTTGGCCTCATCTTAGCTAAGAGGCTCGGTGTTAATGACATCAGGGTGTTAGGAGACTCTCAATTAGTAGCAAACCAAGTCTCTGAGGTGTATGAGACTAGAGCTGAACATTTACAACTCTACAAAACAGCAATATTAGATCTGAGCAAAGGATTTAACTTCATATCAATTGAAGCAATCCCATGAGAACAAAACCTTCTCGCAGATTTGATAGCAACCTCAGCTTTGCATTTCACTCCCAACAAAGAGTTTGAGGACACTGTTTCATGGTATCCCTCTCGTATGGAACCGTTAGTAAAAAAGTATCAAATCCTTGTTAGGAAATAAGAGATAAAATATGCGGAATAATCCCTCACATAATCACAACAGTAGAAACTAATATGCAGAAATTATTACAGATCTGAAATAAAAGTGTAGAATAAATAACACAACACAAAGAGACAAGATTTAACATGGTTCACCCAATTTGGGCTACGTCCACCAAGAATCACTTGCTCAAATTTTATTACAAGCCTCCACTCTCTCAATACAATACCCAGATCCGTTTGGAGCTATGCTCAACAAACTCTACAGAATTCACACCCAAATTCAAAACACATCTGCAATACATTTTCTTTTACATCTATCATATGCATAAGACCATATAAATAGACAACTGCTTAAGCAGTTTTACAAAACCGTGGGTATCAAAACAATGGGAAAAACAAAACTGTCCCATAAACCTATGGGAAACCGAAGAGGCGGTTTTACAAAATAATGGGTACCGAAAAACATGGGCCCAAAAACAGCCCATATGATTACCCATTACCCATGAGTTAATAAACCACCCATGAAAATTTGCTTGAGGGGGCTTGAAACCCGAACCCTCCCGACCAGCTCGGCAAATGGCGGCAGCGGGACCGCCGTAAAAATACCCGAGTGTAACACATAGAAGGTGTACCACACTCTAACATGAAAATAGACTCCACAAACATAATAATCTCCCACTTGGAGACTAGATTTCCACTCGAGAAAGCTTCTCACCCTTCACTGTCATCCGTGAAGGCCAACCAAAGCTAAACATAGCTTTATTTTATCTCTTGTGACCACCTTGGTCATCATGTCTCGTAAGATTTTGATAGTATGAATCTTCTCCAACTTCAACTTATCTTCCTCCAAAGCTGTCTGATGAAGTGATATCTCAACTATATATGCTTCGTCTGGAGTGGAAAGTATAGTTCTTAGCTAGGTGTATAACACTCTGACTATCACTATGCAACTTACATTCCTCCTACTTATGCCCCAACTCCTCAAGCAATTGTTGTAACCAAATCATCTCTTTGCTTGCCTCTGTGGCAGCAACATACTCAGTTTCGTGGTTGACAAAGCCACCAGCTTCTGTAGTCATGAAATCTAGCTCACTACTATCCCACCTATAGTGTAAATATAACCTATCGTGCTCCTTCTGCTTTATCAACATCTCCACCATGTCTGAATCTACATAACCATGTAAAATGGTGTCTAATCCATTGTAGCACAAAGCGTCCCTAAGGTCCTCTCAAATACCAAAGGATCAACTTTCTTGTTTTCCAATGCTCTTTACCTCGGATCACTCATAAATCTACTCACGCCTCCCACCTTTGCATAAGTAATATCGTGCCTAGTGCACACCATAGCATACATCAAATCGCCAATGTTGATGAGTAAGGTACCTTGGACATCTCTGGTTTCTTTCTGCTCTATCATGGGACATTGCTCCTTTAATAACTTGAAATGGCACACTTGAAAGGAGTCCCAACTAGTTTAGCATCCTGCATGTTAAACCTGTCCAATACCTTCTTAATGTACTCTTCCTGAGATAAAGTCAACTTCCGTTCCTTCCTATCCCGAGTTATCCTCATACCAAGGATTTGTCTGGCTGCCCCCAAATCCTTCATATCAAAGGATTCACTTAGTTGTTTCTTGAGTACTTTTATTTCCTGCATGTTTTTACCTACAACCAACATGTCATCAACATACAAACACAGAAAATATAACTTCCATCCTCAAATTTCTTTGTATACATGCAATGGTCAGAATGACATCTAATATAACCTTGCTCCATCATGAAGCTATCAAAATTCTTATACCATTGACGTGGAGCTTGTTTCAAGCCATATAAGCTCTTCTTCAGTTTACACACCATCTCCTCTTTACCTTTGACCTCATAGCCCTCTGGTTGCTGCATATATAGTTCCTCCTCCAAATCACCATGGAGAAATGCAGTCTTTACATCTAACTGTTCTAAGTGCAAGTCTTCTACTGCCACTATTCCAATAATAGTTCTAATAGAAGTCATTTTTACTACAGGAGAAAATATCTCATCAAAATCTATACCTTGTTTCTGTGCAAACCCCTTGACCACCAACCGGGCCTTATATCTTTTCTTTCCTCCTTCTTCATCTTTAACTCTTTCTGTACACCCACTTGTTCTCGCAATGCTCTTTTGCCTTCCTGGTAGAGTTCACCAAATCCCAAGTTTGGTTCTCCATGAGAGACTTATGCTTCTCATCCATGGCTTGCTCCCACTTCTTACTTGGCATCTACCTACATTGCTTCATCAAAGCTCTCTGCTCTCCACTATCGGTGAGTAATAAATAATAAAGAGTAGGAGAAAAACGTTCAAGTTCTTTTCTTACCCTAGAAGACCTCCTCACCTTTGTAGGAGTTTGGGGTTCTGTTGAGTCGGTTCTGGAACCGATTCATGGGTCACTATCCCATCCGGAAGATCATCAACCACCGTGCATATTCTTTCTTGGATTCTTCCTATTTTCCTATGTATTTATTGCTTATACATGACTTTCTCATTAAGGACCACATCCCTAGATCGAATGATTTTCTTGTCCTTAATACTCCAACATTTAAATCCAAAGTCATCACCGCCATAACTAATGAAAGTACATTTTTCTAATTTAGCCTCTAGTTTGGTCCTATCATCCTTATCTATATGAACAAACACCTCACATCCAAAGACTCTAAGAAATGAATAATCAACTTTCTTACCATACCAAGCCTCCTTAGGTATGCCTCCATCCAAGGCACTTGAGGGTCCTCTGTTTATCAAGTACATAGTTGTGCTCACCGCTTCTACCCAAAAAGAAAGAGGCAGTCCTGCATGTAACCTCATGCTCCTAGCACATTCCATTATTGTTCTGTTCATCCTTTCTGATACCCCATTCTGCTGTGGAGTTCCTGGAACTGTTTTTTGCCTACGGATTCCATTCTTAGAACAATAGTCATTAAATTCATGGCTGCAATACTCCCCTCCATTATCTGACCTGAGACATTTTAGCTTAAGACCTGTTTCATTCTCTACCAAGGCTTTCCATTTAACAAAAGTGTAAAATACATCAGATTTGTTTCTAATACAATAAACCCAAACTTTCCTTGTTGCATCATCAATAAAATTAAAATAATAACTTGAACCCCAAGAGATGATACCCGAGCCGGTCCCCACACATCGAATGTACCACTCTAACTTACTCTCTTTCTTCATAGGTCCACCTTGAGAAACCTTAATCGCTTCTCGTTTCCCATATATGCGGTTCTCACGAGAAATCCAAACCTATTTCTCAGTATATCCAAGCAAATTCTTCTTTATAATGTTCATGCCCTTATGGCTCATATGACCTAGCCTATAGTGCCATAATGTTGTATCTACATCTGAAGCCACAAGATTACAATCATTAGTACTATCAGTGGTTAAATACAAGGTTCCAACCTTATTACCTCTTGCCACCATAAGAGCACCCTTGGTAACCTTCTAAGAGTTAGCTATAAATATCACAGGACAACCATTACTTCCCAATTGCCCCGCCGATATCAAATTTCTCCTTAATGTAGGCACATGTCTGACATCCTTCAATAGCCATGTATTCCCATTCTACATCTTAACTTTGAAGAACCTTTTCCAACTATCTGCAAGGCTCATCATCACCAAGAAAGACATGCCCAAAATCCCCTTCAACATAATCAACAAAATAATGCCTATGTGGAGTAGCATGGAAAGAAGCCCTGAATCTAAAACCCAAGATTCAACAATAATTTGCAAAGAAAGAATCAAAACATCGACATACATTACCCATTGCCACATTTGCCTCCTTGTTTTCTTCTGTTGTTTCTTCTTATCCCAAATCTCCCAACAAGTCCTTCTTTGCATGCCCAAAGCTTTCCACAATTCCAAAGATACAATCTTATTCTTGGATTTTGACCTTGCCGATCTTTTGATTTTCCACGGTTTCCTCTATTCTTCTGTCTCCCTCTAGTTTCCCCTTCAAAAGCATTCCACAAGTAGAAGGTTCCCGGAGATTTTTTTCACATTTCCTCACTTAGAATCGCCCCTACAACATCCTCAAACTTCAACTTGAGTTAGTTTGAATCGAGTTACTTACCGCCATTACCGTGCTATTCCAACTCTCGGGTAAAGAGCATAGAATTAATAAATCCTAACTTCTTCATCAAATTCTATTGTAACCAAAGCTAGCATATTCACAAACCGTATTGAAATCATTTAAATGATCTCACTCTTCTGAACTATTCTCGGACATCTTCATATTAAACAACTTTTTCATTAAAAATATCTTGTTAGAGGCGGAGGTTTTTCATACATCTTCCGTAATGCATCCATTAGATCTTTTGTAGTGTTTTCCTTTGAAACATTAAATAATACCGAAGATGCAAGACACAATTTGGATTGTCCCAAGTGCCTTCCTATCCAACAAATCCCATTCCGCATCTATCATACTCGAGGTTTGTTCACCTTCTCGAAAAATGGAGTATAAAGATCCTTCGATAAAGGTAATCTTCCATCTGCATCTTCCAAAGACTAGAAGTTCTACCGTTAAATTTATCAACCCTAGATCTTCCATCATCTACCATAGCTCCCACTCAAGATAAAACTTTCCCTGCGATTCAACACTTCAACAAACCAAACCAGGCTCTGATACCAATTGTTAGGAAATAAGAGATAAAATATGTGGAATAATCCCTCACAGAATCACAATAGTAGAAACTAATATGCAGAAATTATTACAGATCTGAAATAAAAGTGCGAATAAATAACACAACATAGAGACAAGATTTAACGTGGTTCACCCAATTTGGGCTACGTCCACCAGAATCACTTTCTCAAATTTTATTACAAGCCTCCACTCTCTCAAGACAATACCCAGATCCGTTTGGAGCTATACTCAACAAACTCTACTGAGAATTCACACCAAATTCAAAACACATCTGCAATACATTTTCTTGTACATCTATCATATGCATAAGACCATATAAATAGACAAGCTAAAGCATTTTTACAAAACCGTGGGTATCGAAATAATGGGGAAAAAAAAAAGCATCCCATAAACCTATGGGAAACCGAAGAGGTGGTTTTACAAAACAATGGGCCCAAAAACAGCCCATAACGGTTACCCATTACCCATGGGTTAATAAACCACCCATGAAAATTTGTTTCGGGGCTTCACCCGAACCCCCTGAGCCGCTTCGGCAATGGCGGAACTACATCGTAAAAATACCCGAGTGTACCACATAGAAGGTGTACCACACTCTAACATGAAAATAGGCTCCACAAACATAAAATCCTCTTTCTACAAACATAGCTGAGAACAAATCTACTATCTTAGATCACGTTGATAGTGATAGAGCCACTCTTGAATACTTAAATGCCTATGCAGAGTTACATCTCACCCATCACATGGTGGATTTGTCCTTAATCCCACATTTGTCTTCTTACTTCAGAAATCCCATGATAGAACTTCCCCCACAAGAGGAACTCAACATATACTCGGTAGAGAATGGAGAAGATCTAGACCTACCTCTAGCCCCGCCTGAGTTTGAAGAAGGTAACGCTTCTTTAATCGAAGAAACGATCAATATTAACATCAGAACGGAGGAAGAACCAAAGATCTTGAAACTAGGATCTTCGTTAACTCTAGAAGAAATAGCGATACACACTCAAATCCTCAGAGAACATCAAAAGGATTTTGCATTTAATTATAAAGAAATGACGGGAATTGCACCACACATCGCAGTACACAACCTCATCACCAAACCAGATGCAAAACCAATTAAACAAAAATCGAGACCAATGAAACCCAAGGTAGCTCTCATGGTAAAGGAAGAGGTAATGAAGCTTCTCCAGGTAGGGTTCATCAAACCGGTTGATTACTCTCAGTGGGTATCCAATATCGTCCCTGTTCTAAAAAAGAATGGGAAGATACGCATCTGCATAGACTTCCTCGAGACATTAACAAAGTGTGCCCCAAGGATGAATTCCCATTACCATCCATTGACGTCATCGTTGATGAAACAACTGGGTTTGAGATTTTGTCTCTCATGGATGGATTCTCGGGATACAATCAAATCAGAATATCTCGAACAAGACCAAGCCAAAACCATGTTTATAACTCCTTGGGGAACCTATTGCTACGTTGTTATGCCATTCGGTCTCAAGAACGCTGGTGCTACATACTAGCGGGCAATGACATATATATTTCATGATCTTATTCATAAAATCATGGAATCTTATGTAGATGACTTGTTGGCTAAAGCCAGGAAGCGTTGTGATCACCCGAAGTGCTCCACATCATTCTTTCACGTTTGATAGAATACGAGTCACACTAAACCTAGAAAAATGCGTATTTGGTGTGACAGGAGGGAAAATCTTAGGTTACATCATATCATCACGAGGGATTGATGTGGACCCAGCCAAAATCCGGGTTGTTCTTGAAATGATCCCACCTTCGGATGAATATGGAATCCGGTCATTTCTTGGGAAACTTCGGTGCAATCCGAAGATTCATCCCAGATTTAAGCTTTTCCATTCATTCAATCAATAATCTACTCAAGAAATATTATAGTATCAATTGGACCAAAGACTTCTGATGAGGCTTTCAAAGCGTTAAGTGTTTCTTGTTGTCACCACCTACGCTAATGCCTCCTAAGCTAGACCTCCCTTAATCTTATATTCACGAGCTACCAATGTCTCGCTTAGCTTTGCATGTTAGCTCAAGAAGACAATAACAACAGAGAACGCGTGATCTATTTCATTAGCCAAACGTTACTTGATTATGAGACACGTTATACACAAGCATAACAAAAATGCCTTGCCATAGTCTTCGCAACCAAACGCTTAAGACATTACATGATAAATCAAGAAACAAGGGTCATTGTAAAAATATACCATTTACGAACTTTCCTCATGCAAGGGTCCTTGTCTAAAAATTTGGACACTTCATAACCTTAATGGGTGAATTCAAATTAACTTTTGTAAACCGAAGTACATTAAGGGACAAATCATTGTAGATTGGTTAGTGATAACCCATCAAATGGAGGTGATCTAGTAGATCTGGATTTTCCCAATGAATGCATATATTACATTGAGACCAGACCTCCCATCTCTGAACGTCCTTGGTATACTGATATTATTAGTTATATCATGGGCCATGCATATCCGAAGGTGCTACACCGCAACAAAGAAGGTGGTTATGCATTATTGTAGCTAAATACGTTATTATATAATAAGTACTCTATCGTAAGGCCTTCGATGGAATGCTTCTAAGGTTTGTTGACACAGAAGAATCCAAGAAGATTCTCTACGAATCTCACAGTGGAATATGTGGTGGCCATTTTGGAGGTCATGTCATTGCCCACAAAATACATCGGATGGGCTATTTAAAGCCCACTTTCAAACACGACGAAGAGTTTGTCTGCAAGTGCCATAAATGTCAAGAATTTTCTCACAAGATTCACATGCCGACTCAAGCTCTACAACCAATCGCTACTCCATGGCCCTTTTCTATGTGGGGCCTAGATTTGATAGGGAAATTCTCTCCCTCATCAATAGATGGCCATAACTTCATAATCATGGCCACCGAGTATTTTACCAAATGGGTAGAGGCTATGCCTCTTACCACTATACCAGGTTCCGTGATCGCCAAGTTCATTTTAAACTAGATCATTTGTAGGTACGGTGTTCCACAAATCATTATCTCAGATAATTTTACTTCCTTTAAGAATGACGAAGTTCGTGAGCTATGCGGTAAATTTAAAATAAGCCATCATACTGACCTCCTGTGTACCCTCAAGCCAACGGACAGGCGGAAGCAAAAAAAAAAATCATTGAGCTATTCTCCTTAAAACAAGAAAAGAAAATAAATGAGATTGGCATTTAAAGTTATACCCGGCCTTGTGGGCCCATTGAACCTCAATAAGAACACCCACGGGAGAGCAACTCCTTTCTCATTAGTACTCGGAGTAAAGCAATTCTCCCACTTGAGGTTGAAATACCCTATCTCCGAATCTCACTACAAGGGATTCTTGATGAAGAAGCTTATAGAGAAGCACGTCTTTCCCAACTAGAAAGCTTTGGATGAGGCCAGGTTAGATGTTGAGTAAACGGCATAGAATCTATGCGACTAGATGTGCCGATAGTATAACAAAAAAAGTCTATGAATGAGATATATATGAAGGAGATATAGTTCTAAGACTAGACAGTAGGATTGACAAGAAGACCGACGAAGGAAGGAAATTCCGGCCAAATGGTTGGGCCCATACCGAGTCATGAAAGACTATGGAAATGGTGCATATCTCTTATATACACTTTGGAAGGTGAGGAATTTGGTGGCGTGTCAATTCCTACACTTTAAACGATTCTATGCATAAGCAACCCGCACTATTTGTATAATTATATCTACTTTGCATCTTTATGTAGTTAGGTTCATTTTGTCTGCTTTCGTTTTGTACAATTTTGTGATCAAGGAACTTAATCAAAGCAATTCATTACAAACTTCTGATGGTATTGGCATAATCCTTTCAATCATACTTCTTCATTTTTATAACATCATCACTTGTTTCTAAATCATTCCATACATATAAAGCTAGATATGACAAAGTCTTAACATAACCATACTAAGGTCTGCATGCTTGTTCTCACTTTTGGTTTCTTCCTAGGATAGGTGTCTTGCCTATGGTCTGTTCTAGAAGCTTCATAGTGTCGCATCTATCCCATACGTATATCTCTTTGGAAGAACATACTGACATTTTACTCAAATATATAAATCAAATGTAGATTAAATAAAAATATATATTTTTACACATTTCCTTGCCCTACTGAACCTTCTTTGATGAGATTACATCTCTTACTAGTGACATAGGGTTGGGAAAGGATGGGAATGCCCTTACTTGCCTGTACCTTGTCCATGGTGATAAGCCCATGCTTCCTACTAGTAGCATGGGGCAAGGTGTGGGGGGTCCTCTTGACAATAAACGTTGAAGGTTGTAAACAAACAGTTCAGATAAAGCTTTGAATTCTTGAGTCAAAAACAAATGAATCGGATATCCAAAATTCCAAGAGATCTCAAAACCCCAAAACTAGATTTTATCTACCATGGGGCCATCTACGGATCTAAGTCTAGATAAACCGCAAAGCAAGTCACATTCTAAACTATGGAGTAACATGAGTAGAGTAGGTTTGTAGCATCCTAATTTGGTTCCATCAAATCTTTTTCTCTCTCATTACTATCATTCAACAAATTTCATAGCTTGTGCCCTTTCTAGCTCTCGGTGGTGAGCCCTCACATCTTACTAGTTGCGTGGAGTTAGGAGTGGGGCAAGTTCATCTGCTCATCATACCGATTTATCATCTCATTTTGTCAAAACAAATATGAAGTACCGAAAAATTGCTTATAGAAACTAAAGTTCAAGATCACATTGTGTCTACATTATCATATATCAACATCACGAAATACAAAAAGAAAGAAAGCATTTGTATCATTTGTTCTCCATTGCATACATGCTGAAAAGTATATAAAAACAACATTATAATTTACATGTGGAAACGAATCACAAAATCATAGACACCAAGAGTCTGATCCAAAAGAATATATATATATATATATATATATATATAATCAAGTTTCCTATACAATGCCATCATGCGCTAGGCATGGTCAAAACGCTCAATGAGCCTAGGAAATACAAAAATCGTATGAATAATCTAAGAGAGCCAAGTGGCCTCTCAACCCCTATGAGATCCCTCTGAAGGTGCACGACCGCATCTAGGACTCCAGCTACACCGGCGCTCTGAGTGCATGGAGGGCTCACGATCCCGAATAGTAGCTGTGGCCTCGCTATGAGAGCGGCTCCTCATCAGACACTCTGTTGTCCTATACCTGGCCAACTTGGTGTGGAGGGTAGTCACCATCTTGGCCACATGCCAGACAAGGAAAAAATGTCGGTATGCCTACCAGCTGCTGAGGGCTCCCCTACATCCATGGATAGCTCGGCGTGAGTCTTCTCCATGGGGATCATCAAGGTATCAGTGCATACCGGTGAATTAGGTCTCGCCACTCGTCAGCTAGTCTCTGCAAGCAAAAGAGAAAACAAATTAGAAATACTCAAAAGATAAAAACAAAAATAAGCAAAAGGAGAGATAGCAACTAAGGCAATCCTAACTAGAAACAAACATTAAGAGAAGGATGATAACTCACTCGGATCTCTCGGGCCTCAAGATGGATCTCTAGGGTCGGCACCTACCACAGATGCCGCCACTAACTGATGTGCTCCTCCCGTGTCTGGAGCAACATATCATCCTGCTACGGACTCATCCTCTCTACCCAAGTCCTAAGAAGGTGGCTCCTCTAAAACTAGAGTCACCCTCTTCACACTCTTCTCCACCCTCTCGACCTGTAAGATATCCTAAGTGTCATGCCACTCGGGATCACTTTCCTCCTCTCCACTGACTCACCGGCCTCGGCCTTGGTATCCTCCTCTATCTCTCCCCAGTGAACTCCTCGGACTCGAGTCTATATTAATGGGGTCGTCATTGCTCTGGGAAGGATAGGTGGCAATCTCAAGTAATGGTGTCTCGAGGCACACCAGCTCTCCCTCAGTGTGTACTACCCGCCTAGCCTGCATGGGACACCAAGAGTAATAACTTGATCCAACCCCGGCCTCTGGACCTCTCCTAGCCTCCCGAACCGATCGAATACGGCACCACTGGGGGGAGCATATTGACGTAAGGAAGGCCAAAGCTGCTTGAGGCATTCGAGCAAAAGGATGCGTCTCCACCTTCCCCGTCCTGTCCACAAGCTTACCCTGTGGTAGAGCATGAGATCAAAGTGAGGTCCTCCTCACCCCATAAACCTACCATGGCCTAAAAAGGTGTGGCCTCCATATCATCGTAGTCCAGGAGCCGATGGCTGGTGGGGTGCTCTAAGCACGACATATCTGTCCATCTCACGTTGCCCTCACGGCTCCGAGATCTCGCCACCTCCACACCTCTCCCATAAGGGATGAAACACTCATAGACCCGACTCATAACCGAGGGTCGGATGGCTCAATGATCCCTAAATGAATCACACTGGTATAAAGCATTATAGGTGGTCCCAAATATATCAGCTCTCCGGGCATAAATCCGCCATGTCCCTCAATCTGTGTAATAATGGGGGACCAGCAATACAGTAAAGTGTCTCCTCCCTTGTCCCCAATCAATCTCGAGGCAAGGATCCCCATAATGGCTTTGATGAATCAATGGGATAGGTAGGCTAGGAATAGATCGGACTCTCACCCCTTCTTTGAACCGGTGGAGATAATCGCATCTCCCATGTATGAAGCCCACCGTGCTATCTAAGCCCATGACCCTGCTTATCTCAAGCGTAAGCCGTCTCCCGATGATCGGGACCCCCAAGATATGGTAGAAATCCTCCAGGTGATAGTCCACTCACCCCTGACTCCTGGGAATCGAAAAGTGTTCCGATTAGCATCCCAATATGAAAACAAGTCACAAAGTATGTGACTAGAAGGTGCAACATGCGGGACCTATGATATGCGTAATATGCCGGCCCTCTGAAGAGTGTCTGCTTTCAGCCTGAGAAAGTGCATCCAACACTGCTGGAAGCCAATCACACTCTCTCTCTCGGCTCCATCGGATATACTCCTCCTTCGCCTGCATACACCCAAAAACATGCAAAAAGGAGTAAGTTAGTATTCAAATCACATTAGAAAAATCATTAAAACATATAAGAATGCTAGAAACACAAAAACAAATTCAAACAAGTATTATTTTGGCATTCTATGAAGGACCGCCGCCATTTGCCATGAGCGGGCGGTGGTTCTCAGAACCATTGCCTTAAAAGTGGGTCGGTCTCAGAATCGCTACCCCTGACTAGGGTGGTGGTTGTGTAACCGCCCTGCTCATGGTGGCACTTGTGTACCCTAAAAACACTAAAAACACAAAAAAAAGACCATTTTGACTAAAACAAATCCTACCCATTAGCGCCCCCTAAGTGACCCTTTTAAATCGACATTTTCAAAAAAATCCCCCATGACAAAGTTTTCACCATTTTAACATTTTGGGGATAAAAATGTTAAATCAAGAAGAACTAACCTGTGATCTCACGGTCGGTGTTCCGCTCGTGGAGGCATGATCACTATCTCGTCACAAACGTTTTGACTATACTCTCATCAGAAACCGTCACCGTGGGTCCCAGAGCTCAAAATCAATCAAATCAACACGCGCAAATGAATAGGAAAATGGGCCCATTTTTACATATATAGCATCTTGACTTGTTTTGAATGCCCTTTTCATAGGTTTGGAGCACCGACGGAGGTAAGTTATTCTCCCCGCGCAAATGGTACGTCCTCATTTCATATTATTTTAGTGTTTATTTTTTGATTTATTTTATCTATCTGCACTTGAGTCCTCTTTTCATTTTATAGGTAGCGGGAATCTTGGAGGCGTCATTTCAACACATAGACATGTCAGGTATAAATTCTAACTTCCCATTTCGGGACCGCCATACTCGGACCCACCGTTTTATGCCTCTCTTCATGGCTGAAACGCTTCTCAGAGGGGGCAATCTATACACACCCAAAATTGTATAGTACTACACCACCGGAAACAACGTTACACGTGCCCCAATGATGATACAGGTCTCCTCACAAGGTGTTCAGGATCCGAAAAATCTCTCCAAGCATGTGTTAACATCCCACATGTCCCCGCTTAGCCCCTGTGTGCTTTGTTTTTCTCTTCTCCCCTCCTTTTCTTTGTGTTTTGGTCTTAAGTTATGAAAATGCCGCCAGGTAGGGCGGAGGTCTCGTGACCGCCGCCACGCTGGCTCGGCAGCAATCCTTCATGTGTTTTCCCTGAATGTTCTTTTTAACGTGACTCGTGTAAAATTTCAACGTTTACCAGCTTTTTTCACCGCCTTTACTCATATTTATGATTGTAGTTCCCTGGAATAGTGTTTTTGCATTGTTTATGGTTAAAGAGTTCAATTTGGTTTTCACCTTTGGGTAAATGGGAATTCTATAAATAGTGGCTAGTGCTCAAGCAAAAAGGCCCCTCAAATTTTCCTCTCAATTTCTCATTTCACTAGTTTAGTCTTCCAATTTTGCTTAGGAAAAAATAGTTTTATTTGTTGCATGCATAGTTAGTGTTGTTTTTGTTGTTTGGAAGCCACATAATCTTCTTGTGCAGTGTTGTTACTTATTTCATGCAATCAATTGGAGTAGGACAATTTAATTTTCAGTAGGAAGCCATTAAAGTTATAGGTTTTGTTCATCAAACAGGATAGCTTTAGGTTCTGGACGTTTTATGTTGTATGACTCATGATAAATCCCGCTTAGGAATTACATAAGCCAAGCTCATTCTCTTGCGCTATCCCTCTCCTACTTGCATTGTATTCGATCCGCATCCTAAGCTACCACTGTCCCAATACCTACTTACGTTGATCTTTGGAATTACATGCTTTTCTGGATTCACGTGAGCACAAAGGAATGAGGAGATCACAGTGAGGGGACAAAGCCACACACAAGCCAACTGGATTCGCCACTGTTCTGTAAAATCTAGGTTTAAAGCTATCAAATTTCTAGTTAAAACATATCAAATAGAATAGTGAATCATTTCATTTCGATTAATCTCACTTTCGATATTGTCAGGAAGCTGTGGGATTGATAGTTTCGAGAAACTATGACTCACTTATCACTTCCGAGGTAGGATCGAGAGTCTTTCAAATAGATTAGATCAGTTATTCGATTATTTAGAATAGATTTACAAGCATGAGCAAGCGGCTATACTCGGTTGCCTTATTTGTTTTAAATTTTGTTATTAATTTAGTTGTCAATTTACGGATATTTTAAATAGTTTCTCTTTTAATTTTGTTCAAATAGTTCGTTAAAAAACACAAAAATAGAGAAGTTATATATGTTGTAGATATATTTTACATAATTAGTTTTGCTTTGTTTTGATTAGATTTACACTTGTTTCTTTTGCATGACAATCACGAGACCTAGGGAGCCCGGAGAATACGTATTTGAGACAATCGTGCCTCAACCCAATCTTGTGGTAGAAATAAGCGACACAGATCAAAATCTTAGAATCGAAATCTTCGAACAACAATATATCTACAAGAAATTAGCTCACAATTAAGAGGATTAAACATAGAAGATATGACAAAGCCCATACGTTTTGGTCAAACCAGCCAAACTACAGATTACCCTAGATAAATATCCATGCATGTAGAAGGGCTGAAAGAGAGAAAATGTTCGGTTGTGATCCTTTGGTCCCATGACTAGACACGGAGACATTCTCAGCGACATAGACACGAGCTTACGAATTCGGGTTGCTAGAATGCACTGTAAGATACTACTGTGAAGATCGCATAAATGTTAATTCTAAACATAGAGGCCGAAAAGGCATACAACTACTGGATACTAAGGATTAGGGATCGATTCCACACATGACCATAGGAGGTCCACGACAATTATGAATCTATGGTTGTGATCCATAGGTCCCACAACCCAACAAACCCATGGGACAATCAGATATAGATGCTGGTTTACACACATTGGTATTTAGATCCACTCCACTTCCACCAACCATTATCGCATAGTTATCCTTGTTAGACATAGCATTATAACTTGAAGCTCAAGATTTCTGGACTAGTAGAATCCACTACATATCCATCATCCACCTTATGACCCTATCTGGAGACATACATGAAATGATCCCAAGTCATTTTCCACGTATTCCATAACCTATAGATTGAATCATATCGAGCTCGATATTGATTGGAGCCTTGCTTGATCATCCTTGTTGACCGATCTATCTCGCCGATTCAAGTTAGGAGGGTCTTCATTACCGTAGATTCACAGGTTTCCATTAGTGTATGTCAAAGACATAAGATTTCCCAATTAAGTTTATCCATAACCTACATATATTCCATCCCCACCCATTTGTCTCGGCATGACCTCAAGAGGTCGGTGCGAGGAAGAGTTACTTGTAGATTGCCATGCTCACTTGTCACTTTTCCATCGCATGGGACCTCCTGAAACCAAGACATTTGGTGATCATGTGACTACTTTTCACCTTAGAAAAATCGATCATGCAATGTCTTTAGGGTCTTACGTTCATCACCTCCTCCAAGGTATGATCTACTCGGTATGATCCTAACCAATCAGGTGGCTTTATTTCCCCCTCTTATCTTTTGACCATATTTATTTACGTTTTGATTACCTTATACAGGATTTGGTCCTTGACACTTACCTTTGGGGTATTCTTCTTCTTTTCCACAATCGACATCACCTATATCAATTTTCCTATAACCCACCCACACCTAACAGACCTAAACCCACAACATACCTAAAACCTACTAACTCATTTTCATACCTCATCCTATTCTTCCCTAGCTCATGGGAGAACTACATCGGCCTGAGGTCCTTTTTTGTCAGGACTATGTAGGGCACTCCGAGGGCATGGGGCCCTTGGAGGTTAGCTCGGCCACTCTCTACCCTAAACAATTCATCTTTCATCTTCCTCACATTACATCATACCCTACTTAGTTTCCCTTTTATATCCAAATTTGAAAATTAAACCACATATATAACAAGTTGCTTCATATTTTAATCCTCATCACAACATACATTTATTACGACTACCATTTCTCTACCATCATCATGCATGTATTATACCATATCTCACATATGACCCATATATTTATTTCACAAAATAATGAATCACAACTTCAACTACTTTAAACACAACCATGCCTAAACAAACTTGACTCAACCATGCCTAAACAAACCTGACTCCACCATGCCTAAACAAACCTGACTCAACCATTCCTAAACAAACCTAACTCAATCCATGCCTAAACCAACCTAACTCAACCATGCCTAAACCAACCTAACTCAACCATGCCTAAACAAACCTAACTCAATCCATGCCTAAGACCTGACTCGAACCATGCCTATGACCTAACACGACTTCATCATGTCTAACTCACCTAATTTCCACCCATCGATAAACAACAAATCAACGATCCTATCAAAAGCAACAACAAATCAAAAATCTCATGTATCTCATCATATAAATAAATGTGTATCTCAATACAACATACATGGATATCCCATCATGTCCATCATCTCAAAATCATCGGCACGTAGGTCGATAATCAATACAAAATGTCCTTAGCATGCGGTGATAATCAATACAAAATATCTTCGGTTGCATGACGATATATGCTCAAAATATACAACAAAAACTCTTGTACATCCTCACTATCTTTGGCACATAGGCGGTATATATCAAAAATGACTATAATACATCAAAAATCAAAAGCCACATATCAGGTGTCTTGGCGGATATCCTCCATCTCTGTATCACATGTACCCTCTGCCTCCTCCGCCCCTGTCTAGTGACCTGCTAGCATCTCCCCACCCATCATAGGTGGTGGGTGACTCCTCTTTGGCACCTCACCTAGGCTAGTCTTCATCTTGCGCCAGGTAGCCTCTCCTTGATTTGGCCTTGGAGCTCGATGGCCCCCTATACTATTGACACTTTGTGAGTGTGGGATCTAGTCCTCTCACTCGATGCCTGTTGTGCCTGGTACTCTCCATAGGATAGAAAGTATATCCCAGCTGCAATCAGCTGGTCCTGGTAGTATTTGGCCTCACCTAGGGTATCCCGTAACTTGGATATAGGCATGGTTAGTGGAGGCCCCATAGGCCTCGCTCCTATACCATTCTGGGGACCACTGCCTGCTCCTACTATGTAGGACCCTCTCCGGTGCACGTGAGTGGTGCCCCACTGTCCCTATGCCTGTATTTGTGCATGGGTTGTGGCCAATGGCCATGTAAACCTACCACTTGTGCCTATAAGGTTGCCACTGACCATCAAACTCCCCTCCATCTCCATCCACACCACCGACCATCTGGGTTTGAAGGCGGACACTTGTACATGTAGCTCTCGCTACCTCTACCTCTGAGCTCACCAAATTGTATGCATGTACCATACCCAACTAGGTAATCAAAGTAGCCACCTACCCCTATAGGGTGTCTCTCTGCACCGTGATGGTGGCTAGATCCAATTTTCCTAGCTCACGGGTGGCATGTGAAGCTCGTAAATGAGCCGTCCATCACTTTACTATGCACAACATGTGACCCCGACATCATCTATCCGTCGGTCCACTTCGCCTGCTCCTCCTTCTCTGTGGGCCTTTGTGTAGGCTATGGTAGAGGTAAGGGCCTCTCAGTCTTTTCTCTCTAGTCTTGTGGGAAGGGTGGAGGTACGTTACTGTAATAGCCAAAACTTCCACTCGACTCTGTCCTTTGGGATCATCTCATGCTCCCATATACGGCGACCACTATGTATCCATCTCAATAGTTGGAACTCAGCTAGCTCCTCATGCATATGTCTATATGAGGGGAATCCCACATACGGCCTCCATATAATGTCCACTCCAAAACCCCTCCAATAACCACCGGAAATAGGCCACATCATGTGTGGGCCTATCTGATCTCCGCTCTCCAATAGCCGGCACCCATCACCTGTACCCCACCCACACAAATCTCGGTGGGAATGCATCTACTCGGGCATCTCTCTTGGCCGCCTGCCAAGCTATGTGCTCATAAGCCCAACAGTGTAGTAAGAAGGTACAACATAGGCTGAACCTGTGGCCGCCCATAGGCCCATAACTCTCTGTATAGCTACACCAGAATGTTGGCACCTAAGAAAAATGGGTCTCATCTATCATCATGTCATGGAGTACCCCCATCAACGATCGGGGAAAACATCCACCCTCTGCATCTAGCAGTGCAAAGCAGCACACTACCTCCATCAAAAGAACCACTAGCCTCATCTCCTCCGGATGAGCTAGGTACATCTCTCCATATCAAATGTTGGCACTATGGAATGTCAGCTCGGCCATCCCCTCACCAAACACTATCAACATCATCTCCTCTGAGGCCTCGGAGGAGATAGAGTAGACCTGCGTACCCAATATGGGTAGCCGTAGAATCTGAACATGTCCTCTAGGGTGACAGTGATCTCACCGTCAACGGGTGGAACGCGTGTTGGTCGCGGAATCTCATCTATCAATGAGTGCAAGCGACCATCAAACTAGGCTTCTGGACTACATTCCGGTAGCATCAGAATCCACTCAAACCCACCACCTCCACATGCTACAGCTCCTCAGGGGTCGTTGCACCACGCACTATCATGAGCGGGCGGAACCACCCCACATATGCGTAGCTGATCTCTCCCCTGCATCCAATATGAATAACACATTAATCTACATTTTTATACCCATACTTGCCCCCTATCATTTCCCAACACCCTATTTTACCCCTACCTATCTTGATCCCCCAACTTATGGCACTTTTGACCCCTTTCTCTCCACATCCTAACCGGTGCTGGTTATCTCTAACTGACCCCGGTCACCCCTTAACCAGCATCGGCCACCGATTTATTGACCAATACCAATTCCAACCCTATCGGCCTGGCCACACACTTGACCGACACCGGTCACTGTCGCGGTGAAAACCCACGACCCCCAAACCCCCTTTTTCTCAAAACCTACCCACCTTGACCCTTTTCCCCCTAATAAACACCTACACCTCCCTTCCACCTCATCCCCTCCCTTCCTCTCCCATTTCTTTCTCTCCCCATTCCTATTTTACCCACTTTCCCTCTCATTTCCAAATTTAATTTAATTTAATTTTTTTCACCCACCCAAAAACAAAAACCACAAAACAATTTGCAAATCACATAATCTATCTAACCAAATATAACTAGAGTTAGACGCTTACCTCATCATCTTTGTAAGTCGTCTCGATGGCACGTCAGCCCATGCCACCGATGGCCCGCCCGATCCCTCTCTGGCCTCTGCCATCACCAAATATCCACTGCGTCTCTAACCAATCGAATCACATGTCGATCCTACGGACTTGCCTCTCACCAACCAATCACCCACCATTCACACCGCCAACTCAACACTCTGTTCCATCTAGACACTTTTCCCTCTTTTCTCTCTCTTTTTTCATTTTCTCAAATCGTAATATGACAAATGAATAACACAAAAACATGTATTTTTGTTTTTATAACAAACCCAACCTAACCGATGTCGGTTCACCTTCACCGGCATTGGTCACGTGCCCTACCTTACCATGGTTGATTGCCCTATACTGGTGTCGGTTACCCTTGACCAGCATCGGTCACCCTCTCTTACACCAACCTAACATTTTACCCTATTACCCTGCCCATCACTCTTTTTATTTCCACACCTAACCCTTACCCTGATCATTTTCCCCACCCAACCTCTACCCAAACCATTTACCTCACCCTCCTGCCCTCATCATTTCCTACCTAATCTCGTCCTCCTTTGGGGACTCCTTATTTTACCCATACCTCGGCCTTACCCATGTCGTGACCTAGATATTTAGACCTGGACCATCGCTAGTGACCTTTGACCTCATGTGTTCGCTATACCTTGCGGCCTTTACCTGTGTTGTTGACCTAATGACCTTACCTAGCCTATTTCCATGACCATTTATTCTGACCCTACCTTTGGTGTATCAAAACATACCTAAATGTTCCTGTACCTAACCTACGTTGTGTTTCCTAACCATATCCTATACCTTGGATACTAGAATCACTTCAACCTTTTTTGGATAAACCTATCGACCTTATCCGATGTAGAGTTTGCTGCTCTTCAACCTGGTAATGTGTTGCAATTTATACGTGTGCTTGTGTTTGACTAATACTACCTTTGACCTTGACCCATTACCTAGATTACCTGAGTAGACCTTTAACCTTTTTCCCCCATTCCCCACCTTCCCCTTTCTCACATTCACCTTTTATCAAACCACTCACCGATTCTACCTCATGCCTCTTCAATTCCTGGTTTGAGGGGGATCACCTTCACCCACACATGGGGCAACCACATCTTATTTTTGTTAGTGTCGCTTACCAATACAAGCTATGTAACAAAAAGGGGCAAACTGTAGACACTAAAATTAGGTCACACTCCCAATTGGTCCCTCGACAAATAAACACCCTTCATCACATTAACCTAGCCATGGCCCCTTCACTCCACTAATATTAATTTAATCAATTCATTATCCTCACCATATTTATTATTTAAATATCTTAATTATGGATAATGTCCACATACATCTCACCTAGACACCTCATCAAGCCAACTCACCCTAATACCTATTCTTAGTAAGTTTCCATAACTGACTAAGACTTACCCAAACCCTAAAAATCAATGCCTGCATTCCCTCTAACCACATTCCTACATGCTTACAAGAAGCTTCTAGTATAATCCGTGGGTGAATGACACAAGATCCCAGAAAATCAAGGGGATCGCTAATTTTGTAAACCAGGAAATCCCGCCTTAATCGATGTTTGTTACCCCTAACCGTCTCTGGTTAAGCCAAACCACCGTCAGTCACCTTTTAATCCCCAAAACAACCTTATTTTGGAGGTTGGCAAACATTGGCACATTCTAAGAGATATCGCATCTTCTGAGAATGAATTTCAGTGAGAACACACTTGCAAGGAAGGTGATCAAACATTTTCTCTTACACAACCATCCATCATTCATCCTAGCACATATTTGATCCAACCAAGCAAAAGAGAATGCACATGTAGCCCATGTAGGATATTTCCAATGTTTGGTGATCCTCAGCAACATTCAACCCCTTTCCAGTACCTTCATTCATCACTCACAGGCACCCAGGACCAGATTTCCTTTGGTTCATTGGTTTCATCATTATATTTTCATCCTTTGTTTCCTTAGCCACCCATTGACCTCCATTCATACTCACCCCTCCACATACCCATTACAACCTAGCCAAACCCCACCCAAATAGCCTAATACCTCTTTCCAACCAATTAATTCCTTGTACAATCATAAGGGATATCCAAAGCCCATTATGTGGCATCCCCGGTATTCCACGATGGCTTGCACTGGTTTTCCCCAACCCGCGTTAGTCACTCTTAACCAACATCGGTCTCTGTAGTTACCCATAAAACCCGGAACAATGACCTATCCACATATTCCCACATCACCCTTATTCACTGTGATCTACCTAAGACCTCTTTCGGACTGCGAGAGAACTAGAACCAAATACTTGACCTTCGGATCTTATTTTAACCTAGCCTAATAGATTAAATATTATTGTATTTTGGATGAGATACCCAAATCATTTTAATTACAATAGGATTTACTTCATTGTCCGCATTAAATTTTTTTGAACAGGTGGGTGACACTATCTAGGAAGTATCACACTTCACGGATCTAGCACACGCTAGGCGAGTTCCACTTTGTACATATATTTTAACTCTTTACTAAGTGGTCTTGCTTTCCATTACACAGGGTAGTTCTTCCTAGCCAAAGGAAGTTCACACAATCAGTTTGTGGATCAAAGATTCAACATGCGTGCAACAACCCAACAACCAACATTCCAATGTATTCCTCCTACGCTGCATTACTATCTGTTTCATCAATATTTCAAAGAAATGTCTAAGAATTAGGTCAAACAATGACATGGAGACAAAGCATGTGAAGGGGAAGGATAATGTGGTTACAAACACTCTCGGTAGATGGAGACATTTTCTTATGGCTACTTGGTGGGTACAAATTTGTGGAGCGGAATTTGTAGCGGCTTCCACATGACAACTTTGTACACCGAAATTGTGTCGTAATCACCTTGGTCCCCTACCGCATGACCCTATAATCATTTCCTCATCCTCAACACTTTATCACTTACCTCATGCACCCCACACATTTTAATTTAATTACTTTAATTAAATTAATGCCATTTATCTCCATACATATTAATTTAATTATTTAAGTTAATAGCCTTTTTCCACTCACATATTAATTTAATTATTTACATTAAATTAATTCACCACCCTCACACGCCTATTTAATAAAATTACCTTTATTAAATGCACTTCACCTAACCACCCCCATCATTTGACCCATTAACTTAAACCACTGAACCAATATCCTAAATAAAACCTAACATTAGACCCTATCCCCTCACCTCACATTAAAAGCCTCCTAATGTCGTTTTCATCCTAAGAAAAAGAAGAGACCCTTATCAAATGGTGAACAACTTCCTGAGGCCATTTTTGAACAAACCAAGATATCTCACCCAAACCGACGTTGGTTTACCCTAAACCGATGTCGGTTCCCCTAAACCGACGCCGGTTATACCGGGATGGACCAAATGGCCTATTTAGACCCATTTACAAATTTGTAAAAGGGTTGGTTGTCGATTGTTGGTTGTTATTTTGAAAGACTTCCGATCTCGAATTTGATCTCTCAGAGACGTAGTAGCGGAATGAAGACTAATTGGAGATCAACAAAAGAAACCAAATACACTGTAGCACAACAGTGAAGCTTTCTACCCAACATTCTCCAACACAACAACCTCTTCATCATTCTTTAGACCCGTACCTCACAGAAGAGTAAGTATCCTTCTATAATCTATTTCATCTGCTTCTCAACATCTGTAATACTTTTTGGTAAAGGAACTTAATCTTTCACCCTTTGTCCATTCCCTCTCTTCATGTTCAGCCACCTTCTATACCCAATCGTCCTAATACCTTGCCTAATTATCTATCTGACCTCTTCAATAATCTCAGACCTTCGCAACATATTTACACCCCCTCTGTGATCAATCCCTACCTTCCACCAACTCCACTTTTTCCCCAAAACTCCCAAAACTCAGACTGTGTGATTTTACCAATTCCCGACCTGACCGTCATCAGTTTTGTAGAACCGTGGTCGGTCTCTATTTTCCCTAATCTCTGCCAAAACAGTAACCTGTTTGTGACTCACATTCAACCTGACCTCATTGTTCCTGGCCTATACCTACCTGAACACCTATTTGACCTTCAGATCTATATCTAACCTAGCCTGTTAGCTCAGATTCACCTATAACCAACCTATTTGACCTCTGGATCTCCTTCTAGCCTAACTTTTGTTAGATTAGATCTAGCCTATTGTGTTTGTATGAGATGCCTAAATCATATTAAACTATAGTGGGATAATATTTACTTTATTGTAGCATTGAATTGTTTTAAAAAGTGGAGTGACATGACCATATAGGAAGTATCGTACTTCTGGATCTAGCACATGTTAGGCGAGTCCTTTGTATATATCATTTAACTCTCTTTTGTGGTCTTGTTTTGGTTCTTATACAGGTAGTTCCTCCTAGCCAAAAGGAAGGTATCAAAATCACTTTGATTTAGGATTCGGATATGCGCACATACGACCTTGACCATCTCGGACCATGTATTCCTCTTATCACCTTTACCTTATTTGTTCCATCAAATACTTCTCATAAAAGTAAGAGATCGGGTGAAACATTTTGCACACCCGGTGGTACCCATTTGGGGTTCCTTGCATCTTCTTCATTCCTAGGTGAAAAATTATGTGTGTTGGTTTCCTTCTAATAGCACTCACATTAATAATTTCTCCTTGGTAACATTCTCTTACAATCTGCTTTGCTCCAAAGACACATTTATTTTTAGTGTATTTAAAAAGAACCTTCTTATTCTTGTTTTCTACATTTTAGTGAAAGAGCATCCCTCTTCCTGTTCATCTATTACTGTCATCGAATATCATACTTTCGATTTGGCTTTAAAACAAGTGTACTTGCATTCTAATTTATCTCATTAGCTCACATTAATTGAGGGCAACCTATACACTGGAAGTCATGACCAGCTGATGGTTGACAAACGAATCGTAGAAAAGCACTTCTATCCTTTTCTCTTTCTCTGAGTCTTACCAAACTACACAAAAATTCAAAATACATACATTCTTAAACAACATCCTACCTAGAAGAAGTTGTAGGTGATCACACGATCAATGTACAGTGGGCACCGGTTTGCTACTCTATTGAGTCATACTTGAGTGAAGCCCACCCCCACCATAACATTTACGAAACCTCACCCTTTAGAATTTTTTCTTCGTAGGAGAAGCCTTCCTCGCCAAGCAATTCTATTGTTCTGTTTATAACATTCAATACACAAAATAGCATAAGATGAACAAACGTAATAGAATAGGCACTCTAGGAGCGTTCTTTCTTAGTGTTACGCTTGATTTGCATTTTGAGGTGAGAGCTTTCAATCATCATTTTTTTCTTTCCTTTCACACTCCCAATCATAGTCGGTGTATTTTGACTTCTTACAGTGCACTGGACCACATCTACATCATTCTCAAACTTAAGGGTTTGATTGACACACTAGATTTTAAATCACAACCATATTTCTTATTCTCTATTTCAATTTCACGATGGCAGCTCTGATTACCTTTAACCGGCATCGGTTTAACTTAACCGATATCGGTCTAAAGTCTTTTCGGATACCTATCCAAAAGACACATATTTCACTTTCTCGAGTGTAAAATGTTCCTATCACCTTTCATATTGTCATTACTTTAATCACAATCACCTTACATCTCATCCTGTGAAAATTTTTAGTTTAGGACCATCATTTAATAGGTCGTTAGTTTTCACAATGTGCGCACCGATTAAACCTAATCGGCATCGGTTTACCCAAGCCGACGTCGAGTCACCTCTGTTTTTATTTTATAGCTCACCATCGACCTAATTCATTCACCATTAAGCTGTTTCCCTAGTTATATTGTCTTCTATTCCATTCAAACATAATACGGTCACACCCAATCGGTTCCTATCCACATGGTGTTAACCCGTAGTCGGAAAGCACCCTCGTATTTCACACTAGTTGACTCTACTCCCACTTAGCCCTTCATCACCTAGTCCTTTGCCACCTTCCATCTCATCATCCATGGATCCTAATCAACCTATCACCATTCATATAGGAGACACGAGTTCACATGACTCCTGGATCGAGAATCTCGCCGCTTTAAGCCACTACATAACCCATGCCTCCACTCGATATGCCTCGGGTCAATTGATCTATGGCATGCCCGTATCCTTATCTCCATCCCTAATAATCACTTCCACCTCGGCTCCACCTCCTACAATGGTAACCTCACCCGTTCTATCTCCAGGTTGTGTGTCACATTAGGTCCCATGCTAGCTTTGATTGTCATCACATCCGCTACCTCTATAGCACCCGTAGTCTCCACCATAACTTCATCCACCACCCAAAACATAGCATCATCCACACCTATTGTCTCATATATACCAGTCAAGAACTCCTACCACCCTTGGTGTCGGTAACCTCTACCCCATTTCAAAATGTTTTCCTTTATATTCCCTAATCTCTACCTCCCATCTCTACCAGGGTCACTACGAGTGTCCCACCCTCACATACCTACTACCAGCCGCCTCCTGTTTCATCAGTCATTCAGTCTGGGTATATACCCTCTATATCTGTCTCTCAATTCTCACCTACTTATTCAACACCACCATACTCTAGAATGTCATATTCTTCATATGTCCCACAACAACCTCCTTTCGCTTTGGGGTACCCAATCTTCACAACCTAGCAATGAATTTATCAAGTTAATGATGGACAAGATGCAGACATTAGAAGCATCTATTTCCAGCTCCCACAATTCTCTCACCTATGACGAGATTTGTAATGAACCTATTCACCCATCCATTCCCATTCGCCCATATCTTGTACACTGGGAGATGCCTAAGTTTAACCACTTTAATAGTAAGGAAGACCCACAACAACATTTTTGATCTTTCAAACATGGGTGTTACTTAATTTCCCATGATGATGCTCTACTTTTGTGAACCTTTCCCATGTCCCTAACTGGTCCAACATTGGACTGGTATAGTGGATTACCTAGACATTCAATCTTCTCATTTAACCAAATAGCCCAAGCCTTCTTGGACCATTTTTTTATTAACGTCATCAAGAAGGTTACTATGGTGATCTTTATTCCATGCATCAATATGACGATGAATCTATCACAGATTTTGTCACTCGTTGGCGTAGCCTAATCAACCAACTCACTTTCCAATTACCACAAACTGAACTCATAGATCTCTTCACATGAGCCTGTGCTAGACATATCTCACCTACCTTATAGGTGCAAACCTTCCGCACATTCGATGAGGCTTTCACCATGGCATGTAAGCTTGAAATTCATGCCATCGAAGAGAAGAAGATATAATTATGAAACAAGAACTCCTCGTTTAAATCACACGATACTTCCTCTTCCTCGAAACCTTAGATGAGTTATTCCAAAGCCAAGGGAACTACCAACGTAGTGGTACTTAAGGCTGGCCATGCCCATCCATCCAATCATGCTAAACCTTCATCAAATCTCGCCACTAGTCTAAGCCTTCCAATTCAAACGTGAACAAAGAAATACACCTCAATTGGGAAACCATATTCATCTATTTTAGAAAAGCTTATTAAAGCTAATGCCATCACCCTTCCTCCCATTAAACCACAAACTAGTTTTGATCCCTCTTGCCCCATACTAGGTTGGTACAAAGAAAATGACTACTGTAACTATCATCATGTAAATGGTCACAGTGACAAAAATTGTATCACCTTTAAAAACATTGTTCAAGGAATGCTCGAGAGTGGCAAGTTAGTCCTGGATAACCCTAATGCACCTACCAATCAAGACCTTCATATATTCAAGAAACCATTCCCTAACCATTCCCCATCTAATGATCAAATTGGTGATGCCTCACACAACGAAAGTAATACACATGAGGTACATGTTATCTTTACCGACTTACCACTTGATTCCCAAATATCTCTTATCCCCTCCATCGAGGAAATCCTAGCTTGAAATCCTCTACCCACATAGGAACCTACTTTATCCATTCCTCTACCCATAGAGGAAATCCCTTCACCTCCCCATACACTGTAGAGGATTCTCTCATTAGCATCGACATCATTTCCCCTTCAACTTCCTACCCAACTAACCACTACCAATTGTACCTCCTCCACCCATAGAGGAATACCCTTCATCTTCTCCACCTATTCAGGACCCAATATATTTTCCATTACCACTTGGTGACCATTCTCCATTAGCTACCCAAGATCCTGCGGACCTACTTTCGGCTCTCTTACCTATAGAGGCCAAAGCCAGTGAATTCCTATTTCTCAGACACATTTTATGGGAATCACCACTTGCTCCACATCTACCTCATCTACCACAGTGTCATTCTCATGTTTGGCCAACCGCCTAGACTATGTTGATAGGGCTTCACTTTGGGGGCATCTCTTACTCCCGGTCTCGACCCAAATGCAATCATCTTCCACTGACACTTCTACCATTTATCCAAATGAGTTTCAACAACCCAAACCACACATGAACATAACTCTTGCTACATCTTCTATTGCATCATCCTCATCTATACCCGCCTCTCTACCTACTAGCCGACATGTTCCAACACCATCACTTGTATCTAAACCCACTAGTGTTCTAGGGGTCACACCCACATCAAACCTTGCACATCCTCCTATCAGGATACACTTGACCACATCTTCCCATATACCTATTGAACCAGTCCCTCAACCTAAACGAAAAACCCAACCTTCTAATCCACACACACCACCTCACCAACTACACCTTTATCACCTTCACCCCTACCATCCATCTTGGGACCTCACCCCTCTACCTTAACAAAATATACTCTCTCTAGGGGTAAACCTAAAATTCCCTTGACCCCTTCACCACATCCTATAGCTCTACCTAGGTGAACCTTATGTCCTTCATCACCATCTATAACTTCTTTTCCTCCTATACCACCATTACCTTCTATACCTCCTTCACTACCCATGACATTTTCTTCCACCTCACCTGTACCTCCCTCTCAACCTCGACCAAATTATACCATTGCACCTCGGTTTTCCCCTTAGGTCACTTGCCCTCTCCCACCATCAGCCTCGCCATCTACATCATGTGCTCCCCTACACCTATACCTAATAAAAAATGCCAAACATCAAAAAAAACCGTTAATTTCCAAAGAGGTGGTTAAACCTACCCCTCTTTCTATTGTTGCACCTACACCAAAGAAAGTACAACCCAAATCCAAGACTACATCACCTCAACTACCACCACAACTACCCAATCTTCCAACCAAACCTACTTTCACTTCACATTATGATCCACTAGTGGGATCATACGCCACCATCTTGGCTAACCTCCTAGAAATCTCTGCTATCACTCTCCCTCCTCTTAGACCTTACGACCCTCTTAAACCTAAACCGGAAGGGTTTGACGATACTAAAATTTATGCTTACCATCGTGTGCCAAGACATGATGTTGAGAACTGTAGGGGGCTAAAGGCTGCCCTCATTCAATTATGTCCCTCTAACCCCAATTTTGATGACGATGACCTCCTAGATGATGAACCTATTTCACCCTCACCACCTTCTTCACATCTTCCTCCTACACCTATACCACAACCTCCATCCTCACAGCTCATAGATCCACCACCAAAATTTGAGATTAACATGGTTCGCATCAGAGAACTTACCACGCCTCCACCTAAATTTTGTTGCGCCCAACTAACCTCACAAGGCTTTTCTCCTCTAGTAGGTTTTTTCCCTTCATGTCGTTATACCACTTACCCTACACCTTCTCCATTTTCCAACTTCCCTCAAATCAACATGGTACATGTCACTACACATGCGCAAAAGGGAAAAGAAAAGGCAAGTGACCCACCAACCAATCCTATACCCAACATACCATTTACACCTCTACCTAAAATAACTATCTACGGCCCCACATACCCCATTTTTAATGGCGTAGCACATCACACCATGCTCAAACAACTACCCCAATATCCCCTCAAAATGTCCTTATACGATCTCATCCAAACCTCGAGTCACATCATCAAGCCCTCATGGAGGTCCTTCAATCTATTAAGGTTTTACCTAATGACCCCACACATGTAGCATCTATTATCACCCCTCATCATGTCACTTCTCTTACCACATTTCCATCTACCTCATCACCCCCACTTGTTCACCAAGTTTCTATCCTTAGTTTCTCGGATGACGAAATTTTCCCCACTAAACCGATGACCCGAGATCTGCACTTTTCATCTACATCCATGTCGATAATATACGCATCCGACGTGTTATGATCAATGGGGTGCTAGCATTAATATCATCTCCTCTCACACATTCGAACAAATGTGCATACCAACAATCGCATGCATAAACATCCATCCACGTCATGTTCATTCAATGACGCTATCACCTCTACACTTGCACTATCATCCTCCACGTTCATGTGAGTTCTCATACTATTCCCGAACTATTCTACGTGTTGGAAGGGGATTTTCGTATAATTTTTTACTCGAAAGACCCGGATTCGTGTCATGGGTTGTTTTCCTTCTACTTTGCACCATGTGTAAAGTTCAAACATGAAGGACGTCCTATACCATTCTAGTGACCCATCACCTTTCAAAACCTGCAACATGCTTTACCATCCCAATGATGTCCTTGTACACATTTAAGGCATCTACCTCCCTACCTACATCTTCTTCGCACACGACTCCATCCACGGTGCGATTCTGACCTCACCTTCGCCCAAATCTTCTATTCCCACTTCTATTGTCACTTCTACCAGTCACACATCAGCTTCCCAACTAAGCCGACACCTTCGCCGATCTAACTTCTAAAACCTCCTCCATTCTAGCCACCAATATATCAACCAGCTGATCCGATCCTTGGAAGGTGTTTTTCAATGCCTCACTATGGGGAGTATCACCTGTCAATGTCAATACATTACTTACTCCACAAGAGTATGGAAACCTTCACCACATCCTCACTATGATCACTTTGCATACGTAAGCATCTCCTTTATGGTCCTCCCCACCTTCATACCCTTCTTACCTATGGGGACTTGACATGTCCACTTACACACCCGAACCACCATAAAAAAAAAGCCACCCTTTTTGCGGACCTTGATTGCTTACCAACTACCGCTTTGCTCACACTTTCCTACACCATTGTGCAGAATGGTTTTGGCTTTAGCCTTTATGAGAAAGGTCATCACACTATTATTTCATGTACCACACATAAACACAATGATCGTATTGGAATCGGTTTTACTAAACTACCTGCCAAAATCCCTTATTGAACTCATTGAAGACATTGACCCCTCTCCACCTTCTTCACCTACCTCACCTTCACCACCTTCACCAACGGAGTTGATGGATCCTAAATCTATCCCTCCTACCTTTTTTTCCATAAATACCATTTCCTTGGGACCTCTGACATATCACCGCAATGGCGAGGCTCCTTCCTCTCTTCCTTTCTTGTATCATGACATGATAGGGGATGATAATCCTTCTATTAATGTCATTCAATGTCAAGATGATAAATCCATACTCACTTACCTTGGTGCTAAAGACTTTTACATTCACCACTCATTACCTTCTAAGACACAAACAATGTTGAATGAATCGACTATCGAAGTCAACATCCACACTCAGGATGACCCCCACATTCTCAAGATTGGCCAATCTCTGGATGTTGTTGAACAGGAAGCCCTAACTTATTTTCTTAAAAATCATAGCCACACTTTCACTTGGTCTTATGCTGACATGCCTAGCATTGATCCCACTATCATGGTCCACAATATTGTAACCATTCCCGATGCCAAACCCGTAAAACAAAAGTTGAGGAAAATGCACCTCGCATTGCTCTTCTTGTCGAAAGAAGAACTTCAACGCCTTCTCGGTTCCTTCATCTTACCCATCAATTACCCCAATGGATTTCTAACATCATTCTGTCACTAAGGCGACATGGGGACTTCACATTTTCACCAATTTCCATGTTCTTAACCTTTCTGCCTAAAGATGATTTTCCTCTACCTAGTATTGACCGGTTGGTTGACCTTACCCATGGCCATGAGATCTTATCACTTATGGATGGTTTCTCGGGTTATAACAAATCTTGCTCGCTCCGGAGGATCGACATAAAACTGCATTCATTACCCTTGGGGACCTTCTATTATCGAGTCATGCCTTTCAGCCTTAAAAACACTAGTGCCACCCATCGTGAGTACATGACCTACATCTTCCATGAAATCATGCATCGCATATTGGAAGATTATGTGGATGATCTCTTGGCCAAATCTAAACGTCGCGTCGTGAGCATCTGCCAACCTTGAAACCATCTTTGACCACCTCATGGAGTATTGCATTCGCCTTCAACCTAAAAGTGTGTCTTTGCGGTTCTCTCGGAAAGCTCTCGGGATTTATCATTTCCTTACGTGGTATAGAATTTGACCCTACTAAAGTCAAGGCCATTTTGGAAATACCTCCGCCCACTAACCTTAAACAACTTCGTAGCCTGCAAGGTAAATTGCAATCTATTCATCAATTTATTTCCCAACTCTCCAACCATTGTCAACCATTTCATCACCTTCTCAAAAAGGATGTCTCTTTCAAATGGGATGATGACTGCCACAAAGATTTTGAGGCCTTAAAACAATACCTTCTCTAACCGCCCATACTTATTCCACCTAAAGATGACCAACCATTCTACCTATACATATCAACTACTAATCACTCTCTAGGGGCCATGCTCGCTCATTGTGACGAACAACATAGGGAGCAGGTGGTTTATTACATAAGTCGTACCCTTCTAGACTATGAAACTGATACACTCACCCTGAAAAACTTTTCTTAGCCTTAGTTTTTGTTGCCACAAAACTTTTCCATTACCTACTCAACCAAAAAACCTATGTTGTGACCAACACTGACCCCTTACACTTCATGTATGCTAAACCTTACCAAAATCAACGTGTCACACGTTGGCTCATGCTCCTTGCTAACCTAGACCTTGAATTCATCCACCAAAAATCTATCAAGGGCCAGGCCATTGCTGACCAGCTCACTGATGCACCTCTTTCTAGGAATCAATCTTCGAACTTTGATTTCCTTGACGAATCCATTGCTAACCTCTCTTTGGATGATGACCCTTACCAAATGACCTTATTCTTGAATGGTTCCAAACGCGTCGGTGTGGGGTGGTGTAATTATTATCCTCATTCTTCTTGATGGTGTACCCATGCTTTTATCATTTAAACTCGACTTTGTGGTCACTAAAAATATCATCGAATACTGAAGCACTCGTATTGGGTCTCATGATTGCCTATGCCTTAGATGTCAGATCCATTAATATCTTTGGTGATTCTCAATGGTAGTAAACCAAGTCAATGGTGTTTATCAGTGTCATAATGAAATACTTCAATAGTACAAACGTTAAATCGACATCATGTTGACTACATTTGATCGCTATAAAATTCAAACCGTTCCACGATCCACCAATAAATTAGTGAATACCATGGCCTGCCTCGCTTCCCAAATACCGCTTCACCTACCGACTCAGACATCTTTGTTACCATAAAATGCATACTGAGACCATCTTATAAATCTTGTTGTGTTAGCCTCATCTGAATGGCCTCACTAAACACACAAGACCTTTGGTATAAGTAGCTTGCAGACTATCTTTCCCTTTCTATATTGCCTCCTAACCTCACACGTAATGGACAACACAAATTTCTTAAAAGGCCTCTTGTTATGTCATCATGGGAGGCCTTCTCTATAAACAAGGCTTTGATGGCATTCTCTTACGATGCCTCACCAGCTCTGAAATCCCCTATACCATTAAAGAAGTTCACGATGGCATATGTGGAGGTCACTTCAGTGGCCTTGCTTATTGCTAAACGCATTCTTCACTTAGGCTATTACTTGCTGACCCTCAATCATGATTGTTGCGACTACGTTAAGTGTTGTGTAAAATGCCAACAACATGCCAACCTCCATCACACACCTAGTCATGCCTTACAGGTCGCTCGTGACCTTTGGCCCTTCTCTCAATGGGGTTTGGATCTTGTCGGAGAGATCAATCCTCACTCTTCCCTAAGACATCAATGGATCATCATCGCTACTGAATATTACACCAAATGGGTTGAAGTCGTACCCCTCATCTCCACTAAAGCTAAGAAAATATGTGAGTTCATCAATCATCACATTATTTTTCACTTCGGTGTTCCACATCACCTTATCACTGATAATGGAAAACAATTCAAAAACAAAACTCTACAAAAACTTTGTGACACCTTTGGTATCCAACTTAGCTTCTCCTCACCATATTACCCACAAACCAATGGCCAAGCCAAATCCACCAACAAAAACCTAAACAAAATTCTCATGAAAGTGGTTAATGATCTGGGAAGAATTGGAATACGCACATTCCTTTCGCTCTTTGGGCATACCGTACTAGTATTCGTACTTCCCACTTTGCTTTACCCCATTTTCCCTGGTCTATGGTAACAAGGTTATTTTGCCTCTCGAAGTCTATATCCTGTCTATCCATATATCCCTTCAAGATATGCTCAATGATAATGACTCATCTACCAAAATGCATTAAGTGTTCCTATGACAAATGTGAACATGATCACACTTTCAAGGTCGGTGACCTCATCCTCAAGGAAAATCTACACATAACCAAAGCAAAGAAAATCAAATGGCACAAATTTTCTCCTAATTGGCTTGGACCATACATCGTGACCCATGACTATGGATCGGAGTGCTTATCGCTTGTCTTCACTGATGGTAAGCCTTCGAACACAGAGCCCCTCGAATTCTTGCATCTTGAACCATTCTATTGTTGACATCTAGTCCTACATCACTATTTATCTAATTCATGCTCATCCCTTGAGCATCATTTACCCTTTTCTTTTACGCACCTCGTCTCCAATGAATAAACAAGGATCATGTGATTACTGTCACCCTTTTGCCTTTTCTTTAATATGTGCACCACGGCTCTGCACATGGCATGACTCTCATGAATACTTTTCGTCTTCTTTTAGATGAGATCCCATGGTTGTTCACCCTTGCCTTCTCAAAAAGAACCAAATGCTTCGTTATAGTCTTTTCCATGCCTTAAAAGCCAAAAAAACAAGAAATGAATCCCTCAGAAGGACATCTTCCAATATAAGGGATCAACTCCTTGAGTCAAACTTCCAATATAAAAGATGAATCCCTCAAAAGGACATCTTCCGCCTTCAATTGTCGCTATAAGTAGACTACTCCCTCGAAGGACAGCTATAAAAATCTCACAACTCTCTACATAGTTTTTCCAAAAGAAGACTATTTTCTCAAAAATCAAAATTCGAAGCTTCCCACATCGATCAGCTTCGTGAAGACCTCAAGGAGCCATATATTCATCCCATATAGACTTCCCACATCGATCAGTCTATCTCAAAAAGAAAAAGAAAAAGAAAAACAAGCTTTTTCATCATGGACTTGCCTATTGTGATCTTGGCTCTATTGCCCATGGCATTCCTTTTCCCATTTTTGACCCAATTACCTTCACCTCCTCACCCGTTGTCTCTTCACCTCATACTGCCTCAAGGGACCTACTGAACCTACGAAATTTGGTGATTCTGTGACTATTCTTCACCTTTAGATTAATCAATCATGCAATGCCTTTAGGGTCTTACGTTCACTAGCCTCTCTGTAGATGTGTTTCATACGTTTTGATCCTTGCTAATCGGGTGGCTTTCTTGCCCCCTCCTATCTTTTCTCTTCTTCATTACCTTTTGATCTTCCTATATAGGACTAGACCCTCGACACCTACCTTTTGGGGTTTTCTTCTCACACCTCAATCAACCTAAAATCACCTTTACCTATCTACCTATATTCCACCTAACCTAATCAACCTTGACCTAATCATACCCATGGCCTAGAATCAACACTACCTATCAACCTAAAATCACCCATACCTATTTACCTGTATTCCACCTTGACCTAATCATACCTATGACCTCGAATCCAACCTCACTATCAACCTACCTACCTATTCTAGCTATCTTCTCATATTCTTTCCTAGCTTATGGGAGAACTACATCAGTCTGAGGTCCCTTTTCACTAGGACTATGTAGGCAGCACTTCTAGGGCATGGGGCCCTGGAAGGTTAGCTCGGCCACTCTTTACCCTAACCATTTTTCCCACCTTTACCTGATTTATTGTTCATACATAAAACCTCAACATCTAAACCATATACCACATAACTTTTACCACTTATATTATTTCTCATTTTCATACATAACCAACATTTTCCTTATTTTACCCCTACCTCGGCTTTACCCGTCTTTGGCAATGACGTATCTACCTGGACTGGAAAAATCTTTGTGACCTTTACACCAATGTGCTCACTATACCTTATGACACTATTACTTGTGTTGTTTGACCTAATGACCTTACCTTGCCTATTGTCGTGCCCATTTATCCCGACCTACTTAGGTGTGCGAACATACCTAAATGTTCTTGCACTAATCTATGTTGTTCTTCCCGACCTTATCATATACCTTGGATACCGAAATCACTTCAACCTTGTTTATATAAACCTATCGACCTTAGATGATGTAGAGCTTACAAGCTCTTCAACACAATCTTGTCATAGTTTATACGTATGCATGTGTTCAACTACCACTACCTTTGACCTTGGGCCATTTACCCGTTTACCTATATGCCCGATTTTCCCTTTACTCCTTTCCCCATTTTTCCTATTCTTCTTCACATCCACTTTTATCAAACCACTCGTCGATGTACTTTTCCACCTCATCGGTTTAAGGTTTAAGGAGATCACCCTCATTCCCACTTGGGGCAACCACACTCTATTCTTGTTCACGTCGCTTACCAATACAAGCTACGCAATAAGAAGGGGCAAAATGTAGACACCGAAATCATGTCGTAATCACCCTGGTCCCCTACCAGAACCCTATAATCATTTCCTCATCCTCAACACTTTAGCACTTACCTCTTACACCCCACACATTTTAATTTAATTACTTTAATTAAATTAATGCCATTTATCTCCATACATATTAATTTAATTATTTAAGTTAATAGCCTTATTTCCACTCACATATTAATTTAATTATTTACATTAAATTAATTCACCACCCTCACACACCTATTTAATAAAATTTCCTTTATTAAATGCACTTCACCTAACCACCCCATCATTTGACCAATTAACTTAAACCCGGAACCAATATCCTAAATAAAACCTAACATTAGACCTATCCCCTCACCTCACATTAAAAGCCTCCTAATGTCGGTTTTCATCCTAAGAAAAAGAAGAGACCCTTATCAAATGGCGGAACAACTTCCTGAGGTAATTTTTGAACAAACCCGAGATATCTCACCTAAAGCTGACGTTGGTTTACCTAAACCGATGTCTATTCCCCTAAACCGATGCCGGTTATCTGGGATGGACCAAATGGCCTATTTAGACCCATTTACAAATTTGTAATAGGGGTTGGTTGTTGATTGTTGGTTGTTATTTTGAAATACTTTCAATCTCGAATTTGATCTCTCTGAGACATAGTAGTAGAACGAAGACTGATTGGAGATCAACAAAGGAAACCAAATACACTGGCACAACAGTGAAGCTTTCTACCCAGCATTCTCCAACACAACAACCTCTTCATCATTCTTGGACCCGTACGTCACGAAGAGTAAGTATCCTCCTATAATCTATTTCATCTCGCTTCTCCACATCTACAATACTTTTGGGTAAAGGAACTTAATCTTTCACCCTTTGTCCATTCCCTCTCTCTAGTTTCAGCCACCTTCTATACCCAATCGTCTTAATACCTTGCCCAATTATCTATCTGACCTCTTCAGTAATCTCAAACCTTCGCAACATATTTACACCCCCTCTGTGATCAATCCCTACCTTCCACCAACTCCACTTTTACCCCAAAACTCCCAAAACTTAGACTATGTGATTTTACCAGTTCCCGACCTGACCGTCATCGGTTCTCTCTAACCATCGCTAATTCTGATAAGAAGCTGTCATCAATTTTGTAGAACCGTGGTGGTATCTATTTTCCCTTATCTTTGCCAAAACAACAACCTATTTGTGACTCACATTCAACCTGACCTCATTGTTCCTAGCCTATACCTACCTGAACACCTATTTGACCTTCAGATTTGTATCTAACCTAGCCTGTTAGCTCATATTCACCTATAACCAACCTATTTGACCTCTGGATCTCCTTCTAGCCTAGCCTATTAGATTAGATCTAGCCTATTGCATTTGTATGAGATGCCTAAATCATATTAAACTACAGTAGGACAATATTTACTTTATTTCAGCATTGAATTGTTTTAAATAGTGGACTGACAGCCATCTAGGAAGTATCGTACTTCCAGGATCTAGCACATGCTAGGTAGTCCACTGCATATATCATTTAACTCTCTTTTGTGGTCTTGTTTTGGTTCTTATACAGGTAGTTCCTCCTAGCCAAAAGGAAGGTCTCATAATCACTTTGATTCGAGTTCGGATACGTGCGCATACTGACCTTGACCATCTCAAACTAGGAAGTCCTCTTACCACCTTTACCTTATCTATTTAGTCAAATACTTCTTAGAAAACTAAGAAATCGGGTGAAACAAAAACTTCAACCTTATGACCAGATCGAGAGATTGAGTCTTGGGAGACCCATTGAGGGAAGTTTGATGTATTTTCATTATAGGCAAATGGCCTTCTCGGACACAAAGTAGGATCTATGTACTAGAGACGAGAGGCTTGAGACAAGATATCTTGGCGGAGGCTCATCATGCACCTTATTCAGCCCATTCGGGGGTCAAGAAGATGCACGCCACCTTGAGAGAATTAGACCATTGAAGAGTTCTACGGAGAGTTGTAGCTCGGTTTGTGTTGTGTTGTTTAGAGGTTCATAGGGTGAAGGCCAAGTGTCGACATCCATTAGCCTTCTCTACTGCATGCCAAACTAGAGTGGAAATGAGACACCATTTTTCCGTATTTCATTGTTGGGCTAAGGACATCAAGATACCTCCACGATGCCATTATGGTCATGGTGGATAAATTGAGAAAGTGGTTCACTTTTCTCCGGTGAATACCACCTATATAGCTAGTGTAGTGGTGTGAGTATACCTTGATGAGATTGTCAAAATGCATGAGATTCCATGGAAGATTATCTATGACCGTGATCCCTTATACACATCTCATTTCTGGACTACCATGCAGTAGGTTCTTGGGACAAGCATCAACTTCAGTAAAACTTATCATCCATAGACCGATGGATAGATAGAGTTGGCGAATTAGATCTTGGAGGATATGTTGAGGATGTATGTCATGGACCATCATTCTAGGTGGGAAGAGTACTTGTATTTAGTGGAGTTTTCCTACAACAAGAATTTTCAGATTTAGATTAGCATGGCTCCTTTTCAGGCATTGTATGGTAGAGAGTGTAGGAATCCATTGATTTTGGATAATTTGGATGAGGACGGGGTTTCTCTTGGGTTGGCATTAGTACAGGGATATAGAGCGAAGCAGGTTGTTTTGATTCGAGAGAGGTTATAGGAGGATCAACATAGACAGAATAAATATGCAAATCGAGGACATATCGTACTTTTGAGTTGGGCATGAAAGTATTTCTTCATGTCAAGCCCCATAAGATCCCTATCCATTATGGAAAAGGATTTATGTTATCTCTTATATTTTTGGCTCCCTTGAAGATCTTAGAGTGTATCGATCCTTTGGCCTATTGTCTATCATTGCATTACCTAGAATGTCTCATGTGTATTATGTATTTCATGTTTTTGTTCTTAGGAGATACATTCCATATCCCTCTCATGTTTTGGATTTTACCACATTGTAGGTTTTAGGGGATCTCGTGTGCATCATAGAGTGCAAGACCCTGGACCTTCGAGGCCGCAATATTAACCAAGTGTGGGTCCAATAGGATAGGTACGATGAGACCGCATCCACTGGGAGGATGCTTTACTTTATTTCAAGCCCAATTTCCTCATCATTTTTAGTGACGTCCAGGAGGAAGTCGAGTCTAAGGGGAGGGGGATGTAGTGCCCACTCCTCTTCGACACTATTTCATTTTGATGATTGATATTGTTGGACTGATACTTAGACATTTGAGTATTATGTTTTGATAAGTAGATGATGGATTATGCCTATATTTAGACTATTAAAATCATGTTGTTTACATTTTTATTATGATGCACTAGATGGTGATGATAGATAGTTATATATGTTGATGATGTCGATATTCTGATTTTATACTAACATGTCGTATTTTGGATGCATAGCATATGATTGGATGTTTTAAGTAAAATTATGATTTTATGGATGTCAAAATAAAATTTATTATAAAATGGTGGATAATAGAATTTCTAAATTTGAATGATGGGGTAAGTGCACCAAGTTGGTGGACAATTAAGTGGACATAAAAACCCAAAATTTAGGTACCGCGAGTGCGGTTTCTAAATCGCACTCACACAATTGTTTTTATAGGCTCGGTGATTTCGAACCTAAAGCTGTGATCACAACAATTACAACTTTTTCAAGTTGTAATACTTGTGGAGGTTGATAACTAGAAAGTTGAGTTAGAGACCTATAAATCCACCCATTCTAGAGAATCACACTCAACAATGACAAATTCGATACAAAATGCACAAAAACATGTCAATTTTTTGTCTATGTGGCCCAAAGTAGCGTCGAGCTACAAAATGAGTGCATATCATTGGACCCGGTGAGTGTCATACAATCCTCGTAGTTAGCAATTTTTGTTCCTCTATCAACCAAAAATATCTGCATAACTATGGAATTTTCTTGAGAACCTCGAGCCATGTTTTCATACACCATTCCACTATGCTCTTTGCATCTTTCAATTTAGCACCATCTTTGTACTTCAACTCTTCTCTTGTAAGATCTCTTTTCACACATGCCCCTGCACCGTCATGCTCTCCTTTTCCATATCCAAATCGGTGAAACTCCAAATATGTTGCACACCCATCTTGATGTGCATCCTACTCATCCAATAAAACATTCATGCATTCTTAAACTGAGACATGCAATTATCTGACCATATTTAATGTTGTTTGAAGTGGATGTCTCTATCAAACAAGTTTCCATAAAGTAATGAAAACACCCTTGCAAAATTCATAGAATGAGTATGATCATCACTAATATAAAAGTGGTACTCTCTTTTAAAATGTCGATCATTCTTTGTCAGATCATGTCAAGAGAATGTATAAATGTTATATGCACAAAAATAGAAATTTGTATCTTGAGTTGTAATATTGTGATTGAACATCCATTTTTTTGTTGTAATGTGTAATTCTCTACAAAATCGACCCACTTTGAACAATAGTACCAATAGGAAATGTGTCTTTTCATATCTTGAATTGTTCATCCAACCATCGAGCTCATGTGTGTATGCCTAAGCATACTCATAAACAATTTCATCCCTAAATTTTCTCATCAATTAAAAAACATGTATATGTTCGTAACTAGCTCACACCATTTAGACTATTTTCTATCTTTCAACCGGTATGCAACTGATTTATATTTATCAAACTCAACTAAATTATTTGCTATTGCTCCTTCAATTTTCTCATGGATGTAACTTTCCAATTTAGGTAATCTACCACATGTACCACAACTTCCATCTAAATAATTGTGACTATAAAAACTTGTCCAAATTGTTTTTCACAAAATATCGTAGGAATAAAATCCTGGAAGATATTGGTGGAACTTGAACACCACATTCCGATAACACGCTTTGAATGAAAATAGAACGAATACATAAAAATTTAGCATAATGCATAGCAAATTCAACATGTTGCCTACAACAAGTGGTGTGAGCGTGGTTGATTTTCACATAGAATGGTTTTAACATTTCAAAAAAATATTGACTAATTTTAATTTCCAGATGCTCTTGTTCAAACTTACGAAAAATTGAGTTTGAGTCATATATAAGAAATGCTTTGGATGTGGTTCGTGATTAATAGAACCAACTCTTCGTTTTACAACATCTCTTGTATTAGGTGAAACTCTAGTGTTATCATGCCAAAATTGAATAACAAATTCTCTTATAGCATTAGTATTATATTTGTCCTTACGCGGTGCTCTAGCAAAAAATGCCCAAAAATTGGTGTTATTGAGTGATTGAAGGATATTATGTCTTTCAATTGCTTTCATCAGATTTTTTCAATTAACTTGCAACATTCGACTTCTTTGTGTAATCAAACGTTGTTTTTTATTGATTCACTTACAACACTAGTAGCAAGTACACAACGCATAATATTACTATCCCTAGTGCGTCTCTTGACACCAACAGTGTGATATGCATCATGAAGGTTTTCAAAATTTTACTGAGTTTTAACCACGTATATTAGATGTTGTCAATCCTAAGGTGTTTAATGTAGGTCTCATTTTATTCAATTTCATCAAACTAACCAACAATCGACATCTTTGGGAATCATTTAAAATTTCAAAATGATTATCCCAAATTTCAGATGGCTTTTCTTCGATTTTCTGCTTGAAAGTTTCTCACATTGGTTTCAAAATGTTTTCATCAATTTCAATAAAATAATTAGGTTTCTTACGAAAAATCCTAGGATGTGTTTTTGTCAAATTTTGCTTGTCTTCGGTTTCAACTCAATTTATTTATTCACATTTTCATTGTCTCCTTCAATTTCAACATTTGCTACATCATGAGCATTTAATTCTTCTTCAACATCGATAAGAAAAAAACTTCATCACAAGTATTTAATTCAACTTCAACATCGATGTAGAAATATTACATGGTTCCTCATTGCTTCTGATAGTAGGAGTTGAAGATAAACCTCTTCTTGATTCACGAAGATTCCGCATTCGCTCGAGTATTTTGAAATATGTTTGTCTCTAATTTTTTTGGTATTTTTTTACTTAATGACTTCCTTTTTTGACTTCATTTCTTGTCTCCCATGATGTTTTGCTTCTAGTGATAATAAAAATGTGCAAAAATGACAAAAATTGCAGATAATTCATACGGTAAAGTCAAGCGGTAAAAAAATCAAATGGTAATTAGAACATTAGGATGCGTGTAAATATGATTTATGAACCACGATCGTGCTTTACAAATGCGCTCGTGGTTTATAAAGTGCGATCGCATTTCTTGTTTAAAAACCCGTGATTGTGGTTCTATCTGTATCATCAAATCCAACCCTAAGGCTCGGGAAATCTTTGTTTTGCCCAACCAAAGCTATGGAAGGTCATTATGAAGTGTAAAGGGTCAAAAAACTTCAAATTTACTCTTCCATAGACTTGAACCATGCTGAAAAACTGAAAACATTTCACAAAAATGGTGCCATCACGTAGGGGAGACTGTTAGCTTTATAGAAATATTGATTTTAAAGTGAATAGAATAAGATAAATATCATTTTATAATTTTTTACTAATAATTGGTCTTTAAGATATTTTTTCTTGTGAATGTTCATGTCTACGTTTAAGACTAAAAATTTTTTTGCTTATCAAATGTGATAAAACTTATACCATCCCAAGCGTGGAGAAATTCTATACATGATATATATATATGTATGTATGTATGTATGTATGTATGATTTCGATATTTTTGATATAGTTATGGTGGGAAAATGGAAAGCGCTCCGTTTTCTAAATTTTTTCAAACCACTTTCATAGAAAAAATCATTAAAAAAATATTTCTCGAAAAAATACAAAATAAAATCCATCCCAAGATAGACAACTACATCTAACTTTTCACCAAAGGAAAAAAATAACAAAATTTGGTCATCCAAATCGTGGGCAAACGGACTACAATCTTATAGGTTTTTTCAAAATAAAAACCAATTCATATAATTTTGAGTGTTTAATATAGCTAAACTTTTCCGTTTTTAAAAAAATTAGTATTTTAGAAACTAGATTCTGGATGCTACGATTCATATTTATATATTTTTTTCTAATTTTGAGTGCACATATTTCTAATAATCCCTACAAGTTGAGATTTTGTTATTTTTTGCAATATGACTTCCACTTATGACCCCTTTTTTGTCCACAACTTAGTGTACTTATCCGATGATTATTGATTTTATATGCATATTGTCTCAAGGTTGTTAATACAGTAAAGGCCGAGAGGTATTTTGTTTGTGTTTCAGGACACTTTATCACATACATCGAAAGGGGATAGGGGACCAACCATGGAAGGATGTCGGTGTTGAGAAATGAGGCCAAATTTGATAACTTATGTAATGTTTAGTGTTTTGTTTGTTGCATGCCTAGTTAGGAGGTTTCACATGGGGGTGACCTCACATGTGTGGCCATGGGGTGAATGTGTTCCTTTCTTTTAATTTTTTTCATGTGCTTTATTAGTGTTTTATGTATTTAAAATTTTGAATTGTTGTCACTTTATTATCATGTAATAATGTGTCTTAATTAAGCTAAATCTTCCTTATTTGGTTAACTAAAATAGAGATGTGACAAATAGTTAATTATGAGGTTAGATGGTCCTTGTTGTAAGTAAGATTTATGTTAATTTATGTGTGTTTTACTCCACCCCAACTTCAAATTTTGAATTTTGACTTTGGGGGCCTTTTTGGAGGCTTGTGGGACAAGCTAAGCTTGTCCCATACCTCTTAAATTTACCCAAAACCCTACCTATGGGTTGGGAAGTTTATTTTTGACTTGTTTATTCCTTTTTGAGTGTAAAAGAGAGAAAATAATTGCACTTTCCTTCTACCTCAATTAATTTGGTCCTTAGAAAGCATGGTGTGCAAGTTTGTGAGCCATGTGGGTTTTTCATAGTTCTTACAAGTTCATTGATTATCTTGGACTTGGTGTGTTGACTTGAGTGTGGGAATGGAGGAATGATGAAGTGACATCCTACATGGAGCCACCTCATCATCCTCACATTCCATTTCTATTTATTGTTGGATTTTAATGGAATGGGGTTACTTGTTCATTTTCTTCTTGTGCACTTTTAGATTTGGAGCTTGTTGGAGTGCTTTTGGGAGATTGCTTGGCTTGGAATTGAAAGAGGCTTGTGAAGTTTTCTTGGAACTTGATGGAGAGATAGGCTCTCTATCTGTGTTACTTTTTATCATGCTTGTTTTAATGAAATGTTGTGTTTGTTAAAATTGTTTAAGTCTTATGAATTTACTTTTGTGTTGGCTAGGTAGAATGCCTTAAGTTGGGTGTGGGAGAAGGGCTTATGGGAAAATTGGGGAGGGAAAAGGGAGTTTTGTGGAAGCATGTATTTTGTGTGAGTGTGATTATGACTGAAAAGGAAATCATGGTTATTTTGTTGCATACTTGCAAGGGAGAGATAAGGATTTTGTGTTGATTGTTTTGTGCACTTGGAGGCTTAGGGTGAAACTCCCACTTCACTTGGGAGGCATAAGGAGGTGGTTTCTTATATCCATTTCCCCATTTGGTTTGATTTAAAACCTTTGTGTTGTTTTGAGAAGGTTTCAAACTTGTTGGTTATGTCTTCTTTGTTGTGTTGAATATTTTGAAATGCATGTTATATGTGGAAGCCATGTTGTTGTAAAGTTGTCAAAGTTGCTCAAGACCCCTCATGGTTCCTTGGTTGGGGCTCGGGGCCATTAAGGGGATGCCATATCTTCTTAATGGATTAAGGTTGGGTAGAGAGCGTTTCTACTTCTTCTTCCCTTGTATTTTGGTCCTTTTGTGAAAGTTAAAGAAATAATTCTTTGGAGCTACCATTGGGAGAAGACATGAAAATTGGAGACTTGAAATTTGGCCTTGTGGATAGCCCTAATGTTGTAATTGTTCAATATATTATTCCCACTTTAAGTGGAAGGTTGTAAAATTTTGTAAGCTTGAGATAAACTTGTTGTATTACTTGAAAATCCCTTGATCTTGTAAACTCCTCTAAGAGTGTTGTATGAGATGTGTGATTTTAAAATGTATTAGTATTGTGAAAGGAAACTACCAATTTATCACATTTTAAAAAATTGTTCAAGTCTTGTGAATGTGCTTGTGTGTTGGTTGGGTAGTAGGCCTTAATTTGGGTGTGGGAGAAGGGCTTATGGGACCATTGGGGAGGGAAAAGGGAGTTTTGTGAGGCATGCATTTGGTGGGAGTTTGATTAGGAGTTTCACCTATGGGGAGTGAAAAGGAAATCATGGTTTTTTTTTGTATACTTGCAAGGGAGAGATAAGGATTTTGTGTTAATTGTTTTGTGCACTTAAAGGCTTAGGAGAAACTCCCACTTCACTTAGGAGGCATAAGGAGGTGGTTTCCCATAGCCCTTGCTCCATTTGGTTTGATTTCAAACCTTTGTGTTGTTTTGAGAAGGTTGCAAACTTGTTGGTTATGTCTTCTTTGTTGTGTTGAATATTTTGAAATGCATGTTGTATGTGGAAGCCATGTTGTTGTAAAGTTGTCAAAGTTTATCAAGACTCCTCATGGTTCATGTAACCCTTATTTCACCCGGTTGAAATAGTGGATTGAATCACGACCCCGCTTGAAGGAACCCGAGAAAACTCATCCAGATCCTGCAAATTGGTTGCAAGAAGATTCAACAATGGAGTGGCAGAGGCCAAGAAAGATCAAAGGACCCTATACAGAAAGAAAACGACTCTGTCGGGCCGTTTCTACATCTTAAATCCATCCTCCAAGTTATAGGCAGGCAGAACTATAAAATAACAGGGTCAAACAATAAGGATCAATGCTACAAAGAAGCCAAAAGAAGGAAGAACAACGAAGAGTCATTCCTCGGGCTTGAATTGGTTCAGGAAAAGGGAAAAATGACTAAGTATGGAGGAAGAATTGGAAAGGGCCACGTGCCTTAATGGTGTTGTTTTAAGGGTGAATCCAAAAGGAGAAGTCCAAACTTGCACCAGGCTTCCACGCGTCCAAAGTCCCCAAAATTTGTGGAGGTTGAGAAACCTTTGACCGAGAGCAAAGTGTGCCAGTGTCACTTGGCACAAATTCACAAAGGGAACCTAGGGCAGAGACTCAAACTTGCGCTAGCCCTCCACGTAGCCAAGGGTCAAACAAGGTCAAAAGGTGGGCTTCAAAATTGGTTAAGTATAGAAGTGCAAGTGGAGAGTGCCGCGTGTCAGCCTGGTGCATTTCCAAGAGTCAGTCCCTAGGTGGAAACCCAAATGAGCATGAGGCCGCCACATAGCTCAAAATCTAAAAAGTAAGAAGGACCGTTGAACAGTCCACAAAGTAGTGGAGGTAGACAAGTGTCAACTCGATGCTCCTCCAAAGGAAAACTTTGGGTTAGATTTGCAAACATGCATGGTGCCTCCACGTGTCCTCAAAGGGGGCAGAGTTAGTTGAATTTTCAAAGCATTAACAGCCTGGGCAGAGGGTTGCCAAGTGTCTCAAGTACATTGTTTCAAGGGAAAATGGAAAAGAGATTCTCAAGTAAGCGCCAAAGTGACACGTGTCCTAGGGGAAAGCAGGGAGTCGGGGAAAAGGTTAGTTTTTTTCCCTTTGCCTCAAAAGGGGTAAAAGTTCTAAAAGACCCGCGACTCTGCCCAAGAGGGAAAAACTCAACATAAAGACCCAAGTCAAAGCCAAGGCAAGGTGTCGGGAGAAAAGTGAAAAAAATCTTTTGTCCAAAAGGCATAAAGGTAAAAATGGAAACGTGTTTCCCAGCCAACCAAAAGGAGCCACATGTCCAGACGGAGTTTCGGGGCTGCAGAGGTTTTTGAGTTTTGCATTTTTTGTGCAAAGGGCCAAAAGGTAAATTGCGGGCCATGGACCCAAATTTTTTTTCCAATCTGGCTGCCACGTATCCCAATCAAAAGAGGGACCCATTTTCAAGTTGTTTTCCTGCCTATTTGTACAGAATCAATGCAAAACTTCAAAGGGGCATATCTTTCGACTCAGGGCTCAAGAGATTACGAATCTAATATTGTCAAAAATATCTTGACCTTGTCTACGCCATGGGAGTCTAAAACTTAATTTTTGAGAGGGTAGGTGGAAAAAAAAGGAGAAAATCTTTGATATTTCAATGCAAGATCATCAGTCTCAACAACCAAATTGGATTCGATCTATTTCCGTTGTTTCCTCTTCCTTCAAGGCACTGAATCGAGGATTGATGCAGTAAAGATGGATTCGGGGTAGATTTTAGTAGAAAACATTAACAACGGTGGTTGAGCTTCACCCACATTTTCTCGCTTCTCTCTCCCTTTTCTTCTCTCAGATCGATTCTATAAATACAGGGGACATGATTCATTGTAAAGGGTTGGATATTCTTAGTTTTGTAGGCTCCCTTCTCCTTCTAGCAAAGGATTTGTTGGTTTCAGGCCTTCCTTTAAAATTATCTTACATTTCGCCTCTTGGCTATTCTCGTAATGAACTCGTATCAATCTATTACAGCAATAAAATATGTTTTTGATCAATCTCATATCCTTCTTGTTTCTTTTGCTTCTATCTGATCTCTCGTTACAGATCTGGTTGTCTGTGTTTGTTTATTGTATGCATTTTATTAGTTTGTGTCGAAGGCAAACTAAGTATTCATCATTCCTTTGGTGCATCACCTGGTAGTTTAGTTATTTCTCATTTCTGTACTCTTTTATCCCTATCTCCTTGGCAAGTCTTAGACTAGGTATAGATATAGATCCTCTACAAATCCTCACGTATGCACCTAAATAGAGGAATAAGGAACCAACCTTTAATCTGGAGAGCTTTTCCAATTTGCAAGGTCCAACACCTTCGGAAAAGTTCCATGTTATGCAATCACTAGCAGTTTGGCATGCCCAAGTGGGAGTAAGAAGTCTCTATCTTATTACAGTAGGAATTGATGTACACTTGTTGTGATTCTAGATTTTAAGAAGCTTTAAAATTTTACATGTGGAATCTCCAAAAGAAACAAATCTACTGGTTTCAATAGCCCAAGCTAGGGAGATTCATGAATCTCACCCGGTCTAGAGCAAGGAAAGAAGTTATATTTGAATACTTGCGTCTATCCTCAGGCAGACAAAGGAGAGGAAGAAGAGTTCAGAGGTCTCCATCTCCACCAATCATGGCTTTATCAACACCTCCTCCCAGTAGACCATTCATTCAACTAAGAGGGGTACTTTTCAGGTATCGATCGAATGGCTCAACCAAATCCTTATGTTAACTTCATTAGTAGTAGTCCACTCACCTTGATTGCACAAAACCCAATTCCGATTAAGATTAAAGAGCATCCCACATTTCACTAGGGAAAATCAAACTTCTCCTGGTGACCATGTCTAAGATATTACAAATGTCTACATGATCCACAAAATCCATGAGATGGACATTACAGTTAAGTTGCTCACCTCTTCATTTAAAGGGAAAGCTTTGCAATGGTTTAGAAGTCTCGTGCTGGGCTCTATCCGAGTGAAATCATCTATACATGGCTCTTCAATTTGGAGAGAAAGGTGATAACTTGTCTTTATTGGAACAACTAACAACAATCAAGAGAGCCCCAAATGAGTAGCTGATAGACTTCAACCTCAGATTCCAATGGACCTGGGATAGGATTCCAATGCAGTAATAAAGCCCACTAATGAAGGTACCTTCTTATAATTTCTTAGGGCTTTAAATTCGATGATTCATCAATGGGAGGAACTACATTACTGCAGCCTATAGCCTCTTGATACGGTGAGAACCATTTGATTCAAGATGGAAAAATCATTTCTAGGCCATCCATGCCTCTGTACTCGAGTTAGGAAGCCCATATACTAGCCAAGTTCCTACATTAGCTCCTATACCAACCCCCATGAGACAAAGCTCAAATTTTGAAGCTTCCACTTCATCATCTACTACCGATAAAGAGTTTTAGGAAGTGATAATGAACCAATTTCAGAACTTTGGGAATGAGCTAGTGACCATCAAAAGACAACAAGCTCAGAGTTTTAGGCCATACCGTGCCCAGGCCCAATATCAAGCCACACCCCAGTATCAACAGAATAGGCCACCACCTCAGACTGTGAATCAAATCTAGAACCAAGGATATCCCCAAGCTGCTAGACCTTTTAGGTCAGTATGATCCTAACACAACTTCAACATCAAGGGCATTGGTTCCTACACAGAACAATATGGCACAGGAATACAATTGGTGTTTTCCATGTAAACAGCCACATAACCAAGCAACATGCTTTAATGGTGCTCTAAATCAGACTAGTATGGTGCCACAAGAACCTAGTCCAGGAGGAAAATCAGCAACAAGGAGCTCAACAAGGTGGCCCCCCAAACAAGACTATGCTTGTCAACTGGCAGGCCGAAGACTTATGTGGGATGAATTAGTCCCCTCCTCAAGGTGTGGCTGCCAACACATGGTCCAAAAGGAGAAATATTGGAGAGGGCCAACCACTGAGCCTAGGTGACCCTCAACCTTCCATTGCTCCACAAGGTCCTAGTGCTCCAAGTACAACTCCCAACATGCTGAACCAATCTAGACCACCTCCCAAACCCAGTCAAGCACTGGTTGTAATAGCCCATGTGCAAGAAAGAAATGTGTCTAGGAAGGGGCAGCAAAAGATGGCTCATTCAATATTATTGAGCAGATGAAAAGGAAAAGTGTGAACATTTCACTATGGGAGTCACTTTGGAAATTTTAGAGCAGAGAGGGATATGTTGTAGACTGCCATGCAGAATTGGTCAAGTTCAAATCACCCCCTAACCAGCAAGAAAGAGTGCTTGCCAATACAGATTCAGCCTGGGAGGAACCACGAGAGCAACAAGGTAAAAACATGAGACCTCCTCCCTTCTATGTCTCATTAATTATTGGAGACAAATTAGTACACAATTGTATGATTGATTATGGGGCTAGTAGTTCTATGATGCCCAAACAAATAGCTAACCAGTTGGGTCTCCAATATGAGGTTATCTCTAGAGGAGTAGTTCAATTAGATGGGACAACAGTGACCACTGTGGGAATCATCAAAGATCTGAGTCTCACTCTACATGCCTAGCCCCAATGTAACTATCTTGCAAAACATGTCCATCATAGATTTGCCACCACATTTTGCTTTGTGTCTATCTAGGGACTTCACTGCCAAAATTGGAGGCTACCTGTCTGTTGATTGGTCACATATGCTCTTTAGGAAAAGGTATGGAGCAAAGGCCACAATCAGATCTAAACCTATTGTTGATTATCATATTGAACCCTATGTTCCTATCCCAATCAACGCCAACTACTCAACTTTTGATCAAGAGGACCTCTTAAGCACTTCTAAAGAAAATACCAAGGTGGGATGTATCCCAGACTTGACTCTTGATGATTGGGCCAACAAAAGCCATGCTTTTGACCCCTATAGAGAAATGGAAGAATCTGAGCTAGGTGTCTACTACCTATGGGAAGAGAACCAGCCTCTGCTGATCTAATCAAGAAAGAATACAAGGATAACAATGAGGTGTGGAAATTTTTCTTTGATGGTTCAAAGATTAGACAAGAAGCTAGATGAGGAGCCATGATTATGTCCCCCAGAGGTATGAGATATTATTCAGCCTTCAGATTCCAGTTCGCATGCTCAAATAACACTACTGAATATGAGGCTTTAGTCCAAGGTCTTCAGTGGGCAAGGAAGCTGGGAATCAAGAACTTGCAAGTATTCAGTGATAGTGAGTTGGTTGCTAATCAAGTAAGAGGACTAAATGCTGTTAAAAATGACCTACTCAAGAACTATAAGAGTAGGGTATGGGATCTCATGGAAGATTTCAAGGCTTTCAGCATTGTGTCCATACCTAAAAAAGAGAATGAAGTTGTTGATAGACTTGCAATAGTTGGAGCAGCATTTGATGTGGTGGAAAACATCAAGAGAGATAAAGAACAACCACATATCCATGTGGTTGTGAGGCCGGCAGTGCCAGATAATAATACATGCTGACAAGTGTTTGAGAATGATCAGCAAATCATCAATTTTTTGCAAGAAGAGGCTGAATTCTCGGCCCATAATAAAAAAAAACTAGAATAGCAATATGGGAACTAGATAGTACAACAAGATACAAACAAGCTTCCCAAAGGCTTAATGACACTAGAATCCATTTTCAATCCTAATGATCAGTTCAAAAATAAAATACTAACATGTAGGTCAAGGGAAAGGATTTAGAGTCAATCCCAGTTGGAGAAGGCAAAACACTTCAAATTGACAAGGTGGCCACCAAGCGGAAAGGTATGAATTCATACAACTTTGCCAAGAGTTCCTTGACATGTTTCCTTGGAGTTATGAAGACCTAAGGGGTTTTAATCCAAAACTAGCACAACACACAATTGAATTGGACCTAGTTGCTCACTCTAGCAGCGAAGGCGAGACCAATCAACCCACATATTGAGCCTCACGATGAAAAGGGAGCTGAACAAACTAATAGAGGCAAGCATCATATTTCCAATTAAACACTCTAGTTGGGTTGCAAATCTGGTCCCATCGGAAAGAAAATGGATAAATCAGGTGTTTGTGTGTGACTTCGAGGTTTTGAACAGAGCTTCCCTCAAAGATCACTACAAACTCCCTTCAATGGAACATATTTTCAAGTAGTAACTGCAGGTCGAAATATTTTCTCTCTTAGATGGCTATTCGGGATACAATCAGATCATGGTGAAAGAAGATGATCAATTCAAAACTGATTTCACCACCAAATGGGGCACCTATGCATACAAAAAAATGCCATTTGGACTGTCCAATGTTGGTGCTACTTTCCAAAGAGCCATGGATATGGCATTCAAAGGGCTAATCAACCAGATAGTGTTGATATATCTAGATGATATCATTATGTTCTCTAAGAATGTGACAGACCACCTTTTCCATCTAAGGTAGGTGTTTCAAAGATGTAGAATATTTGGGGTGTCTTTGAACCCCAAAAAATGCATATTCTTGGCCCATGAGGGCAAGATTTTGGGCCACATTGTGTCTAAGGAGGGTCTGGCAATTGATCCAGAAAGGGTTGAAGCAATAAAATCACTACCATTGCCAAGTCACAAGAAGGCTCTTCAAAGCTTCTTGGGGAAGATCAACTTTGTTCGAAGGTTTGTCCCAAACTTTGTTGCTCTGGTTAAGCCAATAACACTGATGTTGAAGAAGAGATTAGCATTTAGATGGATAGCTGAAGGAAAGGAAAGCTTTGAAGCTATCAAAGAGGCCATATCACAGCCCCAACTCTTGTAAATCTAGATTTTTCCAAGGACTTCATATTGTATGCCTTTGGCGGAAATGACACTATCTCTACAATCTTGGTTCAATAGAACAAAGAAAAATCAGAACAACCAATTACTTTCTTCAGTCAGAGTCTAGAAGACTATGAGGTGAGGTATTCCTTCATTGAGAAGCAAGTCCTGGCGGTGATCAGAGGACTGAAGAAGTTTAAGCATTTGGTGTCAAACAACAAAATCCAACTATTGGTCTCCCATGCAGGAGTCAAATAATTCCTCCTCAGCAAGGACTGAATGAGAAACATGCAGGGTGGATTACTCGTGTCATGGAATATGACATTGAGATTAAGGTCACCAAGCTAGTCCGTGGGAGGGGCTTGTGTGAGTAGCTAGCCTCTGCTCTACAAGATGAAACAAATAGTGAGAAGGAGGTTGTTCTGATTCTACAAGATGATCAAGAAAAAGAAAGAAATGATGTACCTACTCCTTGTTGGACCCAAGACATGGTGCATTTCCTTCAAACCGACATGCACCCTCATGGGATGAATAAAGAAAAAAGAAGGCATTTCAGGTTACAGAGCCATTCTATATGTTCTTATTGATGGTGTCTTGGTTAAAAGAGACATAAATGATATTCTTGTTGAGATGCATTGGGACGGATCAAGTAGAGAGAGTGCTACTGAGAATTTCATGTTGACGTAGTGAGGCCATTTTCCCCAAGAGTGTTAGCAATCAAAATCATGAAAGCAGGATATTATTGGCCCAGAGTGTTTAGTGATTGTTCTACATGGATTAAAAGATGCAAGAATTGTGCTTTCTTCAAAGGGAAGGAGAAGCTATCAAGCACTTCCATTGCACCCAATCTCGGTCAACCAACCTTTTATGCAGTGGGGATTGGACTTCATTGGAGTCATCAATCCAAACTCAAGCCAGGGTCACAAATGGATCCTAACAGCCACAAACTATTTTACCAAATGGACCGAGGCAGTGGCACTCAAGGAGGCAAATGAGTCTAGTATCTTGGATTTCTATGAAGCAATATCAACCACAGATTTAGAGTTCCAACCACCATCATATCAGACAATGCATTGGAATTTATAGGTTCCAAGATCACAAGATGGGCTATCAATAATGGGACTTATTTGAGCACCTCATCAAATTATTACCCTCGGGGTAATGGCCAGGCTGAGTCTACAAACAAGAATATGTTAAAGATCATCAAGAGAAATATGGATGAGAATCAAAGGACCTGGCACACAAAGCTCAAAACAGCCTTATGGGCTGATAGAATAACACCCAAGAGATCCATAGGCAACTCTCCATTCAATTTTGTCTATGGGAAAGAGGTAGTGTTTCCTATATCACTTGAGTTACCAGCATTGGAGCTTGTGAGGCAACTAGAAATGTTTGAGTTTGCACCAATGGAGGTCAGGTACGCAGAGCTGATAGAATTAGAAGAAGCCAGAGAGAGTGCTCTCCAAGCATTGGAGAGGAGTCAAGCTTCAATCAAGAAGTGCTTTGACAAGAAAGCAAAAGTAAGGACTTTCCAAGAAGGAGACCTAGTTTTGAAGTGGGACACGAGATCGAGCAAAACCAGGGAGACATTCTAAGTTTGATGCCATCTAGAGTGGTCCTTATATGATAACAAGATGCAAAAGTAGCAATGATTTCTAGTTGTCCTCATTGGAGGGTGAAGAGCTGCAGATCCCAGTGAACAGGATCTATCTTAAGCACTACTACTAAAAGGGAAGTCCCACTGTACATATTAGTTTAGTTTCTCTTTCCTCTAAGTTCTTCTGCACATTGTCTTGTTGTAGTGTAGATTGCTTTCCTCCTAAGTGCTTTGCACGCTCTGCATGTTCCATTTGGAGCATGTATGATTTCAATTTTGTACATATTCATGGTGTTGTTTTGTTGCTCTTGTGTAGTTCATTCAAAAAAATAGATGAGGCCCTGTTTTAAAACAATTTTCTACTCTCAGAAATCTTCATTTCAATATTTTCTTATGAAATTTGAGAGCACAGCAGCTAGGCCATGAACCAGAGGCAGAAATAATATCATCCTATTATTCTTGACTCCACACCCAATAAATACATAAGGCAACTGATCGCTTCATCCATCAGTGAGATTTCCCCCATGAGTCACCAAATTTTTACCCATATTTACCCCCAGGTGAAATAGTGGATCGAATCACGACCCCGCTTGAAGGAACCTAAGAAAACTCATCCAGATCCTACAAATTGGTTGCAAGAAGATTCAACAATGGAGTGGTGGAGGCCAAGAAAGATCAAAGGACCCTGTACAGAAAGAAAATGACTCAGTCAGGCCGTTTCTACATCTTAAATCCATCCTCTAAGTTACAGGTAGGCAGAACTATAAAATAATAGGGTCAGACAATAAGGATCAATGCTACAAAGAATCTAGAAGAAGGAAGAATGGCGAAGAAGAGTCACTCGGCTCGAATTAGTTTAGGAAAAGGGCAAAAAATGACTAAGTATGGAGGAAGAAGCGGAAAGGGCCACGTGCCTTAACGGCACTATTTCAAGGGTGAATCCAAAAGGAGAAGTCCAAACTTGCACTAGGCTTCCACACGTCCAAAGTCCCCAAAAGTTGCAGGGTGTTGAAAAGTCTTTGGCTGAGAGCGAAGCGTGCCAGGTGTCAGCTTGGTGCAAATTTGCAAAGGGAACCCAGGGCAGAGACTCAAACTTGCACCAGCCTCCACGTAGCCAAGGGTCAAACAGGGTCAAAAGGTGGGCTTCAAAATTGGTTAAGTATAGAAGTGCAAGCGGAGAGTGGCGTGTGTCACCTGGCACATTTCAAGTCGTCAATCCACGGGTGGAAACCCAAATGAGTGCGAGGCCACCACATAGCTCAAAATCTAAAAAGTAAGAAGGACTGTTGAACAGTCCAAAAAGTAGTGGAGGTAGACAAGTGTCAACCCGACGCTCCTCCAAAGGAAAAATTTGGGTTGGATTTGTAAACATGCATGGTGCCTCCACATGTCCTCAAAGAGGGCGAGTTAGTTGGTTGTCAAAAGCATTAACAGTGGCGAAGGCTCCCAAATGTCTTAAGTACGTTGTTTCAAGGGGAAAATTGAAAAGAGATTCCCTAGCAAGCGCATGAGTGACATGTGTCCCAAGGGAAAGCAGGGAGTCATGGAAAATGTTAGTTTTTCACCCTTTGCCTCAAAAGGGGTAAAATTTCTAAAAGACCCGCGACTCCGCCCAAGAGGGAAAAAGTCAACATATAGACCCGAGTCAAAGCCAAGGTAGGGTTTCGGGAGAAAAGTGAAATTTTTCCTTTTGTCCAAAAGGCATAAAGGTAAAAATGGAAACACGTTTCCTAGCCAACCAAAAGGAGCCACATGTCTAGACAGAGTTTCGGGGTTGCGGAGGTTTTGAGTTTTTGCATTTTTTACGCAAAGGGCCAAAAGGTAAATTGTGGGCCATGGACCCAAATTTTTATCCCAATCTAGTTGCCACGTATCCCAATCAAAAGAGGGACCCATTTTCAAGTCATTTTCCCACCTATTTGTACAGAATCAATGCAAAACTTCAAAGGGGCATATCTTTCAACTCAGGGCTCGAGAGATTACAAATATGATATTGTTGGAAAGATCTCGACCTCATCTACACCATGGGAGTCTAAAACTTTAATTTTTGAGAGGGTAGGTGGAAGAAAAATGGAGAAACGTCTTTGATATTTCAATGTAGGATCATCAGTCTCAACAACCAGATCGGATTCGATCTATTTCTGTCGTTTCCTCTTCCTTCAAGGTGCCAAATCGAGGATCGATGCAGTAAAGATGGATTCGGGGCGATTTCAGCAGAAAACATTAACAGTGGTGGTTGAGCTTTGACCCACGTTTTCCCACTTCTCTCTCCCTTTTTCTTCTCTCAGATTGATTCTATAAATACGGGGACGGATTCATTGTAAAGGGTTGGATATTCTTAGTTTTGCAGGCTCCCTTCTCCTTCTAGCAAAGGATTTGTGGGGTTCAAGCCTTCCTTTAAAATTGTATTACGTTTCTACGCCTTTTGGCTATTCTATAATGAACTGTATCAATCTATTAGAGCAATAAAATACGTTTGTGATCAATCTCATATCCTTCTTGTTTCTTTTTCTTCTATCGATCTCGTTACATATCTGGTTGTCTAGTGTTTGTTTATTGTATGCATTTTATTGGTTTGTGTTGAAGGAAAACTAATTATTCATCATTCCTATGGTGCATCACCTAGTATTTTATTTATTTCTCATTTATGTACTCTTTTATCCCTATCTCATTGGCAAGTCTTAGACTATGTATAGATATAGATCCTCTGTAAATCCTCACATATGCATCTAAATAGAGGAATAAGCAACCAACCTTTAATGCGGAGAGATTTTCCGGTTTGCAAGGTCCCACACCTTAGGAAAAGTTCCATGTTATGCAATCACACCAGATGATTCTACCTTAGAAAATTAGATCTTTAGAAATCATCTGGGGGTGTTGTGATTTCACACTAATAGTTCCTTGGTTGGGGCTTGGGGCCATTAAGGGGATGAATTCTCCTCTTAATGGATTAAGGTTGGGCGAGAGAGCATTGCCTACTCCCCTTCCTTTGTATTGTGGACCTTTTGTGAAAGTTGAAGAAAGAAAACTTTGGAGATACCATTGTGATGAAGACATGCAAATTGGAGACTTGAAATTTGGCCTTGTGGATAGCCCTTATGTTGTAATTGTTCAAGTTATTATTCCCACTTTGAGTGGAAGGTTGTAAAATTTGTAAGCTTGAGAGAAAGTTGTTGTATTACTTGAAAATCCCTTTATCTTGTAAACTCTTCTAAGAGTGTTGTATGAGAAATGTGCTTTTAAAATGTATTAGTATTGTGAAAGGAAACTACCAATTTATCACATTGTTTTGAAGGAGTAGAAAGTTGAATCAAGTTGAAATGGATATGCATTCTCTTTAATTTAAGTAATTTCACTATTTTCCAAATGTGATATGCTTGTATTTTCTAAAAATATTGTGAAGCTTGTTGGTCACTTATATCTTATGGAGGAAATGAAATAGTTACATTTTGTAGCATTTTAGGCAAAAGAAGTAATAGATGGAAATTTTTAATAAGAATAATAATCTCCTCCTTACTAGTTGTGGTATGTAGAATGAAACCTTATTAGTTTTCACCATTTTAAATAAATATAAAGAAAGCTACAAAAATTCTTGTCTTGTATATTACTTATTTTTAAAACTTTTTACCTTTTAACATGAAAAAAACATTTATAGCCATATATAGAACTTTAAATTAATGTAATTATATCCATTATTTTGTTTATGTATTAGACTAATTTTAGTTTTCTTATCAAAAAAGGGGAGGAATTTTAAATAAATTCAATTATTTTAATATTGCTAATATATTAATATAATTACATTTTAATAATAATAATGAAATTTAAATATTAATAATATATATATATATATATATATTAATATACATATAATATTATTTTATTATTCATAAACATTATTATTAATAAAATATTATATTAAATAAAACTTATAATTATAAAAATGAAATAATAATAAAAATTATTGTGTTTGGCTTAAGGGCCATGGTGGCTGTAACGCCCACTAAAACAACCCACTTGAGACCCAGAACAACCTAGGAATGGTTAGTAAAATTCGGGAATAAATTTTTTTATTAAAAGAATCTACAACCATGTTACAAGACAACGATTGTCACTAACGGTGTTACGGAACAATTATAATCTACTAGAATATAATTTTCTTTTATTAATAATTATTAGAGGTCATAAGGTCCAAAATTTAGGGTTAGAAGTTTAATGAGGTTCGAGAGGAGATTCCTCATCATAACCACCCTCTAACAAGATTAAATTTTCAACTTGATTTTTCTCACACTTAACGCATTCAAAAATTTCCTAAATCATTCCCATTGGATAGGAAATTTCCTCACCTTTCCATTGATATAAATAAGTCCTCATAACTCCTCATATTTCTCAAGTTATGGGCCGGCGGGCCTTGGGGTGAAAATTTGCCCAAAGGGCGAGTTGGCGGCTACAAGGAGACCTTTGGAAAAAAAATTTCCAGTCTGGGAAAAAAATCACATTTTTGCCCATGCTCCCACGGGCTGTAATTCTACTGAGGGACATGTGGCACTCCACTAAGGCAATGCGGGGTAAAGTGGGGCGGTGGGAGACAATTTGCAAATTCTCCAGTATGGGTGAAAAATAGATTTTGTGCCCGCTCCCATAAGTCCGTAGGGGACAAGTGGCATCACCTAAGAAAACATGGGGATAGCGGGATGGCGGGGAGTAATTTGGAAAAATTTCCCAAAAATTTTCCTAAGCTCTAAGGGAAAAATTCGGGTCGCGGGCCGCCATGAGGAAGAAAAACTTGAGAGGACCATAATTTTTGATAGAGAAGTCGGTTTAGGAAAATGAGGACTTTTGGAAAGATCTCAATGTCCTCTTTACTCATAGATCATTAATTTTATATTTTTATAAATTTTCGAGGATCAATTTTAAGAAAACGGCTGCGAGGCTTTTATAGTGCAAAGTAGGTAAATTTTAACTTGTTAGATCTATTCAATTTGATCTTCTTCCTCTCTCAACATGTCAATTAGACATGGAGTATTTCTCTTAAATTGATTTATGAAGGATTCAATATTCAATTTTTCTGATTGATTTGCAATTGAGCATTTTCATTTCTTGACAGAAACGATTATTTGAAAATGGTTTGAGCCCGATTTTGCTAAGTTTTGAAATATTTCCTTTAAGTGTTTTTGTCTAATAGAACTCATTTATACCTAGCATGTTCAATTTTATTGTTTCATTGTTATTTCTTGCTTGCAGGTTCGAACTGTGCATTTTTGGTTTAGATAATTGCCAGTTTGAAATTACAAATAACAAGGATCAAATTTTGATGGATCTATTTGCCATTTCTTCTTCCAAGTATTTAGAATACATTCCAATTCCAATCTAACACATTTTAGTTGATTCAAATCAAACTATTCAAGACCAAATGCAATTCTGATTTCAAATTTTTCACATTTCAAAGACAGAGTTCTACACTTTCCTTCATACGCATTTACTTCTTTCAAGTAGAGATTTCAATACATTGAAATAATCAGATTCAATACAACAATGCAATTTGAGAAAAGTATTACATTCATTTATTGATTTCAAAAGACAATTTTACATCTTCTTTCTTTTATTCCTTCCAAAATATATATTATATACAGGACAAAATAATACATTTTCTTCTCACGTGCTTCACATTTCCACTTTCAAAATAGGGACTTCATAGTGCATGATAAACATAGATTTCCAATGGAAGGATATCATATGAACAAGGTAAACACTTCCATTAATTCCAATGAAACTCATACAACCTCCTTTCCATTTGATTTCAAAATACGGTATACAAAACGGTATCATTCTTTCTAAAAAAAATACATAGTATAACTCTTTTACATTTCAAATTTCACTTACAAAAGCGTAAACGTCTTTCTATTACAAACATTTACAAGATCATCCACTTCAAGTGGGAAGGTTACAATGAGATTTCATTTCACAAGGAATGTCAAACCTGTCTTTCTTAGCTCCAAACAAAAACGTGCATTCTTCTCATTCCTCCAATTTGATCACAACAGGAGTAGGGGAAAGGCAATGCTCTCCACCCAACTAAGACATCCAATGAAGAGGAGAATCCATCCTTCTTCATTGGCCCTTGAGCCCCAACCACAAAGCAATAAAAGATGTGATCCAACTCATGGCAACAACAAGCTTCCACAAAACATACACACAACATTTCCACAAAGAAACATAGTCCCAAACATAATGTAGTTTACAACTACATTAAAACATGACAAACAATACAAAGGCTTCATCAAACAAGCCAAAGGAGCAAGAAGTTATGGGGGATGCTGCTTATGCCTCCCAAGGGGAAAATGGGTATCACCACCTGAGTACAACCCACCAAATATATATATATATATGAATATCATTTCAAACCTGTCATGCCCTTATGCCTCCCCAAGTACCCCTTATTCCTCACATTTTCTTATATCTCCCCAACCTCTTATGGCACCCCATAATGAGTAAAGAAATGCAAGCTATTTCTTTGTAAGGTGGAACCCAAATTCCCAAATCCCTCCACCCTTATACCTCCCTAAAACCACTTGTGCCTCCCACAAAATAACCCCATAGTCTTCTCCTACACCGTTCCTAGGCCATCTACCCAACATCCCACAATATATACCAAAACATTCACACAAGAACATTTACATAAATAAAAGAAGAGCATTTGAGAGCCAAGCTCTTACCTCTCAATGATGGAGTTGTTCCTAGTTCAAAACAAGTAAGCTCCTTCCAATGCAAGCAATCCAAATATCAACCAACCACAAGCATGCAACAATCTTCCAAAAACCAAAACAACAAGAAAATTTGCCAAAAATAAGTCTCCCAAACATGAAGCAACCCAAAACAAGACAAGCAATTCGAATTTTATAGAAGAGGGAAGATAAGAGGATGAAGTGGATCCATGTAGGATGCCACATCACACATCCTCAACCCCAACCCCAAAATTCAACTTCATTCTCCAATGCATAATAAATAAGTGGGTGAATAATATGACAGATTTACTTACACACTCAAACAAGCCCATACCCCATAAGGACTGAAATTAAATTATGTAAGAAAAGTGCAATTACAACATTCAACTTGACTTGTAAAAATGCATTAAAAGGTCTAAATTTAACCCTTCAACCATAGGCAAGGTTGGTATGTAAATTTAAGAGGCATGGGACAAGTTTAACTTGTCCCACAAGCCTCCAAAATCAGCCTCCAAGGAAAATTCGAATTTCCAAGAAGGTGGAGTGTTTCACACTCAAAATTTAACTTACACATCACTTACAAGGTCAATTACACATTACTTACACATTCTTACAACACTTTAAAACATGGCCAAAAATCTATTTATTACATTCTTATGACATCTTTTAATTAATTAACTAAACAATATGATTACTCATAATATTTACACACCATTAAAAAATAATGAAAGGGGTAAGTGCACCACAAAATAAACACATGCAAAAATTAAACAAAAGGGACCAAAAATAAAAGAAACACATAAAACCTCATGGTCACATTTAAAGGTGATTTTCCCCCATGGAAATCCCTAACAAAAATACAAGCGCACACAAATGAAACATGTTGCCGTGGTGACCTTGTTGAATTCATCTAGAATTCCAATGTGGTTGGTCTCCAATCCCCTAATGTTTGTTGTGATATTTTTAACCTGCACAATACAAATACCCCTTTGGCCTCGTGGCCATATAAAAACATCCAAATGAATATAATATATTTTCAAAATCTTCAATATATATATGAATCACAACAACATCTAGACAATCAACAATATCACTTATAATTTCATCAACAACTATATAATAATCAATTTTAGACTTAATTTTCTCGGTCTACTCAATATATCGAAATATCACATGTCCTAACAACATCCATAAATATATATAATACCATGTCCAACAGACATGTCAACATCTATATAAAATTTCTCTAACAATCATCATGCATCATATATGAATCAGAGTCAACAATAATCCATGATCGAAATCTAACACCATACTAAATCAAAACTATAATAATGTCCATAATATAGTCAGCAATATCATGATCAATATCAAAAGTGTCAAAGGGAAGTGGGCACTACATCCCCTCCCCTTAGACTTGACTTCCTCCTGGAAGTCACTAGAAAGAGAGATAGGAACAAATGCAATAGAAAAAGGATCACTCCATTATGGGATTGCTTGCTTCAAACAAGTGTGGGTCTACAGAACCTAAGTTTGGTCCAATGCAATTCAACAAGAAGAAGGGATATTACAAGGGATGAGTTCTAAACTTTCTGCATGCAAGGCTACGAACACTTAAATCTAGAGAGTAAATTTACGCTATCAACCAAGATACCACACATAACAATATAACATGAAGAGTTCAAAAGAGTCTTAAGAGTAACCACCAAGTAGAGGAATAATAAGGATAATTCCATGAGTTTGAGAATGACCACATAGTTTCCCAAGGAATACAACATACTACATTAATAAAATTTAAGGTTTCTACACGTTTAAGCCATGATTTCAAGGTTCGTTGTCTAGACAAGGCTAGCAAAAATCAACTATGACCAAATTTACACGAGGAACAAGTCTACTCAAGGTCCCACAATTTGAGGATCACACAAGATGAGGTGAATCAACAAGGACACCTAAATCAGCAAAACATTTAAAATCAAGGAACTATTCCAGGAAAGCACTTCTATAACTTGAGAGGGTACAATTAACTTTTCATGGTAATAAAAGCGAAGTCAAGACCACAAGGTTTCCTATAGTCTGATTTTTACACTTTTGTTTTAAGAATTGAACACACCATACCAACCAAATCTAAATAAGTCAACCGTTTAGCAAAGAATATATATATATATATATATATATATATATCTCCCCTAGCAACTAACATATCAATACAAGTACCATACATTATAGCACAATGGGATTTATTTATCTTATTTCCTACTCAAGCTTGGAATAACCATAAAGAGGGCACAAGAAACACGAAGGACTACTCAATAATCATTAGGAGAACAAGTAACACGGGGTCCAATTACAATCCAAGGGTGCATCGTATCAAAAGTGAATAACATCATCTTGCACTTTCCATCCTAATGGAAAAGGGGCAACAACAACAAGGTGACCCAAGAAAATATGAAGAAAAGAAGACTTCCCAAAGTTATTTTATATCCTTAACATATGTTGCCTTAAAATTACAATAACTTAGGTCTCCAAGGACAAGACAATACACAAGGAGGTTACTTCTCAAACTACAAATAAGTCTCAATCCAAAAGGACCACAACTCACATTCATCGAGCTACGGGACGATAAGGGTATGATGACCCAAAACTCCCACAAGAAAGGCACATACATCTATGAACAAGAAGTACTAAGCAACTAGAACACATTACTATCCACCAGGTGTTTCACAATTTCAGGTAGGTGATAGAACTACAGGTTCAACTATACATTGCACTCAATACACATAAATCTTACTTATTTTATAACTCAACTAATTAAGTCAAAAGTTGTAGTTTCATTTTTTTCTAGCACATTCCTTTACAAGTTTTCTTAATTAAAATATTCCTTTTTATTCTGATATCACATGTTTGCGTTATAAGGATCACCACTAAGGTGGCCATGATATCTTGTCATTCTGTATAGGTGGACAAACAAAATATTTATTCTACTCCTAGGGAGGTAGATGGACAAAGTTTTTCCTTTTTTGTTCTTCTACATGGTTTTTATTCCTTCTATTAATCTACCAAGGTTAAAGCAAGGACCATTTTCTCTTTCTATGTTCTAGTTTATTTGTTAAGCTTCAAGGCCAAATCTCCTCAATTACAGTTTTATGATGTTTGGGTGAGTCAATTTTTCAATAAAAATTTAATTGAGAAGTAACAGTAAACATATCACACTATTACTTTTATGGGAGAGAGAGGTAATTCAACACATCACATTTTTAATTCTAAGGAAACAAGGGACGTTCAACATAGAAAGCACATTATTAATTTGGTAAGAACTAGGAAATAATCAACCAACATGGATCACAACAATATTTCGAGATTTTTCCACTAATTACAAGTATCATAAAACATTCCTAGTGGGTTTCTACAAGTTCTCAAAAGAAGTTACGAGGAAGACCCATTAAGGAAGCATAATTACTTTTACTGATCTACTAGGGTTTAACATTGTTTGTTGTTTTGGCGAAAATATTTTACTCACCTAATAAGACAAGGAAAGTTTTCAAATCTACACCCATATTACCATAGGATACCACCAACCAAGCAATCAAAATGACAAGGAAATATTTTAACTATAAGAACACCACATACTCATTAGAAGCGTCAAATGTAAGTAGACAATCAGCCATCTTATTCAACATGGCTTTACGACCAAGAGTTACAGTTTTGTAAGAGAATCACATTATAAAATACCACCGAGATTAAATTATCAAGGTCTAATTACACTATCATCACCAACGTCATGGTCCAAAAGACTCAAATCATCCATAAGTGTCTCCATGTAATCCAAAATTAATAGGTCATAGAGTATTATTCATAGTAACTAAAAAAATTGAAGGAAATGGTAGACTTATTTATAGGTCAAGAGGGAAAACAGAGACACACTTAATTTACACAAAATTCTTGAATGGGATTAAATCTAACCATAATTACTAAGATGCATACAATCCTCAAGTCACTCCTTAAAATAATGAAATGAGGAACTCTTGATAAAACTAGCATGCCATCGAAGAGAAGCCACTACCGAACAAACACTTTTCCACTAACATCCACAAAATGACCAAAAGTAAACCAATCCCACCATAATTCATCAACCCACAATTAGACACCTCTACTCCGACCCGAGTTCAAGCTCTTATTGGATTATAAGAGAATTACCACCACCGCTAACAGTGCCAACTAGAACACACAAAATAACGAACTGTCTTCCCAACAAGGTCGAGTAATGAAAAGGTCACTCTAAGATCCTAGATACACTCAAGGTTCCATGCATCTAAAACCAAGGCATAACTTTAAGCACCTAAGAGGACATTCAAGACACAAAGGGTGTACCCCTATACAAAAAAATGTACAAATACAAGTAACATAGAACCAGCTCATCATCATGTAAGTAGAAATCCACATAACGTTTAGCTAAGAAGCCAACAACATAACAAGCTTGAGTCACCAATTAAAATAAAGTCCAAGAAATATCGACAATCAAGGAAAGTGGCTAAGTAGCCACTTTGCAAAGTTTGAAAATTCTCGCAAAAATATAAATAACTACAAGAGCCCCATAACTTCTCAATCCAATCATAAAATAAGATGTTGGTCCTTGATAAAATGACACAAGTTTATGAATGTAAAATACAAAACGTTAACACCACATTCACTTCATAGCCCTTCATGGCCACCAATAGGGGTACTCGCCTCGAGGTCAGTTCTAAGGACACATGCATAGGATTGGGTCATAAACTACACCCAGACTTAATGTCCACTCTCCCATACGGGTAACAAAATGAAAAACTGACAACCAGACCAACTTTCCTAACTATTGAAGAAAGGAAGCTCTAAATAGCTTCTAATTAACTCTTCCCGACCCCAGACACAACCACTATTGTCCAACCACAAGATTCACACCATATAATTTATCATTCCAACAACTCCAATAAGGAAGGGTCTCAACAAAGGGCTTAATGCATCATACAATTAAATCAAGTTTTAGGACTTGTAAAACAACACATTTTCAAAGGGGAACCAAGTTTCCACTACACTAGAAGTTCACAAAAATCAATTTAATTTGACATTCTTAGTTACCCTGGGTTCAGAAAAATGCCACTGAGTGAGTACAACAATTCAAACAACTTATTATTTTATTATTATTTTAATTTTGGTAGTTCAAATGAACAGAGTAATGTAATATTTCTTCATACGCATTTATTTTTCAATTTTCAAACAAGTTTGTTTTCTTAGATTCAAAAGTGTGCTAGGTTTACAGTTCATGTCTCAAGTTTTCTAGTGTGCCCAAGGGTCCAAGCTTTGAACCCACAGCTCTGATACCAAGTGTAACACCCACTAAAACAACCCACTTGAGACCCAAGAACAACCTAGGATTAGTTAGGAAAATTATGGAATAATTTTTTTATTAAAAGAATCTACAACCATGTTACAAGACAACAATTGTCACTAATAGGTTCCAAAACAATTCTAATCTACTAGAATATAATTTTATTTTATTAATAATTATTATAGGTCATAAGGTCCAAAATTTAGGGTTAGAAGTTTCAATGAGGTTCGGAGGGAGATTCCTCATCATACCCACCCTCTAACAGGCTTAAAGTTTCAACTTGATTTTTCTCACACTTAACGCATTCAAAAATTCCTTAAATCATTCCCATTGGATAGGAAATTTTCTCACCTTTCCATTGATATAAATAATTCCTCCTAACTCCTAATATTTCTCAAGTTATGGGCCGACGGGCCTTGGGGTGAAAATTTGCCCAAAGGGCGGGTTGGCGGGCCGCGGGGAGACCTTTGGAAAAATTTTCCCATGTGGGAAAAAATCACATTTGTGCCCATGCTCCCACAGGTCCACAAGTCCACAAGGGACATGTGGCACTCCCTAAGGCAACGCGGGGAAAAGCGGGGAAAAGTGGGGCGGCGGGAGACAATTTGCAAATTCTCCCACGTGGGGTGAAAAGTAGATTTTGCGCCCACACTCCCGCGAGTCCATAGGGGACACATGGCATCACCTAAGAAAATGTGGGGAAATCGGGGTGGTGGGGAGTAATTTGGAAAATTTTCCCAAAAATTTTCTAAGCTCTAAGGGAAAAATTCGGACCGCGGCCCTTGCTAAGGAAATTTTTCCAAAATTTGATACCAAGGAAGAAAAACTTCAGAGGGCCATAAATTTTGATAGAGAACTCAGATTTGGAAAAAGCGGGGACTTTATGGAATATCTCAATGTCCTCTTTACTCGAGATCATTAATTTTATATTTTGATAAATTTTAAGGGGTCAATTTCAAGAAAACCGCTGCAGGATTTTACAAAGTGCAAAACCGATAAATTTTAACTTGTTAGTTCTGTTCAATTTGATCTTCTTCCTCTCTCAACATGTTAGTTAGACATGGCAAATTTCTCCTAAATTTATTTATGAAGGATTCAAGATTTAATTTGTCTGATTGATTTGTAATTTGAGCATTTTCGTTTCTTGACAGAAAATGACTGCAAAACGTTTGAGCCCGATTTTGCTAAGTTTTGAAATATTTCCTTTAAGTGTTTTTGTCTAATATAACTCATTTATACCTTGGCATGTTCAATTTTATTGTTTCATTGTTATTTCTTGCTTGCAGGTTCAAATTGTGCATTTTTGGTTTAGATAATTGCCAGTTTGAAATTACAAATAACAAGGATCAAATTTTGATGGATCTATTTGCAATTTCTTCTTCCAAGTATTTAGAATACGTTCCAATTCCAATCTAACACATTTAGTTTATTCAAATCAAACTATTCAAGACCAAATGTTTTGATACATTGAAATAATCAAAGTTCAATACAACAATGTAATTTGAGAAAAGTATTACATTCATTTATCGATTTCAAAAAGTGGTTTTACATCTTCCATAGAACAAGGGAATTTTTTTATATATAACGTTCTCTGTTCTGAATTATGTAATTCAAAACACACGACCAAGTTTTAATAATTGTTCTCTGTCCAATTAATGTAATTTAGATCACACAATTACTTTTAAAACCAATGTTCTCTATTCACATATTTATAATATGGAACACACATTCAATGCCATTCAATCATATAACAGATACCATATGCTGCTGTAAATGACTCGAAGAACTACCGATCTCCCATTTTATGGCTCGGAGTTTCAACGATCTCTCATTTCATGACTCGGCTACTTACCGATCCTTCATGTTAATCCATGCATTGTATACTAAGTATACTTGGTTCTCTTTACCATTTTGGTTATCGAAGTATTCCATTTAAGAGGCCTATCTGAATATCATTACCGATATTCATCTGAAATCCTGCTTCTTAAACTAGGTGATTAGGACAACGCAACCAACAACTTGCGATACTTTGGCCAAAGATTTTCACATGCTTTGCATGATCATATTCCTAGATGTTATACACATCAATGGAATACGTCCTTCACCTCACTTCATCTGTTATCTAGAATGGTCTTTTCTGACCTCTGTCAGTCCTCTCGTCCAAGGTTAAACTTTAACCCAAACTAGCAATATGAAAGAGTATAGGAAGACACTCGCGGTGACTAAAGGTACGCAGACATACTTTGTCGACCCTAGATGACTGCGTGTGTCTAGTTACCTTTAGTCTTCTGAGTCACCCCGTATACATGGTCACATTCCTATCATCGTCCAAGTAACTTGGTCCCAGCTTATGTAAACTTGATGATTCGATTCGGGAGGGCGTTGTAACATGTCGAATTTACTGACATTGTGTCATCATGAAGGCCCCACCTTCATGAAGACACCAGATTGTAGCTGGCGTGTGCCAAGGTCCTACGGAATCCTCTCATCAAGGATACACATCCAGCTATAAGTGTGATTAGATTATAATCTTAAGTATTTAAGATCAATTTTCAGCAACCGTGTTGATCTTCTAACCTCACTGTTTGTTACAGTTGCATAGCTAAGAGAGACTTAAATTGTCTTAAAGCTTAATATGCCTTTACTCCTCCTTACTGAAGGATTGCTTAATTCCATCTTAGTTCCTTAATTTAAGCTTGGACTAACAGTCCACTACAGACTTAACGTAGTAAGATCAACTTACTAAACTTAACCAAGTTTTATTCACAACTGAATTTAAATTCAGAATTCCATCTTATTAGACGTCATTTAAATGAGGCCTAATTCCAAATGAATGTATTCATTTATTCACTATAACCTTACTTCAATTAAGGTTTGTTACGAGGAGATATGATTCCTCATACAAATATCCTCTGGATCAAACATCTCGAGGATATTAACGAAATCAGAGTACAAGATTCAATTGTCTCTTTTATTTATATTCATTAGCTTATATACCAGTTCAAATATCGTTCATTTAAGAATTCATATTCACTTAACTCTTTTCAAATGTCAATTTAAAATCCATATTGACCTAAGTATGAATTAATTGTACATTCCAGCTTAAAAGTTGTATTCAAGTAAAGAATAGATATTATGTCCTTTTAAAATCTATCAACCATCATTTGAATATATCCAAATTCAATGAATAAAATTTATATTCTCAATCTTATTCAAATAGTTCCAAGGTGGTACAGCCATTAAAATAACACACCTTTCCTTTGTACTCAATCCTCAAGATTAAAATTTATACAATTTACAAGCCCATACAACCAGACTTCATTCATGCCAAACAACATTAACAACTCATAAAGAAGAAGAATACAACTTTCTCTTTTTCCATTTCCTCGTAGAAGAATAATAAATTCTCAGATACGATCCATCCTTAGCTAATCAGAAGAAGCATCAGAAAACAACATGTCTTCATTTTTACTCATGGAAACCATCTGCAAAATTTACTAGGTGTCAGTTCATTGAACTGAGCATATTAAGCACTTATCATTAAAATGAGGTGCTCTTAATTAACTGTCTCAATAAAAGAACTCTGCTTTTATGAAACATTTAAAATTGAGATGGACATCATCTACGAATTAAGTGCTGATAAGGATGAACAACTTAACAACCCAATCCTCTAATTACCATCACAATCAGACAAAAATATTTACTAACTTTCTCCCAAATAATTACTACAACCCAACACTTTATTCATATTTCCTTACTGTTTTTATTCCAATAATGCAAGGGGTTCATTCCGTATTTAAAACAATTACTACCAGAAGTAATTTCCTCTAAATAGTTCCAGATTAAAAACATCTGTAAGAACTAATACACATATGTATATAATGTTGTTCTAATGCAATTACTATCAATTCCATTCCCTTATAATAGTTGAAATTTCAAGAGATGAATTTTAATTAAGAATTCAAACAGAACTACTTCCCTTTCATACTACTCATTTAATTTCAAACAATCAAATGCAGAAGAGAAAAGTAGTCATTCACCATGAAAACACTGGTGTCATTTCTCAAAATTCAACAAACAACATAATACTTCTTTCAAATCAAAAAAGAAGGAAAAACAACAATTAAATGCGAATGCTTACTTACGCCTAAGCGATAAGAAATTCATTCATATCAAATATAGAATTTCAAATGGATAAGAGAAGAAAATAATTATTACTTCCAATTACCCATCCAATATTCCCTTTCTTTTCATCACAATTGCATTGGATGATTTAAACAAGAAGTGATATCAATCAATGATAACAGCCAAGAGAGAGAGAGAGCAAATAAAGTCAATAATCGAATGAAAGGAAGAAGAATCATATTACCTCTTCTCACTGCCTAGCCGAATATCAACTATTTAGTACAGACCTGATCCAATAGGGTGATTCCTTCTAACAAGTCTATTTCAGTATTCAAAACTTACTAACTACCATTCCAGGGAGTATGCCAGAATTCATTTGCATCTCGTACGTAAGTATCAATATCAACGACACCTCTAAATAAAATCATTTCCTTTAATTTTTCACCCAACGGACATTCTCATCCAGATACAAACAAGTAAGAGTGTACAACAAACAACAAATCATGTTTTCATCGTAATAATAAAAGGATTCATTTCCAAACACCAAAGTAAGAACCCAGTTTCGATTCAGTTTTAATGCAAGCGAGAAAAAGTTTAGAAGTTTAGTGCATGTTTACATGTATATATATATATATATATATATATATATATATATATATATATAAAAAAAATGAACATTCCCAGCTAGGCAAAAAAACAAGCAGAATGAACAACCAGCTATATGACAAAAAATCATCATTTTATCATTAATAATAAAAGAATCCATTTTTCAACATCGAGTAAGAAATCAACTTGGTTCGGTTTTAATGAAACAACAAGAAGTTTAGATAGTTCAGGTTCTATATAACATATAAATTCATATCATTCCTTTATTTATATATAACATTTCATGGATTCAAATGATAAGCAATACACTCTATCACTCATCAAATAACCAAGTACTTCCTTCTCAGTGTTTAAGAAAATTTATTCCCAAAAACCATTCACAGGTTTTAAAATCAAATAAGGAGACATTTAATCATTTTTAAATCACGCAAGGGTAAGACGATGGAATGAATTCACTGTCCCCGGTGAAATCGTATTCTATGCAATGTAAAGCAACTAGGATAATAACTCACACAAACAGTTTCATCAAGCATTCTCACGATTTTTCCCAAATCATTTACACGCACAGAACTCAGAAAACAATATTCACATCATTGTTACATTCATCAACTCAAACCCATAATGGGTAATAAAACCGAATACCCAATACTGTCAAAAAAAACTCATACAACAAGGATAGATTTCATTTCATTTACTCTTTTTGCAAAGAAAATACCCAAATCGTATTCATCTCAACAAACAACTCAACCCAAAATCACATTAATTGTATCAACATTTTCATTTTACAAAAACACCCAACATAAGAGCAGAGTTCTTTTAATGAAGACGCTTAACAAAAAGAGCAAAACGGTTTAAAGAGAAGAGCTCAACATGCCTGTAAAATTTCTTGTGGCTTGAAGAAAACCACGTCCACGCCCACAGGAGCTATTCTTTTCCACGGCGACAACAACAAGGCTTTCCCCAACAATCTCCTTACTTCCACAGGCTCAAAAATAGCCGTGGTTACTCAAAAACAACAACAATGACCAAAATGGTTGCAGGTTCAAAGAACCATCAAAGAAATGCAGAGCAAAACTCAAAAACCCAAATGAACACAATAACCACAAAATTCCTCTTTCCCCTTTCCAAGGTGAGCTGGTCACCAAGACCGAGATCAATAAATGCATTGAATGCATTGCTTTTCCTTAATTTCCACGCCACCACCGACTCAGGTTTGGCGAGTTCCATTTTAAATTTTTGCATGTAATTTCCTTCTTAGCTACATTGCTAGTTGGATATCTCCAACTTTCCATGTTCCCACCAAACTTGGCGTTTAAAACTTCAAGGACATCATTTAATGTCCTTTATTAAATTTCTAACCTTCCCTTCTTATCCGCTCATCAACATGTGTCCATAGGTCCCCTCCTTAGGTTAGCAATAGTTTAGGTTGTATTGTCCATAGTTAGGTTTTCACCTAGGTCACAAGTCATTAGGATTTGCCATAATTTTACATCCCATTTAATTTAAAATCCACATAGGGTAGTAGTTAGGTTATAGGCTAAAACATAGTTATAGGTTAGAATTTAATCCCCATAGTATTTTACTTAATAGTTTCCAACAAGTTTTACTGACTGGCGTTCATAACTAGTATAATGCAGGACGTTCCGTCCATGACGCATATCTATACCCTGTGCTCTTGTATCAAAACTCTTACTGCCTTACGCTCTCCGGCATTACTATGTGTATGTAGTTCAGAAATCAAACCTTTCCATTGGCATCATGGTGCCGAATAATTATACATGTAACCAGGTTCTGTAACATTTATAACGACCTTCAGTCTGGTTTCAGACTTCATTCCATTAGAAAGTAAATCGACAAAGCGATCACAAAGAAGGCCATAACATACCTTGGATCAATGGAATTGATTCAAGGTGTGTTATCAACAACAATATGAGTTCATCAAACATAAAAGCAAGTCTCTTTTTTTCACACTTTGCAAAACACAAGTTATAATGACCTCCGTCCCAAGTAAACAAATTACAGTAAACAAGGGTTCGATCAGTAACACATTCTTTTTAAGATTAAAAGATATATCTTAACATAATTATCCTCATTTCCATAGTTACAACATCATGAAAAGAGGTTATCATAGTAGCTTCTAAAAATCAAGACGTTACATTCCTCCCTTCTTAAAGAATCATCGTCCCGATGATCAAATTAGCCAATTCATAGAGTTTTTAGGACAAAATTCAATTATCGTCCTTCCATTCATAAGTTCATACCAAAAATAGATTTAATCATTAAAACAGTGTTTTAAGATAACTATAAAATAGACCAGTAATTGTCCATATTTGGTAGAATTATCAGTTTTTCGAATTCAATTTCGATCAAACAAGTATGGAAAAGCAGATCTCATTTCTTCGAGATTTTCCCAAGTTGCACTTTCTTCGCTAAACTGGTCCCATTGGACCTTACATTGATTCACTTCACGATTTCTTAAGTACAACTGGTGAGTTCCCAACACTCGAATGGGCTTAACCACAATTATTCCTGGGTCTTGGACCTGCAAGGAATTCCAATTCAGCACATGTGATAAATCTGATACGTATTTCTTAAGCAAAGAAATATGAAAAACATCATGCATTTGTGATAAAGTAGGAGGTAATGCTAGACGATAAGCTACAGGGTTGATTATTTCAACAATTTCAAAAGGTCCCACATAACGAGGTGATAACTTGGCAGCCTTGCCAAAAGTTATAGAACTCTTTTTCGGCTTGACCCGAAGAAAGACCTTCTCACCAAGTTTATAATTCCTATCAACCCGCTTTAAGTCTACATAACTCTTTTGCCTATTGGCAGCCTCCTTTAAATGTTCTGAATCATTTTAATTTGTTGTTCCATTTCCATAAGGATTTCTAGCCCAATTACCTCTCTATCCTCTATGTTGTCCCAGCTAACAGGGGTTCTGCATTTTCTTCCATACAATGCTTCAAAAGGTGCCATCTTTAAAGAGGCGTGGTATGTATTATTATAGGAAAATTCAACCAGTGGAAGGTATTCCTCCCATTTATACTGTTGGTCCATGCAATACATTCTTAACATATCCTCTAAAACTTGATTGACTCTTTCGGTCTGTCCATCCATTTCGGATGATATGCAGAACTGAAGTTTAATTTAGTTCCCAAGGCCACATTAAGCGTTTGCCAAAATCTTGATGTCATTCTCGGATCTCTATCCGATATGATCAATTCAGGTATTCCATGCAATCTAAAAATTTCATGTACAAATCTTCTTGCTAACACTGGTGCATCATCTTTTAAATTACCAGCAATGAAGTGTGCCACTTTGGTTAATTTTTCGATGACAACCAGGATGATATCATGTTTATTCCTTGACATAGGTAATCCTTGAACGAAATCCATAGTTATCACTTGCCATTTGTATTGCGGAATGCTGTGGGGATACAATAATCTGGCGGGATGCATATGTTCCGCCTTAACACGCTGACATTCCAAGCAGTGTGTCACAAACTCCACCACATCCTTTTTCATTCCCTTCCAGAAATATTGCTTGCTTGAGATCAACAAGCATTTTTGTAATGCCAGGGTGTCCAGAAAAAGGTGAATTATGAAATTCAGTTAATAATTTCTTTCTTAAATCATTAGCCAAGGGTATATATACCCTGTTTTCAAACCTCAGAATCCCTTCGTTATCAAAATGGAATCCTTTATACTTCACATCCTTTGGATCTGTAGTAAGTGTTGTTTTAACTTGCTGAAAATAAGAGTCAGATTCCATGACATCTTTCACCTCATCTTTAAACTGAGTTCTTAATGTTATAAGAGTAGAGATGTGCTTCCTATGACTCAGAGCATCTGCTACCCTATTTTCCTTGCCTTTGATGTAGTTTATATCAAAATCATATTGAGATAAAAATTCTAACCATCTTCGTTGTCTTGCATTCAGGTTTGGTTGAGTAAAAATATACTTCAACCCCAGATGGTCGGTTTTTAGCTCAAAGGGCTTACCAAGAAGGTAATGCCTCCACATTTGAAGTGCATGAACAATGGCAGTGAGCTCTAGGTCATGTGGAGCATAATTTTGTTCATGTAACTTAAGCTTTCTACTTTCATAAGCTATGACATGGTCATTTTGTAACAGAATGCCTCCGAGACCCTCTCCAGATGCATCCGTTACGACCGTAAAATCTCCATTTGGGTCAGGTATAGTCAAAATAGGTGTTGTAGTTAACTGTTCCTTTAAAATTTTAAAGGCAGATTCACATTTGTCATTCCAAACAAATTTCTTATCTTTCTTTTGTAGTGAAGTGATTGGGGCAGCAATTTTTGAAAAGTCCTTAACGAACTTTCTATAGTACCTTCCCAGGCCCATGAAGCTTCTTACTTCATGCACGTTCTTAGGCACAGGCCACTCAGTTATAGCTTGTGATCTTTGAAGGGTCCACAGCTATCCCATTCTTTCTTATAACATGCCCCAAATAATGCACCTCTGCATCATAAAAGGAACATTTAGACAATTTACCATACAACCTTCTCTTCCTCAAAATTTCCAGCACTATCCTTAAATGCTCTTGATGCTCTTTGACATTTTTGGAGTATATAAGAATGTCATCCAAGAAGACAAGCATGAATTTATCCAAATACTCTTGAAAAATATTGTTCATCAAATTCATGAAGGCGGCAGGTGCATTCGTCAACCCAAAAGGTAACACCGTGAATTCATAATGCCCGTACCTTGTTCTAAAAGTTGTTTTATGAATATCTTCTTCCTTTATTCTCAGTTGGTGATATCCAGATCGAAGATCTATTTTTGAATAGACTGATGCTCCACGCATCTAGTCGAACAGATCATCAATCCTAGGAAGTGGATATCGATTCTTAATGGTTGCCTTATTCAACATTCTATAATCAATGCACAATCTAAGTGTGCCATCCTTCTTCTTTACAAAAATTACCGGCGCTCCCCATGGTGAGACTCGGTCTTATCAGCCCTTTTGTCAAAAGTTCTTGTAACTGAGCCTTAAGTTCCACCAACTCAAGGGTGGTCATTCGATATGGTGCCTTAGATATGGGTTCGGTTCCTGGCTTGATCTCTATTGCAAATTCAAACTCTCGTTTGGGCGGAAGACCTGGTAACTCCTCCGGAAATACATCACTGAAATCTCTTAATAATGGATACTTTTCCATGAAATCATTATCTTCCTCAGCATTTTCTGTCATTCTTATGGCATACAAAGTGCAGCCTCTATTTTTAGCCCTTTTTAGTTGCATAGCTGTTAGTTTCCTAACTGCAACCTCACGCTTTACACCTTGAATGACTACTTTGCTTTCTGCAGGTCATCAAAACAACAAATCTATTTTTCATAACAGTCGACCTTTGCCTTATGTTCCACCAACCAATTAACTCCTATAATTATATCATATGACCCTAAAGGAGTGACATACAGTCAACTTCTGTGGAGAAACTGGGCAAGTCAAGAATTGCCCCAAAAAGGCACATATCAACTGTATGGACAACATTATTCCCATAATGCATTGTCCATGTCTTATCCATTCATTCAGCTTTCCTTTTTAATTTCATTGCTAGTTTAGTAGAGATAAAACATTCAGTAGCTCCAGTATCAAAAAGTATGACTACAGGTGTACCGAATAACTTACCCAGGAACTTCTATGGGTGTGACTTGCTTTTCAGCTTGTTTGTTAGCCACCGCATGTATCTGTGTTTGTTGATCATGATCATCCTTCTTCAGAGGATAGTGACTCACGTAATGGTCCTTTCCATAGTTGAAGCAGCCTCCGGGGCCCCTTCCTAGGCTCAAATTTACTTGCCACCTTGAAGTTATCACTCTGGCTTCCATAGGACTTTTGTCCATTACCACTAATTTTTGCAAAGCTGCTCCGCACACTATTAACAGGTTTGTTCATTACTGATTTCTTATTGTTATCCACAACAATTTTGTTTTTCATACCAAACCTTTTCCAGGGTCCCTTTTTGGGTGTGAGAGATGAAGAAGAGTTGGGAATCTTCTTCCTAATCTCCTCCCTATGAGCAGAGATTGCTCTCAATTTTTGTTCTTGTCTTATTGCCTTTTCGACAACTCCTTCCATAGTGGTTGGACCATGGACATCTACTTCGCCACCAATGATGGGATTCAGTCCCATTATGAACTTTCATATTCTAAACTTCTCATCAGCTTGGTACTGCGGTACATACTTAAGGAGTTTAGTAAACCCTTCCCAGTATTCTGTCACCGTCAACCTTCCTTGCGACCAGTTCTGAAATTCAGTCATTTTCCTATCAAAATAGAGTTGAGGCAGCCATCGTTGCCTAAAGTAACCTTTAAATTGATCCCAAGTTATGTCTATTTTGACAATATTCAACTCAACCTTACGGTTGTCCCACCATGATGATGCTTCATGAGAAAGCTGATATGCTCCCCATATCACTTTGGTCTCCTCGGAGAAGTTTCTTATTGCAAAGTACTTCTCCATTTCACTGAGCCAATTTTCAGCCCCGTCCCCAAGTGTTGTTCCATCAAACTTTGGAGGACTTATTCTCTTTATGTCATTTGTAAGTTCAGCCACTAATCTTGCCCTTTTATTTTCAGGATGATTAGGAGCATTCGCATTACTATTATCAACACCCGGATTCCCTCCATTGGTGTTGTCCACAGGAGGTGGCTGATCATTTATATCAGCTTCTTCTTCCTCCTCCTCATTTCCCATTGCTTGTTGTTCCAAAACAGTCAAACGATCTCTCGTATCTAGTAGGGCAGCAAGGATTTCATCTAGCTTTTGAGCAGTAGCTACTTCTCCACCCGGTAGCGGGTTGTTCGCAGCATTTCCTCTTGTTCTAACCATTTTCTGTTCAATAAGAAAATGTAAACCTTATTAAATTGTGGACTCATTAGGTCCAAGAGCTGCAACCTTCAGCTCTGATACCAAGATGTAACATCCCCATTTTAAGACATTAGAACAAGGGAATTTTTTTTTATATAACGTTCTCTATTCTAATTATGTAATTCAAAACACACGACCAAGTTTTAATAATTGTTCTCTATCCAATTAATGTAATTTAGATCACACAATTACTTTTAAAACCAATGTTCTCTATTCACATATTTATAATATGGAACACACATTCAATGCCATTCAATCATATAACAGATACCATATGTTGTTGTAAATGACTCGAAGAACTACCGATCTCCCATTTTATGGCTCGGAGTTTCAACGATCTCTCATTTCATGACTCGGCTACTTACCGATCCTTCATGTTAATCCATGCATTGTATACTAAGTATACTTGGTTCTCTTTACCATTTTGGTTATCGAAGTGTTCCATTTAAGAGGCCTATCTGAATATCTGTTACCGATATTCATCTGAAATCCTACTTCTTAAACTAGGTGATTAGGACAACGCAACCAACAACTTGCGATACTTTGGCCAAAGATTTTCACATGCTTTGCATGATCATATTCCTAGATGTTATACACATCAATGGAATACATCCTTCACCTCACTTCATCTGTTATCTAGAATGGTCTTTTCTGACCTCTGTCAGTCCTCTCGTCCAAGGTTAAACTTTAACCCAAACTAGCAATATGAAAGAGTATAGGAAGACACTCATGGTGACTAAAGGTACGCAGACATACTTTGTCGACCCTAGATGACTGCATGTGTCTAGTTACCTTTAGTCTTCTGAGTCACCCCGTATACACGGTCACATTCCTATCATCGTCCAAGTAACTTGGTCCCAACTTATGTAAACTTGATGATTCGATTCGGGAGGGCGTTGTAACATGTCAGCTGCAACATTGTGTCATCATGAAGGCCCCGCCTTCATGAAGACACCAGATTGCAGCTGGCATGTGCCAAGGTCCTACGGAATCCTCTCATCAAGGGATACACATCCAGCTAGAAGTGTGATTAGATTATAATCTTAAGTATTTTAAGAATAAGTTTCAGCAACCGTGTTGATCTTCTAACCTCACTGTTTGTTACAGTTGCATAGCTAAGAGAGACTTAAATTGTCTTAAAGCTTAATATGCCTTTACTCCTCCTTACTGAAGGATTGCTCTTAATTCCATCTTAGTTCCTTAATTTAAGCTTCGGACTAACAGTCCACTACAACTTAACGTAGTAAGATCAACTTACTAAACTTAACCAAGTTTTATTCGCAACTGAATTTAAATTCAAAATTCCATCTTATTAGACGTCATTTAAATGAGGCCTAATTCCAAATGAATGTATTCATTTATTCACTATAACCTTACTTCAGTTAAGGTTTGTTATGAGGAGATATGATTCCTCATACCGAATATCCTCTGGATCAAACATCTCAAGGATATTAACGAAATCAGAATACAAGATTCAATTGTCTCTTTTATTTATATTCATTAGCTTATATACCAGTTCCGAATATCATTCATTTAAGAATTCATATTCACTTAACTCTTTTCAAATGTCAATTTAAAATCCATATTGACCTAAGTATGAATTAATTGTACATTCCAACTTAAAAGTTGTATTCAAGTAAAGAATAGATATTATGTCCTTTTAAAATCTATCAACCATCATTTGAATATATCCAAATTCAATGAATAAAATTTATATTCTCAATCTTATTCAAATAGTTCCAAGGTGGTACAACCATTAAAATAACACACCTTTCCTTTGTACTCAATCCTCAAGATTAAAATTTATACAATTTACAAGCCCATACAACCAGACTTCATTCATGCCAAACAACATTAACAACTCATAAAGAAGAAGAATACAACTTTCTCTTTTTCCATTTCCTCGTAGAAGAATAATAAATTCTCAAATACGATCCATCCTTAGCTAATCAGAAGAAGCATCAGAAAACAACATGTCTTCATTTTTACTCATGGAAACCATCTACAAAATTTACTTGCACGGGTCAGTTCATTGAACTGAGCATATTAAGCACTTATCATTAAAATGAGGTGCTCTTAATTAACTGTCTCAATAAAAGAACTCTGCTTTTATGAAACGTTTAAAATTGAGATGGACATCATCTACGAATTAAGTGCTTGATAAGGATGAACAACTTAACAACCCAATCCACTAATTACCATCACAATCAGACAAAAAGATTTACTAACTTTCTCCCAAATAATTACTACACCCATGACACTTATTCATTTCCTTACTATTTTTATTCCAATTCAAGGGGTTATATTTAAAACAATTACTACTAAGAAGTAATTTCCTCTAAATAGTTCAGATAAAAACATCTATAAGAACTAATACACATATGTATATAATGTTGTTCTAATGCAATTGCTATCAATTCCATTCCCTTATAATAGTTGAAATTTCAAGAGATGAATTTTAATTAAGAATTCAAACAGAACTACTTCCCTTTCATACTACTCATTTAATTTCAAACAATCAAATGCAGAAGAGAAAAGTAGTCATTCACCATGAAAACACACTGGTGTCATTTCTCAAAATTCAACAAACAACATAATACTTCTTTCAAATCAGAAAAGAAGGAAAACAACAATTAAATGCAGATGCTTACGCCTAAGGTAGTAAGAAATTCATTCAATATCAAATATAGAATTTCAACTGGATAAGAGAAGAAAATAATTATTACTTCCAATTACCCATCCAATATTCTCTTTCTTTTCATCACAACTGTACTGAATGATTTAAACAAGAAGTGATATCAATCAATGATAACAGCCAAAAGAGAGAGAGAAATAAAGTCAATAATCGAATGAAAGGAAGAAGAATCATATTACCTCTTCTCATTGCTAGCCGAATATCAACTATTTAGTACAGACCTGATCCAATAGGGTGATTCCTTCTGAACAAGTCTATTTCAGTATTCAAAACTTACTAACTACCATTCCAGGAGTATGCCAGAATTCATTTGCATCTGGTCCGTAAGTATCAATATCAATGACACCTCTAAATAAAATCATTTCCTTTAATTTTTCACCCAACGGACATTCTCATCCAGATCAAACAAGTAAGAGTGTACAACAAACAACAAATCATGTTTTCATCGTAATAATAAAAGGATTCATTTCCAAACACCAAAGTAAGAACCTAGTTTCGATTCAGTTTTAATGCAAAACAAAAAGTTTAGAAGCTACGGCATTTGCATGTGTGTATATATATATATATATATATATTCACCAAAAATGAACATTCCCAGCTAGGTCTGAAACAAGCAAGAATGTACATAACAACAACAAAATCATGATTTTTATCATAATAATAAAAGGGATCATTTTTCAACATCAGAGTAAGAAATCAACTTCAGTTCAGTTTTAATGAAACAACGAAGAAGTTTAGATATACAATTCGTTTATATATATATATAAATTCATCATCGAATTCAAAGGAGAATAAAATGATAAGCTCTATTCCATCCAATCAATAACCAAATACTCTGCTCCAGATTTAAGAAAATCATTCCTAAAAATCATTCACGGATTTCAAACCAAATAAGGAGACATTGAATCATTTTTAAATCACACAAGGGTAAGACAATGATGGAATGAATTCACTGTCCCCGGTGAAATCGTATTCTATGCAATGTAAAGCAACTAGGATAATAACTCACACAAATAGTTTCATCAAGCATTCTCACGATTTTTCCCAAATCATTTACACACACAAAACTCAGAAAACAATATTCACATCGCTGGTACATTCATCAACTCAAACCCATAATGGGTAATAAAACCGAATACCCAATACTATCAAAAAAAACTCATACAACAAGGATAGATTTCATTTCATTTACTCTTTTTGCAAAGAAAATACCCAAATCGTATTCATCTCCAATAGACAACTCAACCCAAAATCACATTAATTGTATCAACATTTTCATTTTACAAAAACACCCAACATAAGAGCAGAGTTCTTTTAATGAAGATGCTTAACAAAGAGCAAAATGGTTTAAAGAGAAGAGCTCAACATGCCTGTAAAATTTCTTGTGGCTTGAAGAAAACCGCGTCCACGCCCATCAGGGAGCTATTCTTTTCCACGGTGACAAACAACAAGGCTTTCCCAACAATCTCCTTACTTCCACAGGCTCAAAAATAGCCATGGTTACTCAAAACAACAACAATAATGACCAAAATGGTTGCAGGTTCGAAAGAACCATAAAAGAAATGCAGAGCAAAACTCAAAACCCGAATGAACACAATAACCACAAAATTTCCTCTTTCCCCTTTCCAAGGCGAGCTGGTCACCAAGACCGAGATCAATAAATGCATTGAATGCATTGCTTTTTCCTTAATTTCCATGCCACCACCGACTCAGGTTTGGCGAGTTCCATTTTAAATTTTTGCATGTAATTTCCTTCTTAGCTACATTGCTAGTTGGATATCTCCAACTTTCCATGTTCCCGCCAAACTTGGCATTTAAAACTTCAAGGACATCATTTAATGTCCTTTATTAAATTTCTAACCTTCCCTTCTTATCCGCTCATCAGCATGTGTCCATAGGTCCCCTCCTTAGGTTAGCAATAGTTTAGGTTGTATTGTCCATAGTTAGGTTTTCACCTAGGTCGCAAGTCATTAGGATTTGCAATAATTTTACATCCCATTTAATTTAAAATCCACATAGGGTAGTAGTTAGGTTATAGGCTAAAACATAGTTATAGGTTAAATTTAATCCCCATAGTATTTTACTTAATGATTCCTAGTAAGTTTTACTAACTTACGTTTCATAACTAGTATAATGTACATATATGCGGGACGTTCCATCAACACACATATCTATACCCTGTGCTCTTGTATCAAAACTCTTACTTGCCTTACGCTCTCCGGTGTTACTATGTGTATGTAGTTCAGAAATCAAACCTTTCCATTGGCAACATGGTGCCGAATAATTATACCTGTAACCAGGTTCTATAACATTTATAACAACCTTCAGTCTGGTTTCAGACTTCATTCCATATAGAAAGTAAATCGACAAAGCGATCACAAAGAAGGCCACAACATACCTTGGATCAATGGAATTGATTCAAGGTGTGTTGTCAACAACAATAAGATGAGTTCATCAAACATAAAAGTAGTCTGTTGTTTCACACTTTGCAAAACACAAGTTATAATGACCTCCATCCCAAGTAAACAAATTACAGTAAACAAGGGTTCAGATCAGTAACACATTCTTTTTAAGATTAAAAGATATATCTTAACATAATTATCCTCATTTCACATTTCCACAAAGAAACACATTCCCAAGAAGAATTTAGTTTACAACTACATTAAAATATGACAAACAACACAAAGGCTTCATCAAGCAAGCCGAAGGAGCAAGAAGCTATGGCGGACGTTGTTTATGCCTCCCAAGGGAAAAAATGGGTATCACCACCGAGTATCTGACCCACCAAATATATATATATATATATATATGAATATCATTTCAAACCTGTCATGCCCTTATGCCTCCCTAAGTACCCCTTATTCCTCACATTTTCTTATATCTCCCCAACCTCTTATGGCACCCCATAACGAGTAAAGAAATGCAAGTTACTTCTTTGTAAGGTGGAACCCAAATTCCCAACTCCCTCCACCCTTATACCTCCATAAAAGCACTCGTGCCTCCCACAAAATAACCCCTTAGTCTTCTCCTACACCATTCCTAGGCCATCTACCCAACAGCCCACAATATATACCAAAACACTCACACAAGAACATTTACATAAATTAAAGAAGAGCATTTCAAGAGCCAAGCTCTTACCTCTCCATGATTGAGTTGTTCTAGTTCAAAACAACAAGCTCCTTCCAATGCAAGCAATCCAAAATCAAGCCAACACAATCATGCAACAATCTTCCAAAAACTTCTCCAAGCAAGAACTCCCAAAACAACAAGAAAATTCACCCAAAAAGAAGTCTCCCGTAATTGAAGCAACCCAAAACAAGACAAGCAATTCAAATTTTATAGAAGAGGGAAGATAAGAGGATGAGGTGGATCCTTGTAGGATTCCACATCACACATCCCCAGCCCCAACCCCCAAAAAGTCAACTTCATTCTCCAATGCATAGTAAATAAGTGGGTGAATAATATGATAGATTTACTTACACACTCAAACAAGGCCATACCCCATAAGGACTGAAATTAAATTATGTAAGAAAAGTGCAATTACAACATTCAACTTAACTTGTAAAAATGCATAAAAAGATCTAAATTTAACCCTCCGACCATAGGCAAGGTTGGTATGGAAATTTAAGAGGCATGAGACAAGTTTAACTTGTCCCACAAGCCTCCAAAATCAGCCTCCAAGGACAAATTCGAATTTCCAAGAAGGTGGAGTGTTTCACACTCAAAATTTAACTTACACATCACTTACAAGGTCAATTACACATTACTTACACATTCTTACAACACTTTAAAACATGGCCAACAAATCTATTAATTACATTCTTATGACATCTTTTAATTAATTAACTAAACAATATGATTACTCACAATATTTACACACCATTAAATAAATAATGAAAAGGGTAAGTGCACCACAAAATAAACACATGAAAAAATTAAACAAAAGGGACCAAAAATAAAAGAAACACATAAAACCCCTAGTCACATTTAAAGTTGATTTTTCCCCATGGAAATCCCTAACAAAAATACAAGCGCACACAAACAAAACATGTTGCCATGGTGACCTTGTTGAATTCATCTAGAATTCCAATGTGGTTGGTCTCCAATCCCCGATGTTTGTTGTGATATTTTTAACCTACACAATACAAACACCCCTTTAGCCTCGTGGCCATATCAGAACATCCAAATGAATATGATATAATTTCAAAATCATCAATATATTTATGAATCACAACAACATCCATGCAATCAACAATATCACTTACAATTTCATCAAAGAACTATATAATCATCAGCTTTAGATTCAATTTTCTCAATCTACTCAATATATCCGAATATCACATGTCCTAAGAACATTCATATATATGTACATATATATATACATATATATATATATACATATATATATATATGTATGTATGTATGTATGTATGTATATGTATATGTATCTATGTATATATATATCTATATTATATATATGTATATATATGTATATACATATGTATATATATACATAGATACATATATATATGTATGTATATATATATAACCATGTCCAACAAAGATGTCAACATCTATATAAAATGTCTCTAACAACCATCATGCATCATATATGAATCGTAGAGTCAACAATAATCCATGATCTAACATCAAACACCATACTAAATCAAAACTATAATAATGTCCATAATATAATCAGCAGATCATGATCAATATCAAAAGTGTCAAGGGAAGTGGGCAATACGGTGGTGCGGCATTGGTGTTAGTAAGGATTTTGGGAATGGTGAGAGGATCGCCGACCCCACCCCCACCCCATTATATTATGGGATGGGGGTGGGGTCGGTGACCCTCCCCCAATTTAATCAAACCCTATCTAATTTTAAATGATTCGCCCTGTGTTTGGTGTTACAATTGACTAAATCCATATGAAACACAAACTTTGTAAATGTTTTTGGCCGTAGGCCACATCTTCATTAAACATTATTAAAATTATATATATATATATATATATATATATATATATATATATATATATATATATATATATAATATTCCTATATATATAAGGAGATTTATTTGTGTGCTTATATTCAAAAGAAAAAAAGACTCGTATTTTCAACTAAACAAAAAACCCTGGATCTACTATATTAGAGTAAAATACCCAAATGCCAAAGAAGGGTAAATACATTGTAATAGATTTATAACAAATGATGAAATCTACAACAAATAGCAAATGAACTTACAAATAACCCCTAGGAGAGGGTAGAATAGAAATGGCAAATAAAATAAAATGAATTTAGGGTTGTGTGTAGCCATCCCAAGCTTCATCCTCCTCTTCCATGGCTTCCTTCTCTTCCTCCTTCCCTTGACTGCAAAACAAAATATGAGCAAATAAGTCAAATGAAAGAATAAAAGACCCATAGAGATAATTAGGGTTGTTTTGGAATTTCTCCATCCAATGGCTAGAAATGGTCCCTACAAAAGTTAGGTGAGGGGTAGGTGAGAATGTTTTAAATGAAATGCATGGGTCAAGTTTGAATGGGGCCACTTGAGTGGTGTAGGGATTAATTTAATTTTATAACATTTTAATTAGATGGTGTTTTTTTAAAGGCCCTTGACCCTTGTAATTAATTAATTCAAATTTACCCTTTTATAACTAAGTAAGCTTCATTATAGGAATTTAATTTAAGTGTGTTTAATAATGGGAGGGTGCTTAGACTAACCATAAAATAGTAAATCATTAAAGGACTTTAGGAACGACATTATTAAATTTATTAAGGGTTGTAAGAATGAAGTTTTAAACTTAATCAAGGATTAATATTATTATTTAATTAATTTTGAGACAATCGTTTGTAATCCAAGAGTTTAGTTAATTGTTGCATTCGTTAATTAACAAAAACTTTATTCTGTAATTTTTCTATTATAACCTTTGGTTGTCTTGGGTTTCATGGGGTAAATTTTGTGGGCATTACAGAAAATAAAAAAGGAATTACAAAAGATTGGAGATTTGAGTGTACTTGAGTAACATTGGATGGATGTGAATGTATATCTCAAAGAATAAATGTGTGCGAGTGTATATCTCTCGACACTCTTTTCAAAACAATCAAGAAAACTTTTGAGTGACAACATGTGTATCAGAACATATACCACCATTCAACTACATGAAATGGGTACACCCAAACCTACCCCAAAAATTGAAGATTCCAAGACGTATAACTACAATTATAGGATACCAAGACCATATATGTACCAACTCAATATTAATGTGACAAGTAGCAATCAAATCCTAATATCATCTAATGTACAAACATATTTAAATAAATATGTAATGTACGATTATATACTCACACTGCATTTTGAGATGTGTTTGTACAAATTATGTTATATATAATATTCAATATATATTATGATATTAAAAATGTATCTATAATATTCAACATTACCTTATAAAATTTGCAGCATTGAAATGCATGTAAAAATGACAAACCTAATCACCATGAGAAGTTTAACCTTTTTGTCCATTCAACATTTATGAATCCTAAAATACTAGTAGAGAAATATTTATTAAAATCATACTATAATTTGTATCAAGAATTCTACCTAATCAATGTTATGGAAAACAAGTAGCGAAAAATCTCAATTTTTCTAGAGATTTACATTTCTTGTTCTTCACAAACCTCATTTGAATCACATAATGAAAGGCATGAGATGTTGATTATACAGTGGTTTGGGCACAACCACATAAGACTATAAGAATTTATTAGATGAAAATTTACTTTAAGTCAGACTTGTAATGGATCAATTAGAAGAAAATTTGAAAATAATACATGCTAAAAGAAATATATGTTGAATTTAATTATTATTATTATTAGTATTAGTATTTAAATAACATCCTTATAAAGGGTGGTTTTTTGAACCTTATCATGGTTTTAATCTTAGTTTCAAACCCTTACCCGAAAATACTATATCAAAATTGCATAAATTAAATTCAAATCTTACACTTTTATTCTTGCTATTACATCCATTTAAATAGGAGATGTTGTTCTATATTTAAGGAGATATAATCTCCACACATAACTCCTAAACAACTACATGTTATTTTACATGAGATTTTTTTCTCACAAACTAATATTGTTAATGAGTTATTTACTCAACAACTCATAAAAATATTTACTCACCCACTCATAATTACATTTACAATAATGTAATTAATTATTACAACACATATTATATTATCCTAAATAATATAATCACTCACATAATATTCTATGTTCACACTAAAACATAGATATTCCTAATATTTGCCCCCTTAGTGTGAACATGGGGTAAGAGCTCTTGGAAACATCAAACTTGTCGGAATAGTCGTTTTACTCGGATCTTCGCTACTAATGATCATCCTTGTCAGTATGAACATCTTCATCGATCTGATCACCTTCCAATGAAGTACCTTCCACCGAAGTATGGCGCTTAGAGGATCGTACATAGATGCTTTTCCCATGTAGCCGAGCTCAAGCCGCAGCTTTGCTTCTTCCACACCAAATAGACACTCAAGAATCGTTTGTTAGTTTATGGGAACACATTAAAATCAAAACATGAAAATAGTTTCACCCTTTCGCGTATAAACACACCACACAATCGAAATAGAATATCACCACATCTCATGCGACCCGCCATTGGTGAATGACGAGAGGACGCTAATTGTCCTCCTTCCTCCATTGTCTCCTTCCTCCAAAAAGAGAAGAGTCTACCATAGGAAATCCTTGTCACTAGAACAAGAAAGTTCTTCATCAAATTGAGTAGGATTCCCAATCATTTTCTACTTTAGCTAGAAGGGCTTTCGATCTATCTTATCATCAAGAAGATCCCGAGCCTCTCTTTTTACTGATTCAATATTACATGCCCAATCTCATTACAATAAAATCATTTTATTTTTCCATGTGAAGGAACCCGCTTTTGTTTATGTTTTTCCTTCTTAGATGAGGAGCTAGGTTTTTTTCTTACATATAGTACTTCTTCATGTTCTTCATGACTGCTTTATTCTAACAATGTAGAAATCACTCCTTCTAGACTAATAGTAACTTTACTCAAAGTAAATACAATATTTGAGTAACTCTTAAGCATGTTATTAAGAAGAATAGCTTTAGCATCATCATCTTTTACATGTTCTTTGATTCCAACTAGTTGATTTAGCAAAGAGCAAAACTTACTTATATGATCTGCCATTTTTGAGTTCTCTTCCATTTTCAACCCGCATAAGTGTTGCTTGCCACCCAATCTTTTCCGTTTCAGCTTCAGAACCAAACAATTTGTTAAGAGACTCCCAAATTTCTTTTGCAGATTTTGTGAAATCCACATGATGTAGATAGGCTTTTGATAAGCCCAAACCAATGGTACCCAAAGCTCTCTGATCTTTTGCATTCCATTTAGCTAGATCATTAGTAGTCATTGGTGGAATTGCATTGGCTTTAACTACATCCCATAAGTCCTTTTCTATTAAATGTAATTGCATCTGTAGTTGCCATGTATGGAAATATTGTCCTTCAAACTTTTCAATCAGATTTAATTTCTCCATTATTTTGTACAATACTGATAAAAACAATATAGAATTGAATCAGGTACTTTAAAATTTTATATAGAATACCTTTGAACCTCCAAGCAAGCCAAGACTCTGTATTAACAATTCAACATTATTGGAAATTGGAGAAAACTTCAAGAGAAGAATTGATATGCTGAATTTGATAGCTGCATAGTGAAATACATATTTCTTCAAAAATACAAACTGGGTTCTGCTGAAATTTCTTTGTTATTTTCTTGACAAACACTTGGTTCTGTGTACAAAATTATAGAAAAACCCAAATCCGGAAACGAAATATAGAAGCTATTCTTTGAGACGGATTTGATCAAGAAAACACTGAAATTTCCCGCATCAAACCTGCTCTGGTACCAAATGAAAATACTATATCAGAATTGCATAAATTAAATTCAAAATCTTACACTTTTATTCTTTCTATTACATCCATTTAAATAGGAGATGTTGTTCCTATATTTAAGGAGATATAATCTCCATAAATATCTCCACACATAACTCCTAAAACAACTCCATGTTATTTTACGTGAGATTTTGTTTTCTCACAAAACTAATATTGTTAATGAGTTGTTTACTCAACAACTCATAACAATATTTACTCACCCACTCATAATTACATTTACAATAATGTAATTAATTATTACAACACATATTATATTATCCTAGATAATATAATCACTCACATAATATTCTATGTTCACACTATGTTCATTTGAATCACATAATGGAAGGCATGAGATGTTGTTTATACAAATGGTTCGGGTACAACCACATAAAGACTATAAGAATTTATTAGATGAAAATTTAATTTAAGTTGGGACTCGTAATGGATCAATCGGAAGAAAATTTGAAAATAATACATGTTAAAAGAAATATATGTTGAATTTAATTATTATTATTATTATTAGTAGTATTTAAATAACATCCTTATAAAGGGTGGTTTTGTGACACCTTGTGGTGGTTTTAATCTTAATTTAGAACCCCTTACCTAGTATGATTAAATCTCAAAACTGAATACAAATGCAAATCATTTAATCTCACTTATAAACAAATATAATTTAAGATTTTATGACATCCCATTTTATTGGAATTATATAAAATAAAATTTAATAAACCTTAACTTTCCTAAGAAATAACTAGATAAAGAAACACATCCTCTTCTCGAACGTAGAAGGTGTGGATGATCTCACATGTAAAGGTACGTGTAACATGGAGACCCTAATGTGAAATTGGCTTCCTCATTTTGGTTCTCCTATTTATGTTGTATTTTCAAGATTTACAAACATAATCATTATAATTATATCTAGGATATTTGTAAAGAGTTCTACTCGGTTGTTTATTAGAAAATCATCAGACACCAAGGCTCGTAATTCTCCTTGTCATTTAGGACTCTATTAAACTTAATGGAGCATACTTGTATTATTGGAACCTGAATATAATAAGAATTGAGGGGTGTCTCAAAGCTCCTCATAATTTAGCATGATAGGTCCTAGATAGGTTGGTTTTATAGAAATTTCTTTCCAATTTGACAAGGGTTTAGGGAGGTGAAGATGTCTAATATAGAGGCCTTCCCCTCATTTTTCATTTTTAGTAGGGAGTAAAATTTATCAACATAATGTACATCAGATAGGGTTGATCAATAACATGAAATTCTGATGAATTATGGATTATGATTTGAAAAATGTCAATAAAAATTTAACATAGAAAATCCTAGAAATTATCTCTCAAATCTCATGGAATGTGAAAAAAAAAATCTTAACATAAAATGTATTTTTCACTTACTATGAATATTTAATGAGTTTTCCCAAAGTGTTACCTATGGAGATGAGACACAATTTGTAACCCAAATTTGAAGGGGAAAATGTGGCATTCAAACCCAAACTATTTGGTCAAGAAATATTCTGAGTGAGAGGGTCAAAGAAGGGAACCTGGGGTTTCACAATCAAATAGTGAAAATTCTAGATCCAAATGGTTTCGGATATGGTATTCCTATCACAAAGTTAAGTAAAATTCCTTTATCATAAGGATAAATGTCTACTTGATCACCTTCAAGCAAGGGAATCCAAAATTTTGAGATCCACGCATATAGATCGTGTAAAGTGGGCCACCATCCACCGAACTTGCAGATCATTCTATGCTCCTAAAAATACGATTTGAATTTGGACACATCATCACCTAAGTCCACACATGGAGTGCTAGAGGTAGAGGTCAAGGTGATAAGAGTAGACCTTTTGGATCGCCTCTTGAAAAGAGTGGTTTTATTTTATAGGTGCAATAACAAGGAGAGTGAACAAGAGCGGAAGAGTTACCTGGATCCATTGGTTTTTCCTATAGCCTCGGTCTCGCCATCAACCCTTTTGCCAATGTCTCCACTCTTTCCCTTAAAACGCTCTAACGCCCGCCAGCTTCTCCATCTCCAACCATCCCATGGTCGATACATTATGTGGAGGCATTCATAACAAAGTGTAATGTGGAGAATATTAAGGATGACTCTCAAATCATTATTAGTGCATCCAAAGCTAAAGGTAAGATTAAAGCATGAATTTTTTTGGGTATCATGAATGCACCATAATTTCATCTTGACTAGAAAGAAATTGGAAAAAATGAATTGACAAAAATCAAAAGAAATTGAATTAAGGTAATTGACTAGAAAGCAAATAAATGTATTTTGTCCCCATTGTAAGGTTTAGGAGCCAACATTCTCAAATCGAAGGAATGGCTCATCAAGACCTCATGCCGAGAATTACTAGGAAATATATATTAAGTTTAGGGTTCTCCTTATCCAAATAATCTTCAAAAAAATTAATAAGGTTTTTAATTTGACGACCACCGATATATGTCAAACAAATAGAAATTTGAATTTTAAAAGGGTAAAAAGGAAAAAAAAAAATTACCAAGATTTGAGATTTGATGTATGCGAATAAGAATTACCTTGTGGTGTTTTGAAATTTGATTTCAAAACTCATCGTATAGTATGACTAAATCTCAAAATTAAAATCGAAAATCATTGTATGGTATATTATTAAATCTCAAAACTGAATACAAAAACAAATATTTTAATCTCTCTTGTAAAGAAATATAATTTATCATTCTATGGTATCCCCTTTTATTAAAACTATGTATATAAAAACAAATTCAGCAAAACAAACCCTTAAATTGTGTAAGAAATAACATGAGAGAGGAAGTATAGGGTGTGGATTCTCTAACATTTATAAAGCCTATAAATCGGTTAAAAAGAAAGGACAAGAAAAATAAAACATTTTTCAAAGATGTGACAAGTGGGGAGTGGGGAGACCAAAACAGCTCGTTGGCAGCAAAACATATCATTAGGTAGACGTTTCCACTATGCCTCTGATGATCTTAACATTGAGAGGGACTTGGACGTGTTTCACCTTATGTTTAGAATTATGCTAAGAATTCAAATCATAAACTTGCAAAACTCTTCTAAACTTCTATGTGACTCTTACATCGATAGTTGACCAAAACTAAATATAAAAAGCAAACAATTGAAACTCTCTTATAGAAAAATATAATTTAACATTGTTTGGAATCCCCATTTTATTGTAATTATATAAAAACAGATTCAAGAATCACTTTAACTTACCTAAGAAAGAAATAAGTAGAGGAGAAAGAAAGTAGAATGGATGCTCTCACATGTGACAATCCAACCACCCAATACATTGGTTTAAAACATAAATTAGGACAGTTTGTGAGGAGGCCTTCGATGACCGCCCCTTGTCTAAAATCAGCCCAAATCCCTTTCTTGTATTTTATTTTACTTTTATTTTTTAAATAAAAAAAATGAAAAAAAGGGGGCAAAGGTTTCAAATTAGTGTTAAAAATATGAAATGATAGTATTTATGGGTGTATGATATTGTAAAATGCATTCTAAATATTACCTATTTATTTATTTTGTATTTATCGTTGCATCATCTTCTCGCAATACTTCTATAAATTTACATGAACAAACTAAAATTGAGATTGGTAAACTTGCATCTATACTTTAACAAGTGACAAAAATGTGCCAAGATAAAATTCATTGTGAAAATATACTCAAAATTCCTATAAAAATAAACAATTAAACCTATAAAGCTTCAATTCCTTCCAACCTAAAACACCTAAAGCAAACATTTATGGATGAGCTAATTATATCTACTGTGATGGTGATGTAGGATACAATGAGGCTATGACTAGACTTCCGTATAAGGAACTTATTAGGATCTCGTGTTTGATGAGTTATTTTAGAAACAAAATATATGCTCTTAGGTTCATTTCTAGTTCATAAAGCATACTAGTATATACATGATTCCTACACAAGAAAAATAGTGGTCTACAACTCCTTTTGGCCTTTTGATTGCTTTATCTATTGCATTTTACTAACTTTACACATCTTACGATCCGTCAAAGAATTGACTGATTTATATTTTAATGACTTCAGATGCTAGCTTTCACCTAGGACAAGAGCGCCTTGGTGCTCTTGTCCCTCTTGCGCTCATGCCTTTCTTTATCTTCTTCTTGCTCTTTTGAGTCCTTTTCACCTTTTGGTCATCATTTTAAACTTTAGGTCGGCCTTTGAGTTGTCAATTAAGAAATTTAAACAAGGGAATCATATATATACTTTTTACTTCTCTCAAATAAGGGGCCAAGCACTGAAGCGTGGATCTATCACCACCTAAGCTTGCATAAAGGATCATGAGCACTACCTCTTATATAGAGTGCCCATGAGGGGGAAATAAAGAGTCTTGGGAGCATTGCACATGAGACCCAACTTATATCCTCTAACCATGTTGGGAAGTTTTTACAAAGAAGGTATAATGATGACAAGTTTTTAACAACGTCATCCGCATAATAGCAATTTGTATGCTTGTGAACATTTAATATCAGCCATTGAGTTGGATGTAATTGTGTATATTACACAGTTGCATCGAATGACACAAATTATGTTTATCAACATATTTCAGTTATATGAGGTGGTATCAAAGGACCACAATAATCTATTATCATGGGTGTTAGGTTATTCAAGTAGAGCACTTCGCATGGAATTTAATATC